>OX403604.1:12400000-13000000 GCA_948107665.1 Lomographa bimaculata
TAACAAATCACAACCTGTGTTGACGGCAGTTGCTTCCGTTTGACGGTGTGATGAGTATTCGTGTTTGTTTGATTTTTGTAGTCACGAGTTTTACTCAGATGGATTTTGTTTCTTCGAAAAAGTAAGTAATTTTGTTCAGACTCAAGTTTATAGTTATTTTACTAAATAACTCAGAGAATGTGTTGAAACCTAAAAATTTTTATTATATTTTTAGTTATTGTTTTCTAATGTTTGAGGTTATAAAGTGGACAAAACGACATACCACTTGTTCGGGTAAAATGGCATAGTATGTCGTTTGACCCACCTATCTTTTTCTTCTTCAAAATAATTGTTTATTTGTTTGAGCCTGCTGAAACAACAAACATCCTCATGCAACAAGATCGGGTAAAGCTCGAAGAAGATATAACGGCAGCAAAAAACCTAATCATATCAACAACAGGTCCATCTCAGGCGGAAGAAAGCAGTTCAACGTCACTGATGGTTGAGAGTATATCAGCCGTAGACAATCCAGGTCCACTCTCAACGGCCCGATCTGTTGACACAGCTGCTGCAATATCTGCGACTCCCACATCACCACCATACTCCAAGGCATATAATAATATAACAGTTTTCCAGTCAGCGTGCTATCTCCAGTGCCGAAAGAAATATATTCAATCCATCTGTTTCAATGAAAAATACTAAAAATGTTTCAAAAACTTTGGAAATTAATTCCAACAGTGAAAATAATTTCTCTTCCTCACAAGCTTTTCATGTGAACTCTACAAGTATTGGGCTGATTTTCAGTACAAATTTGGTATGCCATTATGTCCACACCACGTGTGTCATTTTACCCGCCTAGGGCGGACAAAACGGATTTTATTAAAGATTTTATAAATGTTTAATAATTTTTATGTTTATGTTTTTGAATGGTCTCTGTGATAATTCGGTAGGTAATAAATCAAAGAATATGTAGCTACATAAAGAGTTAAAAATTTCCAATAAATAAAGATTTTATAACCGATTTTATAACTAGTATGTCATTTTGTACGCCTTTCCCCTATGTTAAAAAATATTATACAATTTTTTTTTTAATTTATCCAAGATTTACCAAGACATCAGTTAACATTTTATCTTAAAAAGTTACAACGTACGTAAATGTTTGCAGATGATGATTTATTTTTTGTCATCCATCTGCAATTTGGTACAAAATACTTCTACACGTAATTGGCTTGTCGGCATTATGTTGTTTTTAGTGAAGGCTATAATGATTCCTTATTTATAGCACGTGAATTATGGTTCGGTGCCTAAATTACACTTAATTATTATTACAGTTCATTTTATGTTTATTCTTTATGCACATATAAAGTTTACTTCAAAACGTATTGCGCTTTGTTTATGTCTCATTCACTTTCTCATTCATAAATAACTTGAAACTAACTTACGAATCTATATACCTACCTCATAAATATAGAGCGGGCCATAGGGCAAAGATGGAACATGCATGCCTAGAAAGGCAAGCATGTCCCATCTTCGGCCGCATCGTCACTTACCTTCCCCTTACCTTACCTTGGTCAAAAGATTGCCTATCCAGCAAAAAAAAAAAACACCGACTCTAAAACTAAAATGATTTCAATTCGTCTGAATATAGCTAGCATTTTTACCATTTTTGGGTTGATTACCTCATATATCCATGTGTGTTAACGATTTGGATATGTTTTTACATAAAAAAGTATCTAGTTTGATTAAAATTTAGTATTTTAATCAATAAAGTGTGTAAGGTTCCGTCGATATCGTTAAACAGTTGGTTTTAAGTTTTAATAACACATACATTAAACACTATGCTATAGATAAATTGATTGTCTGGCGTATAGGTAAATGCTGAGTTCTTGATCAGTATTATATTAATTATATCTTACCAATTTTCATGAGAAAACTGAACGAGAAAGTGGTTGACATAAAAACGAATTTCTCAATCATTTAGAAAATAATATGCCTTTTATGTTACTTCTATATAGATAACTTTAGAACAAAGCACACATCTTTATAAAAAGTTAAACGTATATCTTTGTTTTAGTGGAAACATTCAAATTGAAGAATTTGGTCGGTAAAGGCAATGCTGGGAACTCGTTGGATTTCATGTATTTCCTCTACGAAAATGATAAATCATTTCTAGAGTTTGAACCAGTTGTCAATTTCTTAAGTGACCCTAAGGAAATATTTGACTTGGTTATCCTAGAATGGTTCTTCACAGAAACTGTGGCCGGGTGAGTCAGGATACCTTTTTTAGAAACTATTGTAAATTTGTATTAAAAGTTTTGCGACTTCAATATGAATGAATTTCTATAATTAATTATCTCCTTTCATATTAGTATAAAGAGTAGAGACTTTTCTCCTTCAGTAAGACGACCAATGAAAAATATAAATTATGTTAGTGAGTGTTAAATAAAAATTGTTTTGTTTTTTTAGAATTCCACCGTTGTTCCAATGTCCGTTCATCTGGCTAGGTTCCACAGAAGTCCACGGCCTCATATTGAGGATTATAGACGAAGTCCCCAACCCTGCTTACAGTGCAGACCTGTTTTCAACCAGTGTACCACCTTTTAATTTTTGGGAGAGAGCCTCGGCGTTGTTGCAAACAAGTTTGAAGCATTTCGTTGTTCAGTAAGAATCATTTCATTACGTTTTCAAGAACCTGCAATTTTTATTTTTAAATTATTTCTAAAAGCCTGAAATAACTAGCGGTGATCTTGTCACAGGAAAAAGAGAAAGAAATAAAGAATGACGCGCAGCTAGGCGTCTGGATTTTCGGGCTCAGCCATTAAAAAATAAGAGATCGTACATAAGCAAAACTATTAATCAAATCCGGGCATGATTGCCCTGAGCTTTTTCTAGGTGTTTATAGAATATGATTTAAATTAAATATGAAATTTTAGACTGTCCGCGTAAAACTATATACAGATAAATGTTTGTATCAATAACGGGATATTTACCATGTATTTCGTTTGTTTTGAGTTTCCGATATTTCGGCACTGTTGCAAGCGCCATGATCACGGAGTAACTGGAGTAGTGCGGGTGGATGAAGATTTAGATTTACGAGCATACGAAACGGTCTACCCGCTTTCGTACTCGTTTACTGCGTTGAACATCACTACCATTGTTATCACTTTGAGCTTGAACTCGATCGCGACACACAACACTCACAGTATCCTTACGCGAATTCACTGAGACACGTTTATTGTTATTTCCACACAGTCTCACCACAGGATGCCAGACATTTGACAGTTGAAAGCCATTTTCACGATTGAAATTACTAAACTTAGATATCTCAATCGCTTCTCTCACCAGTCTAGGTATGTAGTGGCGTTCAACTGACAAAATCTGTGGGTTATGCAACTCAATCCAATGGTTTGACCCGGACTCCAAAAGATGTTCAGCGATGGCCGATTTATGAGGGTCATTGTTCTTGACTGCTCTTATGTGCTCTTTGATACGGCATGCCACTGTACGTTTTGTTTGGCCGATATAAGAACTACCACAGCTACAGTTAACTTTGTAGACGCCTGGCTTTTCGAGAGGAAAGCTGTCCTTCGGCGTGCGTAACATTTGGGCTATCTTCTTGAAAGGAGTGAAGATGGTCTTGACAGAATACTTGCTGAGGATGTTGGCTACCTTATCTGTCACTCCTTTTACGTACGGTAAGTACGCTGGATGCCGTTCGACCCTACAACGCCGGTATTTTGTTGTGTGTCTTGGTACTATCATCCGTCCTTTGTAACCATTCCTCTGTAGAGCACCTCTTACATGCTTAAGCTCATCTTGTAGATGTTCCTTGTCACATAGGTTACATGCACGGTTAGTGAGCGACATAACCACAGAGTTAAGTTGACGAGGATGATGATGTGAGTCCGCATGTAGGTAGCGGTCTGTGTGGGTTGGTTTCCTGTATACAGAGTGGCTGAACGAACCATCTATTCGGACTTCTACCTTCACATCAAGGAAAGATATAGATCTCTCTTTTTCCATTTCATATGTAAAATTCATTTTCGCATGGATGCTGTTTAGATGTGCCACGTAATTTAAACAAAACAAACGAAATACATGGTAAATATCCCGTTATTGATACAAACATTTATAGTGAAAGTGACCATGGTAGCTTGAAAACTTACACTATATACAGAATTTGAAATTTCGGTGTCTAGGTTTATTTGCCGAAAATACACACACTTTTCATAATAATTCATTTGCTCATTGCAAATATGATTATACTATTTGCATAATTTTCACCTAGCTAAAAAACACACATATTTTTAGCTTACCTACTCTAATAATACACAAATTCCTTAATAAGGGCATGATCTTTTTAAGTGTTTTATGTAGAACCCCTGTTTATTTGGTTCAAGTAAGATGTTTCATAGCAACCAGGCCTATTGCTCAAATTGTTTTTTATACTGAATTGGCTAGCGTTTGAGAACTATATCACTCACCTGATCGTAAGCAATGAATTGTGAGTAGTATGCACTCTAGGCCTAGAACTAGTTATTAAAAATAGCTACCAGAAGACTATCTGGCGCTTGGCGATAATTATTTCTTATTATCTCTGATCATTTGATCAGGTTATGTGACTATGTGACGATAGGGCTAAATGTGGAAACACACGCCTGGAATGACTGGCCAATAAATAAAAAATTAAAACCACCCTTTTTTACCTTTCGTTTTCCAGTTTCCTCATCACACCGTTTGAAAAAGCCCTTTACAATGGGGCCTTCCCAAAAATAGCTGCAAAGCGAGGCGTTTCAATGCCTACTTTTGAAGAAGCAGCATTGAATGCATCTATGATACTGGTCAACTCGCATCCTTCAATAGGTACGCCGTTTAGGCTTCCACAGAATGTGAAGTATATAGGAGGATATCACATTGATAGAAAGGTCCAACCTTTGCCAAAGGTAAGAAATACAGTGAATTTCAATATCTACAAAAGTTATGTGGGTATCGGTACAGCGAAGGAGTGGATCTCATTACCCACGTCTACGTCTTGGGAGTCTAAAGTGAATAAGTATATTTTATAGGAAAGCTTACTACATCTTCCGCATTATTAGACCATGATTTTCCACATTATTCTACACTTTTTTAACAAAAACCATACAATCTGCCATATATCGTATCTAATTAAAATTGTATTATTCAGGACATCCAAAAAATTATGGACGAGGCAAAACACGGCGTAATCTATTTCAGCATGGGATCAAATCTCCAAAGTAAAGATATGAGCATTGAAATGAAAGAATCTCTGATCAAGATGTTTGGGGGACTGAAAGAGAATATAATTTGGAAATTTGAAGATTCTATGGATAATGTGCCGTCAAATGTGCACTTGGTGAAGTGGGCTCCACAACCAAGTATCTTAGGTAAAATATATAATACTTATCGCAGTTTTAATGAAGAACTATTCAAAGCTGAAGAGCTGTGTGCTATAAACATTAAAATATCATAATTATCAAACACACTTCACACGAGGTCGATATTGTGTCAATGACTGAAAATGTTCCTGTACTTGCAGACTTGAACGATTAGCACAAATTATTTTAATTCAAGACAAGCATTGTTATTAAGACAGCATAGATAAATATATATATATATATATATATATATAATCAACCTTTAACGGTAAATGCTGATCCAGTGAGAAGTTAGAACAATTGTTGATCCGCCTATTTTACTTGTTTACTCAGCTCCGCGTCGCGCAAACTGATATACTTTGATCCGTCCTTCATGCGCGTGTGACGTCGGTGGATCTGCACTAACAGGTTTTCAACATGCTCGTCAGCGATTCGACCAACATTTGTTGATCCATCAACGGTCGAAAAAATCATACTGAATATGATTTCTTAGATCCAGTGTATATTTAACTTATATGCGACATTTACTTAGACTAAGTGGATCCGGAGCCAAATTTGACTAATAGGTACTCGAACAAAAAGCGGCAACGTCGCATTCTGCGTGTGATAGAGAACCTAGTAAACTAATTCGTTAGAGTAATAAGGTAAGAAAGATGCGTTAGTTACGAGCGAATTTGTGTTATTTTGTTCATTTGTCATGGACAAATCAGAAGATGATGGTGAGTATTTTATTAACCATATCCATATTTGATTATTTAACTATTCAGAAACTTGATATTATGTGGGTGTTATTGTATGGTATTGTATTAATGAGTTAATCCGGCCGGATGTGATCGGCTCACATGAAGGGGGCGTATTAGAGACCGCTTCAGTGGTAACGCTCTACCTCATTCATAATCGATACATATGGTAATAAATAGATATTCACTTTAATAAGGACTTACTTAAATACCTAGTACCTAGCTAAAAGTTTTTAACCTCGGACGAAAAAAGAGTTGTGATTGTGTTTAAGTATGTGTACGTATGAAGGTTGCCTGGTAGAGATCGCTATTAGTGATAAGGCCGCCTTTGTGATACTTTAAGTATAAGCTTGTTTGTTGCCTCTGTTTTATCTCATCTTGTAAAGTGGATCAATAAAGTATTATCTATCTATCTAACTATCTACGTAGTACCTACTTACTATGCGTTTCAAATAACAAAAGGACCAGCAAAAACGCCATCATTTCACCAGTGCTGCCTGCCAGAAGCTGAATCAGAATAATAAAAATAGATAACCAACAATTTGATTGGCCTTTTGGCTCTGTGGTCAGTCTCACTCTATGGTAGCTCTGAATGCGAATACTGAGGTCGTGGGTTCGATTTCTAACCATGGCAAACATTTGTGTGACGAACACGAATATTTGCTTTGTGTCTTGGTCTTAAACAACTACCTAATTATCTATGTATTTCTCAGGCCTCCATTCCTAGTACAGTAGGCTTTGCCTAGTTTGAGATCAGGGACTACATAAGTGTGAAATGTCCAGGATATTTATTTATTTTATTTTATTTTAGTAAGTACCTAAAAAGACCAAACATACCTACATACCTATTTACAAAATTTCAGAAGTTTTGATTCCATCTCAATCAAAATAATATTTAAGATTCCAGCTCAATCAAAATAATATAACACTTGCACAAAGTTTCGTAGCTGTAATCGATACGTGATAATGTGATTTAGACCGGGAGACCGGATTAGGATTAAGACCGCATCGAATAAAACGCTTTAAACGCTTTCACAATCACAGCCCCACACTAAGTTCGATGACTTGTGTCGTGGGTGCCGGCAACATTCACATCACACACACAAATACAACCAGAACCAGAAACACAAATTTTCCTTGGGGAGAAAACTTGTGTTCCCGCCGGGAATCGAACCCGATAGTTGGGTGGCGTTTGCCTTCTAAGCCCCTGCATAGAAGGCAAACGCCACCCAACTAAGCCAACGAGCAGTTCACAACAGCCCCGCTTGTCCTCACGCGTTCCCCCTACTGCACTGCACTCCAGTGCATCCACCACTACCTCCGCTGCCTCCACCTCCACCATCACCAACCATCCTCCAACCTCCACCATCTCCACCACTGTCTCCGTTGGTGAAGACAGTGGTGGAGGTGGAGAGCAGGGTCTGTGCATGATGGAGGTGGAGGCGGAAGCAGCGGAGGTGATGGTGGTATCGTACCAAGCTCCTCAATTACATTTATGTGTAGTTATTTCTAGTTCATATTTATTTTCATATGGGCTGGCATTCAATTTGACCACCATAAATTCGGTACAAGTCGTGGCGTTGTCGAATTGTTAAGTTATCCGTACAATCTGTAGCTTGTGACGGACAAAGATACGAAACGGCAACGTCGCGGCTGCTTTCAGCCAATCTTATCGTTTGCTGTGCTCTGATTGGCTTATTTAAATCGGATCAACGTTTTCCGTAACTATCGCAAGGTGGAATTGTATATCGGATCAACTTCGGCGAACGCTAGTAAGCAGTCCCATGAGGGTAGATGTTGATCCGGTCGGAGCCACATTAGTAACCAAAGATGCATATTGGATCAACAAAAGGCGCCGGATCAACATGAATTTTTGGATCAACAAAGTGCTCGCGTGAAGTCGCGTCAGATCAACATTTACCGTAAAGGGATATCTATATATATATATATATATATATATACATATATATTTATTATACCAAATTTTAGTGGTACAAATGAAAGACTGTCATTGGTAGTACTCTTATAAATTGTATCTACACTGTATCTTCTAGTCACTATCGCCCGGAACAAAAAGATGCCGTGAGCTAATTTGTATACTACCGCCATCTAGTTATTATGAACGGAAGTTAATGTTATACACATAAACTTCTTATATTAATCTTTTGTTACAATGATACCGCGTTATATTTTGCACACCAACACCATCTAACAGCTAATCCTAGTTATTAGAAGGCAGTACGAAATTCCTTAAATAATAAGACTTGTTTATTTGTTTATTTTTAGTTATGTAGGTATAATTAAAATATTCTAATTACAGCACATTCGAATTTGAAGCTTTTCATTACCCATGGAGGTCAATTGTCTACAACCGAAGCCATCCATTTTGGTGTGCCTGTGATAGGTCTGCCAATACTTGGAGACCAGTATATTAACATGAAATCTGTAGAGAACAAAGGTTTTGGAATCATGTTAAAGATCAGTGAAGAATTTACTGATAAATTAAGAGACGCTATCCAAAAAGTGATTGAAGATCCCGGGTAAGTTTGAATTATATACAGATGATTCTTGTTCTAACCCTTAGTTCATTTAGTTCTACGACTTTCTATTGAATGTCATATTTATTTTGTAATAATTTAGATGATGTACTCTATACAATCTATGTTCATATTTCTTTAAACTACAATGCCTCGCAAATAATAGCATCGCTGCGCCGCGCCTCGCATCATGCACAACAAAGTCAGCTGACACTTGACTTCTGAAGACTTAACAGATAATATAAATACCTAATAAATTTTAAAATTTATTTGAAACCTCATAAAACAGAATTTGCTACTGCTGTACTACGAAAGACATTAGTCTCAATGCTTGGAATGATGTTTTAAGTGGTTTCTGGTATTTTACAAATACCCTGTATATTTTAAAGCTAAAACTATCGTGAGTATTACACATTATGTTTCAATGTTATATCCGGCTTAAAACACGTATAAAATGTCGTTGACTAGTTTCGGACACGCGTGACTAAGTCACGCCCCGAGCCGAGCGCTTCCGCGTATCTCGCGTCTGACTCATCCTGATGAAGGACAACTAATTTGTCCAAAACTAGACAACTACAAAGTAATTCGATATTTTTTACGTGTTTTAAGCCGGATATAACTTTTAAAAAAACATAACAACCTGTACCTATATACTACATTTTACTGCCGTAACCATTGTATGAACCCGGGGCTTAATAAAATCACTCCTTCAAACTCTGGCGCGTAAAAGGCTGCAGCGTTGACGGTGGCGCATTCTTCACCAAGTACCTAACTCCAAACAATCATGTTTTTTTTTGTGGTTTTGTGGTAGAGCACTATCTGATGCTTGGTTAAATAGTTACTACTTTTTATATATAATATTTTTTTAAATTATATACAATTTACTAACACTCTCTAAATTGTCAACGATTTAACAGACTTTAACTTTGAACTTGTTGACGTTTAAGAAAATCATGAACTTATTTAATATTTTCAGGTACAGAAATAAGGCTAAATATCTATCAAAAATATACCACGACCGTATAACAACACCAGGAGAAGAGCTAGTTCACTGGGTAGAACACGTCGTGAAGACTGGTGGTGCGCCACATCTCCGCTCCCCTGCTTTTATGGTGCCCTGGTATCAGAAACTGTATCTAGATTTAGCAGCTCTACTGATTTTGATGGGAATTTTAGTACGTAGAGGCGCAAGATTGATTTGGATGATGTGGAAAAGTAAGAACGTTCAAAAGGAAAAACAGAATTAATATTCAATCTACCAACCAATTTTTGATTATCTTAATAATTTGTCAACATATAATGTGAATAAAATAAAAAATACTAAACACCATCACTTATTTTTGACGTTATAGATTGATCAATAAACCTCGAAAGTTTTTAGTAATTGATATCAATAACTTGATAGGTAATAAAGTTTTTTTTTTTCAATGAATTCTGAGTTTATATATTTTATAGTAGCCGTGCCCCGCGGCTTCGGTTTTCAAGTTAAAAAGTAGCATATGTGTTAATGCTTAGAGTAAGCTATGTACTTTCCAAAGTTTATCTAAATCCATTCAGCCGTTAAAGCGGATCTATAATAAGTATTAGTGTGATTATACCATAACTGCAGTTCTTCTTTTATTTTTATTTCTGAAATAATAAGAATAGAATTTGTTTTAAGTGATGATAATTATATGGTCGAGACTGGAATAAATATACTTGGCCTAGAATATAATTGGCTCTCAAGGATAGCAGCCGATCTGTGGCGCGGCTTAGAAATTGGTGAAACATAAAAATGGTCGTTAAATATTGTGTCGTATAATTATGAGTCCTTGTAACTTGAAATAAATGGATATTATATTATTACTTTAAAAAAAGATTGTTCTTAATGGTGGTGGTCTGTCTTTTTGTAAAGGGTTTTAAAATAGTTGTCTGGTGGACATAATTATAAAAATGAAGCATCAGAATTTACGTGAAGTTAAGTAATAATTTTGGGAGGTTTAAAGCGTCTGCAAAGCAATTCGGCCGACGGAAAGTGTCTGGGAGTATTGGCGGCTTATTTTTAAGGATATTGCCTAAAATATACGTAAAAATCAGCTTGAAGAATTTACGTGAGGTAAGTTATGTTTTTATGTACCTTGATTACCTGATACCTGAAAATTGGCCGTCTAAGCAAGCTAGCAGGTAGGCATGCGTTTTTAGTACATACTAACACTACTCAATCGTCTATATTTCCTTCGTCAGAAAATACGTGACGTCTGGTGGACCAACAGTGTAGCTAGTCATAAAAATAAAAGTATTTGAGGTCAAAATGTTATCGAGGCATTGTTCTTAACATCTGTTGGGTCATATAAAACAAAAAAAAATAATATATATATAAATTTATAGTTATATAATAATTTATATTTTTAGTATCTGAATTTTTATAAGATTAATGAAATAACAATCCTTTAATTATTGTAATTGGTGTAAGCATGTACCGTTTTAATTAAAGTAAATAAATTATTTAATATTAGTATTTATATAGTGATTATTTAATCACTGGTAGGCTAGCCACTGTCTATCCTGATAGTATGGATAAGTGACGATTTGATTGATGATGATTAATAATAATGTTTCCACTAACCTACTTGTATAGCAATAATTTCATCCATTACTTGTTATTAACGTCTTATGGTACTTTTTGCTTGTTGCACACATTAAGGCATTTTTTTACCCTTTACAAACCTCGATTCATTGGTTTTGTATAGAAAGCGTAGGTACTCGGTAGGTATTATTATAACAAAAAACAGTGTATTTATAAAAATCAAGGTGACTATGATAGTGGTGAGTCAACTAATTAAACAGCATCGTTATGTACAACTATAATATACAAAATTAATACGATAGCGGATACCTAGCGTATATTTTACGCAATTCATAATTTTCCATTACACTACAATGTCTTACGACATTTTTTTTTATTATCACTTTTATTCAAGTTCTTTTATAAAATCAATCAATTTCGAATCGGAACTATTTTGACTATGTTAATGATTATGCTGGTTTTGATGTCTGTCTTTTCTTAACAAATTGACAAATATCGCGAAACGAAACCTAGAACCTACAAGGTGTTCCACACTAATTGTGTGCTCGTTTCGCTTACCTTGTACCTTGGACTTCAAATTAAAAGTATTATTTGTAAATCCCAAAATGTTTATTCATAATATTTACAGTGTAAAACTACAACAGATCTTTTTTTAATAAAGGAAGACGGTAAAAAACCCTCAATAAATTTGTAAACCACTGAATTTGCGAAAAGTACCTGGGCACAAAATGCTGATGCATTAATTAATATTATGCATTATTAATAAACTGATGTAATAATACAATAATAGTAACAAGTACGCATGAAGTTTACTAACGCATTTGTCTCCCGTGGACCAAATTTTATACCTGAAATGGCTTAAACATAATAAAATTATGAAACAATGAAATGGCCCAATCATGGTTAGCATTTTTGCGGAGTTTGCAGTTTTCTGCTTAAGTTGGCTCCTTGCTAGTCTTTGAAAGATGTCTCGGCTCGGTGTATCAACACAACTTGCATCTCATACTTAAGCCGTCCCATCTTCTAAGCCTTATATGCTGTTGGATAGGATATTACGTCAGGCCTCGAGCCGTCGTTACGCATCATCATGGTCCATTCGATAGAACTAACGATAAGTCTGTTTTAAGAAAAACCAACAGGTGATCTATTGTTCAAGCTGGCATGCCGAGAAAAGCTACCATTTATCTTTCTGCAAGATGATTCGTGATGACCCAAGCAATCTACTAGATTACCACAATGACAACGGTGAGGTATTTTGGCAGGAGGCGCTAATGATGAATTAATGTGAAGATGCTAATGAAATCTTCATAATTTCTTCTTCTTCTCATAGTTCTTGCTAGTTGACGACACTTTTCTCAATACAGCTCTCAAAGCTATAATTACAATAATAGAAGCTCCTAGAACAAGAGATAACAAGTCTAGATAGAGTTTTTGGTACCAGGGCACCAGCAATGCTGCAGAGCGTAGATGGGTAGATCCACCTGTCTGGATGACGTGATTTACCCAGTGCAAGAGTTCTTGGCCTGGTGTTACAGGGCGATCATGGTAGATGAAAGACCATTCCTTTGCTTTTTGGGCGTACCTGAAATACACAAAATTAATTAATTAGGTACATTTAATTAAAACACAAATGACTCGATCTTAAACGAGTATTTTTTTGTTTTGTTTCGTTGTTTTTGTTTGTAAATAGTTAGGTGCGTTATTATGATACTCTCAAACCTTAAAATGTTAAACGTAAACGCTTTCACACTCACAACCCACACTAGTTTGTGTCTAGTGTCTATAACTTGTGTCTCGTGGGTGCTGGAAAACATTCACATCACACAATCACAACCAGAACCAGAAACACAAACTTTCCTTGGGGAGAAACCTTGTGTTAGAGAGCGAACACGCACCCAATTACGCAAATAGGCAGTTCCAGCATATTGTATTTGTTTTTGTTTGTGCGGCCACTAAATATTATGTTGATACCTACTTAGGGTTTCCAAGTATCTCTTCAATCTCCACCTTAAGGTCCTTGTCCATATCGTACGATAGTTTCACTTTTCTCGCAAAGCCCTTTTGTACCGCTTTATCAACATTGCCAAACTGGTCAGCAAAAACTGGCACACCGATAATGGGTTTGCCAAAATGGACTGCTTCGGTAGTCGAGAGAAGCCCTCCATGAGTGATGAAGAGGACGCAATTGGGATGTGCTGAAATGACAATAAGAATGACAACTTCAACAGCTCCGTAGACATCATAATTTCGTAAAGATAACAGTTTTAACAGTTCTTTTTTATCTCTTATTTTTTAAAAATTATAAACAAACTCTGTTAATCTGTTAATAAACAGGTGGTTAGACTTCTTGCAACTCAATTTACGATAATAACATACTTTTTCGAACAGCCGCATAGCAGAACTAGCTATTGAAACTTATAAGAAGCTTGAAGGTGCTAATTAAGAAATCTGAGGTACCACAGTTAGTAAAAACATGACGTTACCTTTAGTTAGAAGGTATAAATTATGCATGTATTTATTTATCCTACCATACTTATCACAGAATGCGACATGTGATTTTTATAAGGAAACACTAAGTCACTGAGCGCTTACAGTCGGGATTGTTCTTCAAGATATTATAACACAATTGAAAACAAAAATCGTTGGTACTATTTATTTTTTATATATTTACCTAAAATACTTTGTTGTGGAGCCCAAGTCAATATGTGAACATTCTTAGGCAAGTTGGGCAGGACTTCTTCAAATTTCCACAACACTGTTTGTTTTAGACTGCTAAATATCTTCAAGAAACCTTCTTTGAGAGACTGTGGTATATCTTTGCTCTTTAAATTTGAACCCATACTAAAAAAGATGAATCCGTATTTCGCATTGTCTAAAATTATCTGCAAATCCTGTAATATAAATAAAAACACAATAATTATTTACATTTTCGCAAATGTAATTTATTAAATTAAAAAAACTTTTAATCGATCATTTGCGCATATTTTACCAAATATTTATTTTTGACTTTGCAATATTGAAGAAATGTGAAATCAAATAAATAACTGACTGGATATGGATAACATTTTGAGTTTGCATGGCTTATACACGGGATTAACACGTAGATTACTTTCAACTTTATTAACGCGGGCAAAGTCGCGGGGTACAGGTAGTTCAATAATAATTTATTGAATTATAGAACTTTTAAGCACTTAAACAAAATATATTTCCAAACTGAGAGTTTTAAGAATTATAAGAAATTTAATGACCTCTTAGTTTGTATTGTAAAAGTGACTAAATACTCCGTTTTTATCTAAACTTTTACTTTTTTATTTAACTGTTGTAAGTATTGGCAGTGTTCTATACAACAAACTGAAATCTTCGTGTATGAGCATAAGATTACAAAATGTATTATTACATAAGTATCTTATGCTCATACACGACACATATGCACATATGCACATATGCACATATCATACATTGTTAAACTGTCTCAACTAATCTATATAGACAATATTATATTAGGTAAGTATACCACTCTACTCGCCCCAAAATAACTGAATAACCGAGTCTATGGCTGCCATTTCTACCGGAAGGTCTATTGTTTATATAAAATATATATTATTATAATATAGTATATATGTACCTATGTATATGTAAATTTGTAATTGATGTGTATATGTATATATATAAATATATATTAAGATCCGTAAGCACCATTATGAATAAGTTTTTTATGAACGACGTCCTATTATTTTGCGTTATTCCTATCCATCCAAAGGTTGTCTGGAAGAGATCGCTTTCAGCGATAAGACCGCCTATTGTTACACTTTTCTAAAACTGTACTGTTAAAATTGTACTATTTGTGTTATTTATTTATTAAGGTGTTCAATAAAGAGCATATCTATCTATCTATATCTATCTATGGCATAGCATGCACTCTCATTAGTTGCTTGAACTACAGAAGCGACACATATATTAGGAATTTTCAACTACTTTAATCTATCCTAACAATACAGATGGATTTTGGCTGACATTGTAGATGGCGCTACGAACCGTGAGGCGACAGCACTTTTCTTTTTCTGTAACCTAAACTTATCATTCGTTGGCCAAAAGAATATTATTTTAGCTACTACATACATACATTTTTAGTATCGAACATGATTTGTTTAGTGGATAGATATGTGATAGATTTTTTTTTACCTGAGGCAAAGGAATCACATTAGCATCGATATGATATCCTCCAATTGGCTTATAACTCTGCGGTAATTTTGGAGCCAATCCAAGGGACACATGAGAATTCCCAAGCATAAGTGAGGCATTGTAGATCAGGTCTTCATAGGCTGGTACAGCTTTACTCCTTTCTTGCAATATTGGGACTATAACGCTGTGATATAGTTTCTTCTCTTTTTCGTCGAATTGTCTGAAATATATAGATATAATTTAAATAGATGTACATATCTGTTTAGAACTTTACATAGTAATTTAAGCTTTAAAATTAAATTTAAAAAATATATATTATTCTATATCCCAGATAGCATGTAAGCATTCGCAAGTATGTTTTTATTTGTTTTTTTCTGCAAAATGAAATATGACTTTGAAAGCTTATATCATAAAATATTATGTTTTATTTGTATACTAGCCGTGCCCCACGGCTTAGCCGTTAGGTCCTTAAACGTAAAGTTATTGGAAGCCTAACTTCGCAATTCTGACCCTTTAATCAGCTTTGCGCCTTTTGTTTTGATGCCGATACAAATATGTGCAGTGAACTAGTAGGGGTTCGCAATTTAATGTTATGATTGTAGGAATTGGTTTGACACGTAATTTATACAATATGATAAGAAAGAAATAATAATGTAATAATGTTAACAATTAAAAAAATATATATAATAATAATCTATGCGATGTATTGTATTGCATGTATATTATGTACGTACTTATATTATATTGTATTTTTATAAAAAATTGTATTCTATCACACATGCACAGACGCACTCACTCACTCACACTTTCTCAGACACGCACATACATACACACACATTCAAACATCTATATCACTAAATTGTTTTGTATTGTTATACCAACTAGGAGAGTAAATAATAATTGTACCTACCTAGGGATACCTATTATTGGCTGTAGGTACTATAATATATTTCATGTTTTGTATCTAAATTATCTTAATGCTGTTGGTCTTAAGTAAACAAATTTGAGCTGTATACATTTTTTAAAATAAATTGACGACCCAGTGGGCACTGTGGGCAAATCTCTGTCCTCTGCGCCGTGGATCGTAGATTCGATTCCCGACAGGAAGCAACTTTCCTTTCTAGGGGATATATTTTGTGCTACTGGATGTGATTTCGAAAACATCACAATAAATATTTGATCGTAGTGCTTTATTCTTGTAAATTTTATTTGTATTTAATGGACACAAATAGTGTGCTGTCTTGAATAGGTTTAATCATAAAATAAAAAAAGGAATAAATATAGAAGATAACATTATTAGACTGAGAAACTAAGATTTTATCTACATATCTTTTAGTAGGTAGTTGATATAACTTATGAAATAAGTAAATAGTCAAACAAATTTATCTAATAGTGATAAATTTAGAAAGGAAAAATTATCGCTTGAGGCGGGATTTGAACCCGCGGCCATAGGGTCTCATGCCCTATTGCTCTAACCGCTGAGCTACTCAAGCCCCGCCTGAAGCGACGAAATTAACTTTTCCTTATTATTAACGTCTTACGGGGACGTGTGACGTCATCTACCGAAACAGTTTATAGAAACTACTACGGCCAACGAGTCTAACATTGCAGTTAGCTCAACGTTGTGTTGATAACGTCTACCCAAATCAATTGATTTTATTTATATAGCATTAGCCATGCTAGGCAGAACTATAGTGATAAATTTAGAAAGGAAAAATTATCGCTTGAGGCGGGATTTGAACCCGCGGCCATAGGGTCTCATGCCCTATTGCTCTAACCGCTGAGCTACTCAATAGCGATAATTTTTCCTTTCTAAATTTATCACTATAGTTCTGCCTAGTATGGCTAATGCTATATAAATAAAATCAAATTTATCTAATGTTTGGTCTGTACTATTGTTTGTCTTTAATTCAGCCTACAATTAATTTAACTTTTGGAATATTATTGTAATAGTCTTTTTTAAATCAAAGAAGTTTTCAGCGCCATTATTTTAACCCACTTGTTACTGAAAAGCGTTTTTGTGTCTGATTTCAATGAAATTAAGATATGTATTTCCTTAAATGGTCTAAAAGCTAGGAAAAATAATATAAAAAAAAATATGTTTTTGGAAAACCGGAAAAATGATGTTCTTTTAAAAGGACGGTAGTAAAATACCCTACCTAATTTGCTTGAGAATGTGAAAAAAAAACACAAAGCTTCTTTATTCTTTTTCATTACTAATACATGGAAAAAAACATTAAACATTATATACATATATTACAATTTATAGCAAAATAAGCAAACATTATATTTTGTGTGGTAAAGTTCGAAAAATTATTTTGGGTGCAACGTCACATCACAAGTTACATAGGAAAAATAGCCTTTTTATAGCACACAACACATCTCAATAGTCTATCTTGATATTTTATAAGATGCTTGTTGTTTTCATATTGAGAGCTTTGGGAAAAATATTTCGACCTGGCTTTCTACTTTTTGTTTTGCGATATGTTTCTTGAAGGCCAGTTGCAATACTGCTCTGGAATTGCAATTGGTCCAATTTCCCTCCATCAATGTGATACAATTGCCAAGCATTATAGAATTTGTAGAAGGCCATATCTAGAGAGTGACAAATCAAAGGTAAGTACCATTTTTTTTGTTAGTCGAGGGTTGAGATGATGTATGAGGTATGTTACTGTTAACTGGTTTTCACTAGATACACTGCACCCACTGGTACGTTTTTGTTTAGTGGCTTCTGTTAAAGTTATTTCATCATCACTATTAGTTATCATCTGACATAATAATATTATTATGATGCACTTGTGCTAGACCTTGGAAAATTATGAATTTGGACTTGATTTTCATCCCCTGAATCCTCGTTGGTGACGTCAGCATTACAATTTTCTGGTGGAAATACTGCAAAGCTGTCAGGAATAGGTACAGTTTCACCAATTTCCAGCTCCTCAATGATATCATGAAGTTGATATTTACATCCTTTTCCACAAAAAAACATACAAAAACAGAAAAATATATTTTGATATATAGTAGTTGATTTTACTACTGGGCGTTATAAAGAACACTATAAGTATCGGCTCATAAATGCCACAATAACATCAATTGTCAACAAAATTTCATTTACATTGCATCAATGATGATTGGAACTTATATTATTTGTTGTTGGAAAAGTTGGGAATATAATAATAATAAAGTAACTTACCTCACATCACTCATGACAAATGACACGCAAAATTACTGATCCATAACTTTATAATTATATTATGTCAGCACAATCACAATACTTGTATTGTACTGCCCTACATCTCAACTTCCATATGTCATTAATAAAAATTGTTTACACTATCCACATCCATCACAATATTTTTGTTTAAGTGCAGACCTTTTAAAAGGACGATAGTAACAAGTGGGTTAAAAACATCTAAAGCGTGTGCCGTAAAAAATGGCCAAGAAAATTAAACTAAATGTTGCTTTTTTACATTCAGTCAGATCGAAGACTCTTCCTTTTTAAGAAGTGACTTCAAAATCACTATCTTCCTTGTAATTCCAAAATCACGTTTCTAGTACTTAAATATTTTAAGATACTGTGACGGTTCTTATAAACTTATTACCATCACTTTGTCTATCTGATTCCCCCATCTCCGTTCTATCCACACAGGACATTCAGATAGACTGCTATGGGACACCGCTATAATGATGGTAGACATTCCACAAATGCGGTGGTTTCTCTTTGTAAGCAGTTATTAACTGCAGTATAGCTTGTGCGTTGAGTATGATAATAACCATTGAGTTTAAGTAGCTAGAGAGAACATGAAGCAAGCATGAAGGGGTTATGCCACAAAAATAAAAAAATAGCGCTTTTTCTAGTAATATTATCTAAAACTTGTGATAATACGAATGTTAATATAACACACTAGAAGTTCTAGTAAAGTATCTACCATTATACCAGGGCATGCTTTGACTATAACAAGACCATGACGTTGACTGTGGCTGATAACTTATATTAGTTTCATGAACACAAATTTTATGAAAACAAATTTGAAATATTTTATTACTTACTTGACATTGGCTAAATGATTGTGGGGCTAAATATGGAGGTATCTTAAATGAAATAGGTATCTTCTAGGCGAGCGTGCTCCATCGTCGACCACATCGTCGCTTACCATCAAGTGAGATACTGGCTAAACGTTTGTCTATATTAAATAAAATAAATATATAAAAAAGTGCTTCGTGAAGCTATTATATATATATACCTTTTGTGTATGTCAAAATGGGTTGTCAAAATGTGTTTCAAAATATTCAACTTACAGCTTACTCGTAGTTCCTGTGATCTGTTTCCACAGCTGCTCAATCCGCCTTGAGAAAGTGTATGGTGGTAAGTAACTAGCCATGTAGTCAGTCATATAAGCTGGATTAGGGTGTTCGTCAATTAACCTAAGGACAGCCCAGTGCGGTTCAAGGGATGAAAACCAGATGAACGGACAATCGTAGATGGCTGATAACCTGAAACGTTTGAATAATGAGTTAAGTGACATCTTAGAGATTTCAATAGTGTATCCAACGATAGCGACCTAGGCTATTTCCTGACGTGTGGCTGGCAAATCCAAACTTCGCTTTTAACAGCCGGTCCCAAGTAGCGCAGTAGAGCTGGCCCGTGCTGTTGTATGTGTAGTTGTGAGATTTTAATAGTGCTCTCCGTATAGTACAAGCCTCCTACAGAGAAATGATTTCTTCAAGATAATTATATACGAGTTTTAAAAACTAAAACTGATTTCAATCGCAAATATTTTCGAAACTCTTCATCAGATCTTGATAAAATTAAAATGGGCTTCCCTTTCAAACAAAACAATAATTTTCCAAATCGGTATAAATAACGGAGTTCTGTGATAACCTACATAAAAATAACCGGCGAATTGAGAAGTTGTTTTGAAGTCGGTTAAAAAGTGGTGTGAAACATTTAGTCTCTTAAGATGTCACGTTATTTTTACCCCGAAAAAAAGGATATTATAAGTTAGTAGCTCGAATCTGTGTGTCTGTGGCATCGCAGCATTTTAATTTACTTTGTTATTGTTTAAAGTTGTTATTTAAATAAATCACGACTGAAATTCTAAGAGTGCGTGAGAAAAAGCTCTAGACACTACCAAGAAAATAGTTCGCTGACATTTTTTATACTTTTTTTTTTTTTTCTTTAAATATCCTGTACTAACTACGGGCCAATTGCCTATATTTCCTAAAACTAAACTAAAACTATGTACAACAAAGAACTAAAGTTACCTTCAAGACATCGAGCTTATAGGTAACTCAAGTGCTCAAGCCCACTACCAGTGGGTAGCGTTCCCATCATGCTGGCGGCATTGCCTCTCTGAATTGCAATGCTAATACGTTGAGCCAAATAAGTGCCAGTATTTTGATCACGCGTCGCTTCAACCAGGCGCTCTGATAGAATTTTGAAAATAGAATGAGCTCCCGGTCCCCACGGACCCAGTGTCTCAATACCAAACGGCTCAAATATGTAACCACTGCCAAGGTTTCCATATTTGCGCCGTTTACGCTGCTCTGCCGAAGTTGCCGCGACGCCAACCCCATTATGTGTTTCAGGAAGATGTGACGGAGCTAAAGTATCGACATAAGTTGCATCCCATACTAAAGGCCGTCCCATCTTCCATGGAATTAAAGAAAAAAAATTTAATTTTTTTTTTTATACTTACGTTGCATATATTTCCATAAACATCCATTCTCCAATAACCAAGTCAAACTTGAGTTTTGGATCTTGCAGCAATTTTAGTACATTTTCATCGTTAATTGTTGAAGTACTAATATTGTTCATGAGTTGCAGTATGAATTCAAAATTTGCGAAATTAACTTCTTTATCCATTATAGCTTTGATGTTAATGGAATTCTCTGTAAAAGGTAAAAATAAAAGCATTTAGGCAATTATAACAACAATAAGCGTTGAAACATCTTCGTTGTGATTGTTGACTTTCTAATCCTGCTGAGCATAATCAGATATTGTTTGCACGCATTTGTCCACTATATCACGTGTACGTGTCACGTAAGCGTGTCGCATTATCATCATGCTCTTGAGTTTATCCTACTTCACATGAGCCGTTATCTCCACGCTTACTTCTTTATTACTCTTAATTCCTTATTCAGCATCCATTAATATTTTTTTCAGCCATACTCTACTTCTATATCCATCTGCATTCATACATAACACTCTACTCGTTACATGACTTTCATCCCTTCTTACATACATGCCCTTATTTAGCTTTGAATTCACAACTTTTACGTCTTTGGCGCAACTTTTAAACTTTCTCTGTAATAGTACTCTTTCCCTTTTTTTTTTGTTATTTTAAATAATATATCGCTAATAAATTCTTACCGTTGAAAACTTTGTGGTTCGATTCAGGAATAACTTGTGTAAGATTCTTATGATGGTTCTTATTCGGAAAGGCAACGATGGCTGTGACCTGTTTTCAAATGTCGTCATTAGGAAGAAAACTATGCAATAATGAATGCGGAATGCGTCGACAAAATAATGTTAACAGTACACTTGTATTAAATAAATGTATACTTTATTGAGAAATTAATTTTGGAAATTATATTTCTACCATGGCTCCACACTCATCCTGAAGAAGGCTTCCGAAGGAAGCCGTAACAATTGCGAATCTCGACTTCGACAACGCGCAAGTCATCCTTTTTTGTTTTTTATTTATGATAGACAAACGTTTGACCACAATCTCGGCAGCAAGGTCTAAGCGACGATGTATTTCCATTTAAATTATCTTCTAAAATGATGAAAATATTATATCACATATGTAATATTATATCGTATAATATATAGTATATGATATGTGTATATATGCAGAAATACGCTCACAAATGCAAGGACCAGAAGCAGAGCTTTGATTTCTTAAGTACCAGCATAGAAATAGAATAATCCTAAACTGACCTCGTGTCCTGCATTCAACAAGTGCTTTATAAACCCTTCCCCCAGGATGCCATGACTCTTGCCAGGGAAAGGAAATATTATCAGGATCTTATAGGCTTCACAGGCGCCCAGCGCTAGTAAAACTGTGAGCCACGTTAGCTTAGCCATGTTCTGCAAAACAAAAATATTATGTTAAGATTGATCGCAATAGCTGCAATAAATAGATGAACACAAAGATAATTGAACATGATCCAAAGAGTTAATCTAACATACCTACATTAAATACATATTTTCTTTAGTAGAAATTAGCATACGAAATCATCCAAAGGCTTTCTTCTTATGAAATATAAATATAAATTAAGAAAACTTTTTATAAAACGAATGACTACATTAATGACAAGTATGCATGGAGGCAAACTGTGTTGGTTTCTACATAATTATATAGATATATTTACCAAGTTAGGAAATTTGCTGTATTACGAGTAGTGATTAAAATTTCTTTTTTAATTATGATTGTTTTGCCAGGTTATGCCAGATTGCCAGGTTTTTTTCGAGATGGCTGTAATTTTGGGAATCTGGTATAATTATTAAAAGTTATAATGACTACCTATATACAGTCATTACCTATAACTTTCAATAATTGAAAACTATTTTGATTTTGAAATATAATCACTGACATTAATACAGCTAGGCAATATTAACCGTATTGACTGTTATTTTTTGTACCTAGAAGCATCTCCTACGATGCATATTAGTCATACGGTATTTAGTCAGAAGTATCTCCTACGATGCATATTAGTCATACGGTCTTCAGTCAGAAGCATCTCCTACGATGCATATTAGTCATACGGACCTTAGTCAGAAGCCCTAATGAAGTTAAGTAAAAAGGTAATGTGCGTATATGTATTATATTTGGTTCGCTAATTCACAAAAAAATACTTAATAATACCATAGACACATACCCATAGCTGTAGTTGCCATTTACCGTGTTTTTTAAATACTATACAAACCAAATCTTCCTTTTTTATGTAAAACGGCAAGATCCGCCGTACGGATTAGTCACCACATGGTTGAGTTGCCGCCTTTTATTTTTTGAGAAGCGAACCGCTTCTAGAGAACTGGAGGTATGTCAACCAATATCTCGTTGTTAGATGGTCAAAAGGATATGGGGATATTAATTTATGTAATTCGAGCGCACACTTTTAAAAATGTAAACGATAGAATACCGATAGGCTTGCGACCTTACGTCGCGTCTCGTCGATGACAGGACATGAGACTCGGCAATTTGTATAGGTACTCGACTACATTAAGATCGCCAATTAGTCTTTTGGAGCCATATAAAATTAACGTTACTCCTGTACCTCATTAAACAAACAACTTTATTCACTTTGACAGCCCCATACTTAGTTCAAAGACTTGGATGGTGTCGGAAACATTCACATCACACACACAATCACAACCAGCTCCATTTACAACTAATTAAGTACTTAAACTTGTTTGTTCTTTAATTAATTATCTATAACAGAATACATAATATGATGATGTTAATGACCGACTATACAAGTATACATATTATTATACATCATTATATTGTTGTCTAGCGCTTATCTATTTGAGATTGTGATGTTTATTTTAATAGTACAATCTATTCCAATGCATTTCCTATTTATTTCAAATTAGATGTTGTTTACTAATTATACTCATAGTAATATTATTATGTACTTAGTTTAAGTTGAATTATTATCTTTAAAGTAGCTAAATATGCGATGATGATAATTTTACTACGCGCCAAGCCGCTGGACAAAGCTTGTTCCTTGCTAAAATTATTATGAATGTCAAAGATAGTAAGAGTTGTGCGTGATTTTGTGTGTACCTATATTTAACACTAAACATAGACCTGCTGTGATCTTCTAACTTAAAACTTCTTCTAGATCCTTCTCGTATTACATATAATATTATAATAGGTAAGCCCGGCGTGTAATTTTACTGTAGGTAATCAATGGACCGATTGAGGAAAATTCTTCTTGTTATCTTGCATTATAAGGGAAGCATTCCTGCATGTATTTTTATTTAATTTGAATTTAAAAATACAAAGGTTTAAAATAATTTCCATGTAGAGAATTTTGCCGCACTCTGGAGTTAAACTAGAGGCAGAGGCGCATCCAACTAACTACGCCAGCGAGCTATATCAGAGATTTAAAAAAAATGTTCGTAAGAATTTCTTGATAGCTTTCTATTTCTTAGATTAGGCATCGAGCCAAAGCAATAATTGCGACTATTATTTACATTTTATTTGCAAATCTGCTGATGAAATTAGATTATTTTTGTCTTTAAGCATGTGATTTTTCCTACGGTTTAGTTTTTTACAACCTCAATATGACAATAACGTTTTTTTTTTAATTGACACTAAAAAAAAAAACTATACAAAATCACGAGTCTATATTAAACCTCATACCCCCGATATTTAAAAAAATAATTCAAATAAATTATTATTATTACCTTTTTTAAAGACCAAGGGTCAAAAAGTTATCGATCCGCTATTATAATTTATTTTTATTTTTATGTTATATATGCTTTTGACTACTATCTCACCGTTTGGAATATGATGATGCTTGTCTAGAAGATAAATTGTTTACATATTATGTAAATAAAGTTTTTATGGCTTTGATCTTTTTGAATTGATAAAATGAAATAATTCGTCTTCATTTTTTTCAAAATATTAACCGCTTTATAGTTATATTTTGTAAAGCACTTAAATTCCTTGGGACGTAAATAGTATACTAGAGCGAGAGATTCTTCTATTTTTCTATTGGCAGGAAGTTATAGTGTATACACACTTTTCTAGTTTTCATTATCCTATTTCCTAAGTATGTGCGATGAAAAAACACAAATACTTTCGTATCTTAAGAACCCTTGCTATTTTCAAGCTACGTTTCTGCTCTATAGTTATCACAAAATTTTCCAGTATTAAAAATTTGTATCGGAATTTGAACCAGTGCTACCGGTACCCACGGTTAATATACCGGAGACTGGACCTCTGCTATAGAAGAAATAATAAGTGTTATTATTTCTGTGCCTCTACACCTCTATATAGGTCTACAATAACATAGCTGCAGGAATCAGTAAAATATTAAAATATAAATAAATAAAAAAGACGTGTGACACTCGGGGACTGCCGCGGTAAAGCTATCGCATGGCATTTTTTATTAACTTATGCAATTATAATTATTTATTTATGGAGTATTTTTTTTCCTGCCACCTAGAGGCGAGTTGCTGAACTAAAGAGACAAGCGTGATATTTCAAAAAAGTCATCAAAAGTTCTGCTATTCATCGATAGATGGCAAAACTAAAAAGTATCACCGCTGTGCCGGTCGGAGTGGGGGGTGTTAGGTTATTTTCGTTAAGGAATTTCTGGATTCGGTCTCCACGCTCAAGGCCCGCGAAAGAAGCTATGCAATAGCTTAAAAATAAGGCATTTATTCAAAAAGTATTTATTAATATATTTTGATGTTGATATTGTAAGTGCTTATGAAAAGATAAGGAACATATTAAATGCTGGTTTTCTGCCCTATACCTGGAGTCACGTCCGCTGCTCTCCAGAGAAGACAATGTTCTTCATCTCAAGAATAAAAGTATAAATACGTAATTGTAAATAAATAGTATATGTACGTAATTGTCTCCCTACTGTCACTAAAATTACTCTAGCACAGCCATTACTTATACCAGTTCTAGATTATGCTAACGTCTGCTATTCTAATATCACGGAGGACCAGCTAAATAAGCTTGACGTCTTCAAAATGTTTCATATTTGGATTACGTTAGTATAACCATATCTCTTAATTTCGCGCTAAGCTTAAGTGGCTTCCCATATGTCTTCGCCGGTATACCCATATACTTTCTCTTCCTTATAATATCTTATTTAACCCTGCAACCCCGGTGTATCTCAAGGAACGATTTAAGTTCTACTGAAATCCTCGTTACAGGTCAAATTAAAACTTAAAATGCCCATACAGAATACTATATTCACTGACAAATCTTTTTCTATTGAATCGGTTCGTCTTTGGAATGCGCTGCCAACTTTTATAAGAAAGACGCAAACACTCGAGACCTTTAAAATAAGATAAAAAAAGAAATTATCACAGCTTATATGATATCATTAACCACGTTTCATAACTATTTGTCATATGTATATTACATTAATAATTAATATCCGGATGACCGAGCTTTGTGTTTGTGATGTGTTTGAATTTGTAGCCTCAGAAAGCTTCATCTAGTGTCGAGTAGAAACAGTTTTTTACATCGGTCATGTCGTAATAGATTGCGCTGATAGTTTCTGAAATCCGGTTTTTCAAATGCAGTTTGGGAACCGAGCATTTCTCGGACCTGGAACGTTGATAAATCAATTCCTTGGGTCGAAAAACCCTAATCTGTAACTTTACTTAATTACTTATTTATTTTAATTATATATTAGTTCAAGCTGCTGGACAAAGCTTGTTCCTTGCTAAAATTATTATGAATGTCAAAGATAGTAAGAGTTGTGCGTGATTTTGTGTGTACCTATATTTAACACTAAACATAGACCTGCTGTGATCTTCTAACTTAAAACTTCTTCTAGATCCTTCTCGTATTACATATAATATTATAATAGGTAAGCCCGGCGTGTAATTTTACTGTAGGTAATCAATGGACCGATTGAGGAAAATTCTTCTTGTTATCTTGCATTATAAGGGTAGCATTCCTGCATGTATTTTTATTAAATTTGAATTTAAAAATACAAAGGTTTAAAATAATTTCCATGTAGAGAATTTTGCCGCACTCTGTTTGGGAACCGAGCATTTCTCGGACCTGGAACGTTGATAAATCGATTCCTTGGGCCGAAAAACCCCTAATCTGTAACATATATACATAATCATGAAAATCGTTGGAGCCGTTTCCGAGATCCTGATTATACTTATATATATACAAGAATTGCTCGTTTAAGGATATTAGATATGTAAGTTTAAAAGAATGCATGTATAATTAATGATCATTGCCGCACCACCGACCACTTTTTATCAAACTTTTTTATCCTCTGCATCCTACGGTTACCTGGTAAAGATCGCTGCTTAGCAATAAGGCCACCGATTGAACTGCTTTATTGTTACTTTTTTCTGTTGTTATAATGTGTGCAATCAAGAGTATTTGTATTGTATTATATTGTATAATAGGTTAAGAAAGTATATGGTACATATATTAATATGAGTACAGTAGTTAGTAGGTAATAGGTAAAAACAAAATACTTATACGGGTTAAAAACAACAAAATACTTAATAACTGAAGGAGAACCTTGTTTCTGTGAATAAGTAATACTAATATTTATCCTTAAATCCTTATTAGGTATAAAGTATATTTATGACATCGACATACAAATATAAGGACCTCGCGACTAAAACAAAGTTCTTGAAATAACTGTACTGATTATCTATACAACCCTGGATACATATGTATGATTGTAAACAAACTAAAACAATTTTATTTATGTCTCATCTTTACTATACTGCTTACTTTTGCTTGCAATAATTTATCACCATCATGCAGCCTCTACTAACGACGATCGCTCTATTTTCACCTTATAACATGTTTTGCGAGGCAGTCTATAAGCGACAGCTTATATTTTGTTTTGTCGTCTATGCTTCATGGACATATGAGAGTGGGCCCGAAATGTACCTATGTATTGGTAGACCGATGATAGATGTATCCGTTTTTGACAAAGACTAAATTGACTGCTTGTACCATACCCCCTCTGTTGCCTAAGATATACAACTTCAAGTTATACAATCGCGCGAGCGCGGAGCTAACTGTCAGTCCGAGTTTGTGATTTGCCATGGAGCGAGTCAACAAATCTGCAAATATTATTAGAAACATGCCGAGTTGAGCAGTAATTTTTTGCAGGAAGACCTCCAATATATCTAGTTTTAGAAAGGATGGTATTTCAATTTACAGGTTAGCTTACCTTTGTAGTAATAAGTCAAAAACTAGAACAGAAACTAAAATCATAACGTGAATATTTCTTTCTCGCCGTCTCGCTCTGCTTGATTTAGTTTTACATAGCGCCTTTCCGTTTTTTCCTTCATAGAGCTGTCCATGCATAATCGAAAACTTGTCGTATACATAGACGAACTGCGTATATTATAAATATTGTTACCGCGAAGATAAATCTGTAGTGTACATAGCTTCGCAGTATGTAGTAATACTATGAAATAATGTCGAAATAATAATTGTATGTTTATTATGCCCTATTCTAACATATAGTAATGAAGTATTCAATCTTGGAATAGAAAAATATTGTAATATTCTGGGTAAGTATGAGACTGACTCGGGCACCGAGGGTTCAGTACAAACATGGTTGTAAGTTTTTTATTTAAAAATTAACATTACATAATATTATAAAGGTAAGTAATACACAACATGTGATTTTTTAAACTATAAATACCGCCGAATCACGGGTTTTCTTCGCGTGATTGTTATAACGTTACCCCTGATGGGTAAATTTGACACTGTTATATAAAATAGAATAGGTATGCTATTAACGAGAATCAGCACATAGTGTTATTACTGCGCGGCTCTTAAGAGGTCTTTGCACACGTGATTCGTAAGCTATTCGTAAATTATTTCTTTATATTTACAACAGAAAAATATTTCTAGCCGATGTGATCGATACATTATTTTATTTGCTATCGGTCGTATTGTAAGTAGTATGTACCACATCACTAATCAATCGGCCAATCTCAAGCGTAATTATTACGCTGTCCCCCGACCCCGACGTGATGAGTTGTGTTTTGATTCAAAAATGGCCTCATGCCTCATCAAATGGTTATATTGTCTTTGGTTTTTGAGTAGGTAGTTCAAAGTTCAATCTCTCTGAGTGGTTATTTGCCTTTCTAAACTTCTGCGCAAATGTCAGACATTAGGCACAGTTGTTCAATAGAATCCTTGATTTCCCATTTTGACAGTACTTTGTGACTACAAGTTCTACAATATCTGTCAGCTCCAATACATCTAAATGTGAACATCGAAGATCACGAACGAAAGCGATAAAGATAAAATGACACACCGTCTTTGTGTAGGTACATCCAGTATAAATCTAAATATACTTGTGACTGTCTGACCGTGAACGTGTTAAGTATATGTTAGGTCTAACGAAATCATAATAATATTCTAACCAAATACATAATACGAGCATTACAGTTTGTTTGTTTTGTCGCCAAGTGAGTTGTATTTCCGTAATATTTGTTATATAGTATTATTTTATATAGATAATCCAATTGTATGTTGGTACTTATGTGTCTTATGTTACTAACGTTGAGGTGCATAACGTTAGAAAAATCTTGTCTAAATAATTTAATTTGACTTAGTCCTGTAGGATATACTATTTAATTGTTTAAATATTAGCAAACAAAGGTAATTTAGCAAATACTAAGTAATAAATATATTTAAATAATTTAATACTTCTAAAAAAGTTATAGTCACAAATATATTGACCGCGACTGATTTGACCGCCCGTTGGTTGGAAACACAAGGTTCCCAAAGAAAAGGTATTTATGAATTTAATATATCATATAAATACAATAAATCCAATGAGACACATATTGCCACCCCCGCTATTTGATTAATATCATGGAGAAAAAAAAAATGCTACTAGACTACTAAAGTTCTCAGAAACACATTTTCTAGTAAACATTATAGTTACTACGTTTTTTTTACAAAATAAACAAGTTATTACCAAATATTTTGTGTTTGTTACAAAATATTTATAGTTGTCACATATTTATAGCACTAGAATATTAGTAACAGCAAAGAGACATTTTTCTTAATATGAAAAAAGAGAAAACAAATTAGGTCAAATAAAATTATATTTGAAGTAACGTAATACTTACTAAGCCTGTTAATGTTGCTGTATCTAGATAAATTTCACGTATTGATTTTTTTCATAACTATTCCAATTCACAAAAAATATCGAGTTTACCTTGATCTACGAGTAACGTTCGTGTTATTAAATATTAGTATGCTAATATAAATATTTGTATTATAAAATGTAATACACCGCACACACAACTAACTACTGACTTCAACTGACTGGGTAGGACGTGACCAGTGTATAATTAATGTGCTATTTATGTAGAGACGTAGATTTAGAGATCCACAAAGACTTTTGTAAAGCTTTTATATTTTTATTAATGTTATATCCGCATCATCACTATCCATCATGTGTAGCGGTGGTCAAAAGCTTGCCTATTCTGCATTTAAAAAACACACCAGATTTCTTGATAAACTTTTTGTAAAAAAAATAATTATTATATTTCTCATTGTCTGATTCATAGCCTTATCACGGAGTTTATGCATGCTAAAAATCGTCAATAATTATAAGATTCGTAACACATATTTAAGATTTAAAGATTTCACTTACTTTTTGTTTCACGCGTTGTTCTACGTGCGTACTCGACGGATGAAGGAGCACCGACTGTTCCGAAACTAGTCTCGCTACAATGCGATAAACCAACCGTGAGTAAAATCGTTAAATGTGACTTACTCTTACGATGGGTTTCGATCAATAAACGTTAAAAATACAAAGTCGCGTATTTTGACGCATGAATCAAAATCAACAGTTTATTTCATTTCAATAGTGTGCCGAATGCATTAAAATGTTTAATTATCAGAGAGATTTCAACATTTCAAATACTGTTGCTTCAACAAGTTATGTGACAATGCCAACAAGGTTCGATACGTTGACAGGAAAAGTATACAAACTAAAAGTGGTAAACCCAACCGTAATTACTAATAACATGCATCAAAACAATCTTTTCACATATATATTTATACTATATATAAAAAGACACATTATAAGATTTCTTGATAAATTACAAGTAAAAAAATTATCATTCATCTCATTGACTGGACCATCGCCTTACTACGGAATGTATGCTTGGCCGTCAGTTTGATAACCTCCTCCGACCTTATTCCGAACGATATTTCAACAAATCAATATTATGAATGTGATATAACGCAGTCATTGTAACTTGTATTTTTAAGATGACGATGATATTTTTGGGTCAAGTGAGATCACATTCTGTCCTCAATGCCATTGTCATCCTAATATTTTTTTAAATATTTTCAAAGACACTAAATTGTTTAGAATGCCTTTATTATAAAAAATACTTATCTGTGATGTATCGAAAAATGTAGGACAAAGTTTGAAAAAAATCATTTTTTTTCTAATTATTTTTTATGGCATGACTCCCAGATTATACTGTTCGGGGAACAAGGATGCGGGCAGTGAGTTCCACTCTTTCGCTGTTTACGGATAACAAATGTTGAAGCAAAACGATTCGAGCGGACATGAGGTATGTCAACCATATATGGATGCCGGTGGTTTGTTCTTCTTGTTGTCCGATTATAGAAAGGGCAAGGGGGAATCAACTGGTGAAATTCGAGTGCACACTCTCCAAAATGCAAGCGATAGAACACCGACAACCCTACGTCGATAACTGAGGCTCTGCAACTTGGACTCAACTGGCTTGTCATCACCAATGAGTCGCTTTGCTCGCCTATCAGATATATATGCCTATAGAGTCAAGAGCATCAAGCTGATACTTGGCTGATCTATCCCAAAGGTGGCTGCAAAAGTAAATGTATCGTCCAGTTTTCGAAATGAAACTTTTGATGGGAGTTCTTTGAAATTCTGATCCGTAACCTTATTGTGTGGCTAAAAGTGGTGGGGGTACTGTGATGAATAATTAAAATGTATCTTAGTGAAACAAAAGTTCAATGCTATCGTGTGTATTTACGAAACACATATACATAATAAACATAGTTAATGTTAGAGCATACCGTATCACACATCCCATTTTGGAATTACTCACTAGACAATATTCTTTATTTTCATGGACATAGCAATAAGACCGAACTCGAGCCTTTTGACATTACGAATAAGAAAGGACAAGTAGACAGTTTACTTCACTTGTCTCCGTGCTTCACACTAATTGCCAGATTACCGAATTTACAATCATTCCTAGCAAGAAACTCAGCGGCGCATTTTTCAATTCTTTTTATTGCAATTAAAAACTATAATTTAATCATTCATGTAATAATAAGCTTTCCATTACAACACATCTCTTTATTATTGACTGAGTACTTATAGTGTCATAAATGTATATATGGATATAAACTTAATTGACATTTAGCATCGAAATATTTATCAATATTTCTATGGCATCTAGTCAATAATAAGGTGATGAATTTAATACGTATAAAATCATCCGCAGTGTCACGAGTCTAGTAGCGTCGTTGTAACAATGACAAAGCAATTATTATCTTACAATAAGAAGTATGTAACTAATTTCTCAAATAATACAATGTCATCGTCATTTATTACTGACGATGACATTGTATTTGACATTGAGTTGATTAGGAATATTCAGAATGAATTGGCAGTTGCAAACCTAGATATAACTGAGAAGGCTTCCTGTAATCACTACTAGTCATCTCAGTAAATCGTTATGTTATGCAACTTTCTGACTTAATAATTAAAATTAAATAACAACATAAAATAAAATATTTATTTATGAACTAGCTGCGCTCGCGGTTTAACCCGTGTAAGTCCCGGAGTCGCGGAAATTCCATGTAGTCCATGTGTTAATTCAGAGTGTCAGCTACCTCAATACCAAATATCATCAAAATTGGTATAGCTGTTTGAGCGTGTAGAAGTAACATGCATATAAAGACACTCACAAACTTTTCTCTTGATAATATTAGTGTGATGTGTTTTTTTTTTGCAGACTTTGACATATTTTATAATAGACTAATTTGACACCGTATATTTTCAAATAAAAAAAGAATCACCAAAATCTCGTAGAAAGTACTAGGTAGCACACAAAAAAAAATACAGTCGAATGGAACATAATTCTTTTTTTGAAGTCAGTTTTTCGGTTGCGAGTATGTACGGCAGCAGATGGCCTAGCGTAGGCGCATACCTCGTGGCGCGAAACTCAATATGTGTTTTATAATTTTTTATGTCATTTTCTAATGCTCTTCGGAAAGTGATAATGCGGCGTGAGATGTAGCATGCTTGCCTACAAAATACATATTGACTTAATGACTCCCAGATGTTAGCGTTTAGAGAACTGGCTTATTAATCCATAACAAGGCCATATTAATCTTAAAGAAAATAACCTGGTACCAAGAATTTCCACTAGTCCATGCAATAACAAGCAAGAAAGCAAAAAAAAAAAACAGAAGAGCAAGCGTAGCGAGCGAGGAAATTTAAACTAATATGGACTGGGTTTATTTTTAAATTACCGAGAATGCTCTGTTAAGGAGCCCAAGTCAATATGTTGACATTCTTAGGCAAGTTGGGCAGTATTTCTTCGAATTTCTACAACACTGTCTGTTTAAGACTACTAAATATCTTCAAGAAACCTTTTCGGAGAGGTTGTGGCAAATCTTTGATCTCTAAATTGGAACCCATTCTGAAATATATGACTCCGTGTTTGGTATTGTCTAATATTGGTTTCAGTTACTGTAAAGTAAAATAGAACGTTGAGATAGTCAGGTTATCATAGAACTGAGTGAAAGTACTTAAAATAATGTGGGATTTAACTTTGTATTGGGCTGTAAAAATGACGAATAGAAAAACATTTATTGCTAAACATTTAAAACAGTCATATATATCACTAGCCGTGCCCCGCGGCTTCGCCCGCTATTATCAAGTTAAAAAGTAGCCTATGTGTTAATCCTAAGTATAATCTATGTACATTCCAAATTTCATCCAAATCCGTTCAGCCGTTAAAGCGTGAAGAGGGAACAAACATACTTACACACTTACACACAAACTTTCCGATTCATAATATTAGTAGGATATATAGGTACACCAAACAAAATACATGCAAGAAATAGGTAAGTCTTATAAGTATTACGAACTCAAGAAAATCAGTCAATGATCTTAAATTTTTAGCGAAACAGAAAAACCTGTACTTGCTGCCGACAGTACACGTTTCATGGTCTTACAAAAATAGTTACTAACTAATTGCAAATTGCTGACCTCGCAATGTCTTCCTTTTAGGCGCAAGCTGTGACTTGGCAGATTTCCTTGCTTTGAATTTGGTTTGTTTACATAAAAACGCGAAAAAGGCGTGTTTAGACATGAGCCAGCTTAAACGATGTCCGCAGAACTAAAACCGAGAACCGGTATGCTATCAAGGCCACTGATATGAAATTCACGTACAGATTACGTAACGTTCAAGATTCCTGAGTGAGGAGATGCAGAAGTTTGCCTCAACTGATTTAAGCAGGTACTCGTGTAGTTTCTGGTAAGTCCGTTAACTTTACTCCCTGCGAAACGAGAAACAGGCTACACCCATGGTTTATATGGTTAAAACGAGCATTCTTTACAACTTTTTTACAGGACTTTACGGCAGTTTTGTTTTCTTTCTCATAAGTACGTAATACTGTTACCTTCTTCTATTTCAAATTTTCCTAAAACGGAGCCATGGTATTTTTGACACTGCGATTTTGAGTCGCCCGAGCATAATATTAAGATCTAGATAAAACAATAAGAATTACCTTATTGTTTTATCTAGATCTGAGTAGTTAGTTAACAACGATAGTATTTTTTTTCAAATTCTTCATAATTTATTATCAAATCAATTATTTAGATTTAGTTTGATATATTTAGCTATCGAGCCCATGCAACCAGCAAACAAGTTTGATAGAGCTGATTAGATCATCCTGATGTTTTTTCAAGGACAACGCGCGGCATGCGTAAATTTTTCGTCGGAATGATAAAGACGTAAATTAAAAAAGGCTTGTGAAGGGGAGGAATGTTTTCTTAGTGGATTTCTACCTGGGGCAAAACGCTGACATTAGTATCAATATGGTATCCTCGAATAGGTTTATAGCTCTGCAGTAATCTTGGAACTAATCCGAGGGACATATTAAAATTCCCCAGCATAAGTGAGGCAATTGTAGACCAAGTGTTTATAGGCTGATACAGTCTTACAATTTTCTTGTAATATAGGGACTATAGCACTGTGATAAAGTGTTTTTCTCTTTTTCTATTAATAAAGGACTAAACTATGTATATGTAAAACGAGGTTATTAAACATTCCCTATCAACGCAGAAAAATATTATTTTGTGCAAAAGTAATTACAAATTATATAAAAGTAAAATTAAAAATAACTATCTTGCAAAATATTCAGAGTTTACGAGTAGTAAGCCGAGAATCTATTCGTCACTCACTCTTCTTCAAGAGTGAGTTTATGCGGCTATGCAATGAATAGAGACAAATGTCTCGTGATACTGTTATCAGAGGCTGGAGTAGTCTTGTAGACGTGACGTCACCCCACATGTTTTTCGGTGATATACAATCACTTTATTTTTATAAATCCTAAAGTTTGTGTTTGTCCCTCTTCATGCTGCAACGGATTTAAAAGATCCAAGATAATGTTAGTTAATGATTAACTCAGTATTTTTTAAGATGATAAACGCGAGCTAAGCCGCCGCCGCCGGATTGTATATTAGTGCAAGATGGCTAGCCAAGTGACCACAACATACCCCTACTTCTTCGGAAAACTAGAAGTAATTGTAAACATGTGTACCTAAGAGTCGGCAGATATAATTTCTAGTAACTTTGCATTTTGTTTGTATGTTTAAGTGTTTAGAAGGCACGAAGGTAAGTCAGTAAAAGTATTATTTGTCCCCAAATAAAAAGTCAAACAAGTAAAATTAATAGACTTTTAGCAAATTTTGCAAAACGTTACTAGTTAAAATATTAATTGCTTTATTATAATGTCCCGGAAGCCTTACAATTGTAATTGCTTTTATCAATTGAAACCATCTCCAAACAGGAAAGATATATTTGAAAAGATGAACTCATAGTAAAGGCATCAATAATTTGGGTCCATTGATGTCTTGCCAAGATATCAATGGACCCAATTTATTTGATGAATTTCTAAATAGTGTATTTTATTTTTTTGTGTAATAAATTGACGACCCGCATTACCAATTAATGTTGGCCACAAGTAATTAAATCGAAATTAACGATCAGTGTTTGAGTTGCAACACGCAAGCAAAATCTACGAAATTAACTTCTTAGTTCTTTTTCCATTATAGCTGTCACGTTCATGCAGTTTTATACAAAAAATAGAACATAAAACTATTGTGTAAGCAAATAAAGATTTTATTTATAAGGACTATTAGCTCCATATCCTTGCATCACATCTACTTTTTTATTTATTTTTTTATTCTCGATAGGCAAGCATTTGACCACTATATCACCCTGATGGAAAGTGACGATGTGGTCGAAGATGGAGCATGCCTTGAAGATACCTGTTCACTCGAGATTTAAAGACTCCTATATTGTACTTATCGGGAAACAGACTCGGGCAAGAAACTTCCCACTAATCCAACTTCCCATCACATCTCAGATCACTCTATCTCATCCCTACCCACTTTCTGACCTATTCCACTTCCCATCCCATCCCATTTTCCCACTTCACACCATCTCAACTCGCCCCACATCACACTTTCCCAACCTATCCTACTTCACTCTATTCCATCCCAACCCACTTCACATTGCTTTCTACCACGCTTCTCACTCCATCTAACTTCACACTAACTCATCTATTGCTTACTATTGAAAACGTTGTAGTTCGATTCAGGAATAACTTGCGTAATATTTTGATGAAGATTCATATTCGGAAAAGCAACGATGGCAGTTACCCTTATACAAATAGTAATTAAGAAGAAAACATTATTGATAGAAATTGTATTAGTAGTTTTGCCATTTTTTTTGTGCTTTATGTAATAATTCTGACTTTTTATTGTAGGAATATTACATGCTGTCACCTATTAAAAACAAACTAGCAAAAATATTGGTCGATTCCGATATGAATATTGATAGATGATTATTGACTGACTTCGTGTCCTACATTCAGCAAGAGCCTGATAAACCCTTCTGCTAGGATGCCGTGACTCTAGTTAGACAATATTATCAGAATCTTATAAGCGTCACAAGCACTCAGCCCTTATAAGCCTTTGAACACGTCAGCAAAGACATTCTCTGTGAAAAAAATTACATGCCCTAGAGACTATTTTATTTCTGTACTTTTTTTATTCAATACTAGCCGTGCCCCACGGCTTCGCCATAAGCTAAACTATCTACATTCCAAATTTGATCAAAATTGGTTTATTCGTTACGGAGATACGTGGTAACCAACATTCACACACATACATACACAAACTTTTTCATATATAATATTAGTATAGCCAAACGTCAACTTCAACTCACCACTAACTCGCCTAGCGGCGAAGTGGTCGAAAATGAAATATTCTTATCTAGAAGATACCGATTCATTTGCAACTTGAAGACTACCATACTGTATGTATTAGGAAATACCGACTCAGGCAAGGAGTTCCTTTCTTTTGCGGTTCGCACAATTAATGTAGAAGCAAAACGCTTTGTCCGCTTTTGTGGAATATCTACCACCGCGCACCGGTGTCACTTAGCAGTTTGTGTGCTTGTCCGATGATAGAATGGCGATGGGGAACTAGATTTACTAAACTATTATTTTCTTTTTTTTTATCGGATGGTCTACGTTACGTATCCTACGACGCTATTTAGATTCAGGTGAAGGTTTCATGATGGTGAAATTCGTGGTGGTAGGACATTTTCTCGCCTGGCTAGCGGATTTACCGAAATACTGTTGTAATTTTCTGCCCTCAATGTCACCAAGCTCTAAGTGGTTTTCCAATAAAATTAACCTAATGAATGTTCCAATTTTCATCAACATTATCGCTTATTAAAGAGTAATTGTTTCAGTTTAAAGTGTTATGCGATGTAGTAGACCCTGATAAGTCGAGCGAAAAGTCGACATAATAGCTAAAGTCTGTCATATTCTAAACATAGAGCCTATATTACAATCATTATAATATTTATCATTATATAGGTGTTTCAGTTTAATGTTTTAAGTGACATAGTAGAGATCTTAATAATCGAAAACTCGGTCAAATGGCTACCTAATATTAAGAGAAAATAAATGTGACAACTAGATAACCAGGAAGAAGAAGGGAAAGGAAGAAGGAACAAATTAAAAGTTAAAGTTACATTTTATTCACTACTTACTTTTTACAAAATATGCTATTTTTTACCAGATAAAATGAGTTTTTTTTAATATCAATAAGTTAAGTTACGTCGATGTACCTAATAAAATTTTGCAAACAACAATAGTTCATTTGTATAAAACTACCAGAATAAATAATTACTATATAACTGTTTGACATAATGCAAGTAAAAGTCAAAATGTTTATAAAGTACCTTTAACGTATAGCTAAATACTTTATATATAAATTAAAATCACTCAATCAAATTAATACAAAAATCTTAAAATTACCAGTTTCAAATAAATATGATTTCTCTTCTAATAACTATTCCTTCCTCACCGATCATTGAAATTCTACATTATTTATAGCAGACTTTATTCTTAAAAAGATGATAATTTTGATATACCTTCAATATATAATATGTTTTAATGTGGTGTTATTATGACAGATGTTAAATGTCACACATCAAAGTAGCAGACAAAACATATTTTAATAAAAAAAATATATATTGAATGTTATGTCCATAATTTGGTTCTAGTGAAATTTTGCAAAATTATAATTCTTATTATTTTGAGAATTCTTCGGTTTAACTGTTCTTAGTTTAGAAAATTTTGTCATAAGTAACCTCGACGTTCATGAAAGGCTCAGATGGCACTTCTGAACTTTTCAATCACGAAGATATCACCATACCGTTCACTACATTAAAAAATCAACAACGTCATCTATTAACTGCGTATGACAAATAAAAATAAAACAAATGCATTCATACTCACAAAAATTTGAAGTCCGTCCGTCTGTCAGAGGCATTTTGCGTGTAAACCATACAAACGAATATAACGTGAGCCCTGAATCCCATACCAGGATGAGTCCTGTGTCGTAGGATTTAGTCTCTTTCCGTATTGTATATTCAATTGTTACGGGTAATTACAACATTGCAATTAATGAACATGAATAACATCTTAATTTTTTTATATTACTTTAGGCAAACCTAGCCAAACTTTTGACCACCATCTGATCTGAATTCAGATGTATGAAAAATAGAAACAATAATAAAAAACTTACTTAAAAATTTATTTACAAAAAAAAATAGCAATTGATGGTTCATTCGTTCTTTTTCTCACTAGTTACGGACTTTTTAAACAAAAATGTCTTCAACACATTTCGATACAAATATCTCACAGCGATGATAACTAGAACAATAAATACTGCGAGGTCCACATACATCTTCTGGTACCAGGGGACATTAAGTGCAGGGGAACGTAAGTGAGGAGCTCCTTTCGTCATCACGACGTGTTCTACCCAATGAACTATCTCAGCTCCAGGCTTGGCAGGACGATGGTGGTAGATGATTGAAAGTTCTTTTACTTTCTCAGTGTACCTGTGTGAAAAATAATTTATTTAATGGACTTTCTATTAATGTGGGCATATATCTGGACTCACATTGTGCATTAAATCAGCTATTGTATAAAATTGTTGCTAATTTATTTTTTATTCAGGATAGGCTAACATTATACCTTGGCTATTTACGGGCCAATTGTCTATATTTGGTAAAAAATTGATCACTATCTCACCTGATGGTAAGTGATGATGATAGTAATATAATACTACAAACTAGAGACTTCCCGCTTTAAAGAAAGCACATTTTTTTAAATGCTAGAAGTGAAAGAGACTAGTTTGTCAGCGAGACGTTGTCCATTTACATCTACAATGCCATTTGAAACTTTAAACATTAAAGTCCCATTCTTCAATATTCAAATGCATTGTGCTCCACTCCCTGAGAAATGACGAGTATGAGTTACATCTTATGTAATGTACATTAATTACATTTGCAACTTGTTCTTTCAGCCAAACTTAATCATCCAGTGCTGTGTATCAAAATTAAAAACAAATTCAACATTTATTATATCAGGGCGACGAGTGCAGTGCATTGCCGCGCAGGATTTCAAACTGTTGCTAGATAAATACATATTTTTTTCTCAAAAAACCGAACGGTGATCCGGTGGCGATCCTTGAGAACTAGTTCCTATGAACTCGTTCTATATATTTCAGACGATTATACGAGAGCGATAAGCATTTTAGGCCCAGAATAGTATGAGCAATAATAGTATGAGCCTTAGCATACTTCTCTCTCGATTCCACCATAATTTAGCATATTCAAATATTGGATATTTATATGTATTAATAGCCATCAATTAATTAAATTTTACTTACTTTGGATTACTCAGAACTTCTAAAATAGCACCTTTTAGGTCTTCAGCCATAGCTGGTGACATAGAAAACTCTATTCTTACTCCAATCCCTCGTTTGACTGCTTTATCGACGTTGTTATGCTGGTCTGAAAAGACTGGAATCCCGACGATGGGCACTCCGTGGTGGATGGTTTCAGTTGTGGAGAGAATACCACCGTGGGTGATAAACAAGACGCAATTAGGATGAGCTGAAATAGGAAAAAAAATAGAGATAAATTCCATGTCTGACGGATTTTTGAAATCCTTTTAAGAGTATGCTTTGGTTTATTTAAACTGCTTAATTTGTTAGTTTTATTTATTTATTATTTATAATAAACATTGACTACTGCACTTATAGTTTTGACCAAAGCGTGCAGCAAGCCAGCAACAATTGAAGCTCGAATACAAAATTGTAACTTTTTATCTATTTAATGTATTATAATTAAAGTAATTTTTTTTTAGTAAGTTCTAAAAAAAATTTACATGAATACTTTAGGCTTACAACAAAACACGTCTAACTCTGATTCTGATTTAATTCTTCATTTATGTTCATATTTTAATAATACTAAAAATGCTTATAATATAATATAGCAGGGGAGTATATCCAGCTGTATTTCTGCGTAGTCGGAAAATCTGCGTAATTTATGCAAAATGTCTTAGAATATTCCATATGATATGGTGGTATATGGTACATTATTGATCTTAAAACTTAGGGAGATGAAGACTTTGCAGCGCCACGCAGGATTTGAATGCTTTGTAGGTAAATATACCGTAGATCCTAAGAAGTCCAGAGTCTTAACATAAAGCGAATTGTATGCCTATATATATATATATATATATATATATATATATATATATATATATATATTGAGAAGGGCGCTGGACCAGCTCACTATCTGCTGCAAGGTTATCAGAGGTTCAGTCGATTCTTCTCAACTGCATGACCTACATTGCGTGTTGTTTGTGCCAGATGAACTTGGGGTTCCTATAAATAGGGGTTAGATTTTACAATAGAATTCCTAAAATCGTAACTGAATTACCACTGGGAAAGCTCAAATCTGTAATTAAACGGGCATTAATTAAGAAAGCTTACTATAAAACGATCGACTATATTAATGACAAGGATGCATGGAGGCAAACTGCACAAGCGCTTTCTAATATATAACACCTAGGTTAATAAAATTATGTATTAGAGATTAATGAAAAAAATGCGCCGCCGAGTTTCTTGCCAGGTTCTTCCCGAGATGGCTGTAATTTTTCGAATATGGCAGTAGACTTGAATGAGTGCCTCTTTGGGGCCCATGTCAATAAACGATTTTGATTTTAGGCGTGGTTGGCCGCAAGATCTATTCTACGTAGATTACGGTCACACTGTATCGCGATCTATGACTCCGCTAATTCGAACCCGCTTCCGGGTGAATGCAATTCTTGCCGCCAACCCTGACTGCGACATTATGTTTGATAAGTGGAAAACCTGATTACAGCTTTTTTGACGTATTGTGCACACCTAATCGATCAATGGGATACGAGTAAAAAGCGTAAATGCTTCTCATTTTGTAGTATTTAATGTTTAAGATTGAAATTGTAATTTTTAATTCATAGTTTGTAATATTTTTGATATTAATATTGCTGGTAATAATCGTTTTATCTCAATAAATAAATAAATAAATACAAATAATAAACGCCTATTTCGTCTTTTCATTTTAAACATGTACAATTTTGATGTTATAAATATCAATAGACAAGATTTTATATTAATGTGATTTTTTTTATTTTCTACTTTAATACGTTGCGGAAAAATGAATTATGATATTTTATAAACACATTATATGGAAAAAAATCTTGTGTCACAATGTTTAACATCACGTCACGCCAAGTCCCGCTCCACAGCGATATTTTTCGATTACAACTATTTTAAGAGATTATCCGTACAAAATAGATCGACTCATAATTTTATGTTATAATTAATCCACCTACCTAATATACTCTGCTGCGGCGCCCACTTTACAATATGTACATTCTTAGGAAGATTTGAGATATCTGCTTCAAACTTCCATATCACAGTTTGCTTTAATTGGCCAAACATAGCGATAAGCGCTTTTTTTGCATCATCTGGTAAGTCCTTGCTTTGGATCAAAGAGCCCATGCTGAAGTAAATAACTCCATTTTTGGTACTGTTCAATATTTTCTCCAAATCCTGAAAGAAAATGGTCAATATGATACGAAAATGTAAAGCAATATATTGGCTTAGAGAAAAAACTGTGTGTGCTGCTAAAAACATCTCTGACGAAAAGAGAGATGTCTTCATCTCTCAAGAGAGATGAAGACATCTCTTTTAGTCATTTTATCGGAAGAAAATGCTCCGGCCAAGAGTATATCGGATATTTATTTTTTATGCTCGATAGGCAAGCATTAGAGCACTATCTCACCTGATGGAAAGCGCTGATGCGGCCGAAGATGTACCATGCTTGCCTAGAAGATACCACTCATATACACACACTCAACATATACTAACTCTTGACATGAAGTTCTAGTTTGGAAGTTGAAATGAGTTCCACTCCTTTGCAGTACGGAAAACAAACGTAGAAACGAAACGCTTTAAGCGAAAAAGGTATGTCAACCATAAATGGAAGATGTTTGCCAGTTTGTATTGTTGTTTTGCTCATTTGTGTACAGCAAGGTGCGTGTGGGCTGCTTACGTCTGAAACCCGGGCAGCGCATTTTCTTCTGACAAATAACCGAAAGTGTAAACCATTTTTAGTGATTCATAAAACATTTATAGCTAAATCGTATTTAGAGACTGATCCAGAGCTTTGTTTTCTGTACTTACCTCTGGTAATGGTTTAACATTATCTTCGACATGGAATCCACCCAAAGAAATGAAGTTGGCAGGCAGCCTATGTGCTTCTCCATATGAGGGATGCGAGTTGCTGAGTACCAAGGAAGCGTTGTTTCGAAGTTCATAGGGAGACGGTGGCTCTTTGCCTCTTGCCTTCATTAAAGGCACTATATAATTGTTGTATGCTCTTATGTCGAAGAATTTGGAAATTCTGGAAAGACAAATAGTTATTTGTAATTATACCTATTCGTCACTAATCGAAATCCATACGTTATAATTTAATTGCGACCGTATAATTAAGCTAATCTGATTATTAGAGTCAATAACTTACATGGGTGCATATATAGGGCCCTTATTGAATAAATTTAACATATTGATATTTAAAACGGGTTACCCATCCCGATTTATAATAATTATTTATGAAATGAATTATTAAGTTATTATTAATTCTAGCGTCGCTCTCCCGAATACTTGCATCATCCGTAGTCATTTATAGTGGAAATCATAGCCTGCGTTTTTGTTCCCTAAACGTTTCAATCTGGAAGTCTTCCAATTCTAGAGTGAATAAGTATCTTCTAGGAAAGTACGCTACATCTTTGGCTGCATCATCACATTCCACCTGGTGGTCAAAATTTCCTACCTAGCATAAAACAAAAAAAAACTAACGAGCGTTTTGACATTTAACATTTTGTCAACTATCAAAATCATACAACAAAAAAATTACTACCGATAATTCTCACGCGACCATTAGCATCAGAAATAACTAAATAAGCCTACAAAGCAGGCCAGCTATTATTAACGAATCGTTTAGTCACTTTCATGTTGGAAAGGTCTTTGACTTCTATATCAAGTTTAAATTTATTATCGCTGTAAAAACATCTTATCTCCTAATCTAATCTAATCTTGGTCATCAAAAACCTTTTTTTAGATTATTTAGGACCTTTTCCGATATTTTCAGCTTACAGAAACTTACGTCTCTTGGTAAAAAGTGACTTTAAGCTGAGTCCACAGCTCGGAAGCTCTTTGCCAGAAGTTAAACGGAGGTAAATTTGAAGAAATAACGTCACTGCTGTATGCTGGATGGAGAGCTTCATCTACGTAAGTCGTAATTAACCAGTGTGGATCCGTGGTTGATACCCAAATCAGTGGCGCATCGTAAAGGCTTGCTAATCTGAAAGGCAAATATTGAAAAAAAAAAACTAAGATTAGTCTTAGTAACGTTGTAGACTAACTCAGTAAAATTCGGAAATTTTCTTCCTTTTGCGTCTTAAGTTCTTAAATTGTTCTACGTGAAAATTTGCGATTTTTAGTGGTTTTCCGTCAACACGCTAAGAATGTCGCCACTATAATCATTGATAAAATCTTACCCGCTAAATAAAATCTCATTAAAAGCATAATCAACGATAACTACATCAAAATGTTCTTTGGGATCGTTGATCAACTTCTGTACGTTTTCGTTGTCAAATGTCATACCGGTTATAATGTGCATGACTAAAATAATGAGTTCATGATTTAGTTTGGTTTCTGGCGCCAGCGATGATCGTTTACGCCGCTCTTCTGAAAATACAAATAAAAATATCCTTACACACACCGACTGATGAAACGATTTTATTAGTCCCGATTTTATTAATAGTTTGACTAACATAATTTTAATTTCTGTTATATGACATTGAATAGTTGTAAAGTACTTTGAATGTATTATAAGTTACCTGGAATCATATCAAAGTTATTTGTTACGTTTATCTGCCGCAAATTCGGATGTGGATTCTTATTTAAAAAAGGTGTAATGTATGTGACCTGCAAATCAAAACATAAAATGGTTGTAAGATGGTTTAATGCTTATAAAAATTAAGTTTTTGTAGGTATGTTCTGATAAAAAAATTTCGCAATCTTAAGCGAAAATTTTGCAATAGATATATTTTTTTCTTTCTCCATTGAATTTGTGTGAGACCGTCTTAGGCTTGGCTTTAAAAAGAATTAAATTCTGCCCAGAAATGTTTGACCGTCTTAGGCTTGGCTTAAAAAAGAATTAAATTCTGCCCAGAAATGTTTTATGATATCACAGATTTTTTTGAAGAAAGGATTTAATAACTGTCAGTCTGGTGAAACAAATATGTAAGTCACTATGTCAAGTAGTCTAGTCTTGTCTACTACATATTTTCTATAGTAGCTTTGTACCTATAATATCGACTGACGTCATAAGGCCATTTATTGATTGATAAGTTACAAATTTCTAATCAATTCCAAAATTTCTTGATCATTCTAAGCATCATTACAATATGTACTAAGGATTAAATAACTATCATTCTGGAGGAACAAATAGATAAGTCGATACGTCAACTAGTCTATCTGATCTATTGCTACGTCTCTTCTATAGTAGCTAATATAATATCAGCTGACATCATAAAGTCGTAAATTACCCGTTACATACCTACCAAATATGTATTCGATTTCGAAATCTAACGACAATTCGTAATGTTTTAATATGTACTTAATATCAGGAATAATGGCTAGTCTAAAGAAACATCATATAGATAGATACGCCACTAAGTCTTAATTTATCTGCCTCTTTTATTAATCGAGCGAAGCGAGATCTCTAGTTGACTTGGGTCGTTCAGTACTTTGTCCGTCTGTCCATCCCTCAAGAAGAATCTAGCGTCTAAACCATATAAGCGAATGACTTCAAATTCTCATAGAATATGTAAAACTACTATATAGAAAAAAATAATTTTATTACATAGAAAAAAGTTATAAGCAAGTAACCTCAAAAGTTTTTTTCTATGAGGCAAAATGTGGGCGCGAGATCTCAGTTCGGCGCGAAAGACTAGTAGAAGTTACGTTTATAAACTACCGTAATAAGGCCATGGCCTTATTACCTTAGCCGATATACACAATTAACCGTTAAATTCCAAATCTATTTCGCTATCTCTTAATAGTTTATAGGATTTTTATAATTAATTTGGATTAAATAAGTATCAGTCTAGAGAAACAAATAGAGTACCTACGAATCGCTACACAACTAGCCGATCTAATATATCTCTCTTGAAATATATAAGTATTATATCGATTGACGTCATAAGGCCATTAATAAACCGTAACATTCCTAATTTGTTATCAAGTTGATTGTAAATATAAATCTCGTAATTATAAGATCTGTATACGAAGATAACGCGAAGGTTAACAAATGCAATATCAGTTTCGCGATAAAACAACAGCTGTTACTCTGAAAAAATAAAGAATATGTCGCCATGGTTCCTATTTATCGATCTTAATTCAGTGCGTGCATTACTCGATGAGTGATTATTACTGGGTTTCAGCTCGCTAACTCATAAGATTTAGCAGATTCTCAAGACAAGTTGTTGGAACCATGTCAGAGAATCCTAAAATATTTCAGTCGTAAGCACGGAAACTTTCAGTCACACTACACTCACTGAATATTTTCAACTGAACAGAGTCTGTTTCCCGATAAGTACAATCTGGGAGTCTTAAGTCACGAGTGACCAAGTAGGTTTAGGCAAATGTGTACCATCGTCGACCTCATCTTCACTTTTCATCTGGTAAGATAGTGGTCACATGTTTGCATAATAATATCACAAATAAAAAAAATTAAAACATAATTGCATAAAGTAACCATACTAATATTTTTTTTACTGTCGGCGGGTCGCCTCAACAAGTGTATCTTCTTAATATTCTACATTTCAAGCAAGCAAATGCGCTTACCTCATGCCCCGCATTGAGTAAATGTCTGTTGACTCCATCCCCAATTAAATTGTGACTCTTGCTCGTAGTATGAAATACAGATAAGATCTTAAGTCCATAGCATGAATGAGTTATACTAGAGATGGCGAAAAACAAAACCAATGGTTTTACCATTTTCTGAAAAGCAACATCAAAAAACTTTATTAGTTCTTAGTATACTTTTATGAGGGATACAAATGTTTTCGTGATGGTAAGTTTTATGCCTGCATCACCAATGTAATCCCAATCTTTGAATACCGATTAGATGATTTTGCAATACGATCGACTTCGTAAGGCTTATTTGGTATGTATCCTAATTTTGCTGGTAACCTTTGGTGTTAGTTGCATGTCACTAAAAGTTGGAAAGAAACCTTTAGAGGCTTGCCAAGTGCTGTGTTTTGCTGTCATGTGCATATTCTGAAGCAAAAGAAAAATCTAACTTTTCTGGCACAGTTAAAATTTTATTTAACTGCTCGTTGACTTATACTGAATGCGCGTTTGCATTATAAACCAATATCGGGTTCGATTCCCTTTGGATACTGTCTCCCCAAGGGAAATATGTGTTTCTGGGTCTGGGTGTGATGTGATTGTTTCCGGCTCCCACGAAACAAATCATAGAACATTATAATTTATGTCAGTTTTATTCAAAGTTGATATAATGTCTGGTACATAAATATGAACTGAATAAGTAGTTAGTAGAAATAAATAACAGTTTCTTTAAACGCCTTATATTATGTGATCCAGTTGGGTTGGAATGTACCAATTTTTTTGGATACTCAATCACCGATTATAATAAAAATTAATACGTGTTTATGAAATGTTATCATTATTATACGAGTGCTGAGTTCTTTAGAGATTAAATTGTAGCTATTTTAATTGCAGTAGGTATTGCATATGTAAGTTGCACTCAATTTTTTTTGCTGACGCTGCCTAGCCCTTCATCACCACTAGGAATTCTCTGTGATTGTCAAGGAGACATAAAATTAATTTGTATACCTATCCAAATAGAGGTTTCACTTGAAAGATTAAGCAATAGTACTATGAAATTATTTACCAGCTACTAATCGCTGATTCCGTTACTTATTCATTTTTAAGTATTAGGTGTTATAGGTACTTAAATCAAGAGATATTTTATAATGTTGTTTTTTTAAAAGGATTTGTACATTATCTGTAACTGAAATAAATATCAAACTTTATTAAACATAAACGTTCTTCACACACAATCAATGACACCCAGAGCTAGAAACACATGTATTTCTGTTGCTGTCAGGAAATTTATACCTCTGCCGAGAATTAATCTAGCACAACTAATAACTGAGGCTGATCTTCTACGCTAACATTAACTGAGTTGTCGTGTTTATCTAAATAAAAGCACATGTTCTTTTTCAGTCTAGATTATCTACATACCGAATTTCACCCAAATCCATGCAGTTATTAGAGGGGTACTTTGTTTTAAAAATATTTACACACTCACACAAATAAGTAGATAAACATTCCAATGTATAATTTATGTGATTTATTTTATTGATTCATATAAAAATAATACTAATTACCTTGCCAACAATATCACTTAAAGATATAATAAATAAATTAGTGATTGTAACAACACGACATCAATCTTCCGAACGTCTGACGCTTATCACACTATATGAATAATTATATCTGAAAATGACATTTACGTACGGAAGTTTAATTACCTTTTTATCAAAGATAAAATCACACCATTCTTTACATAATATCTATATTTATATAAATAATTCTTCTGTACGAGTGTATATGACTGAACTCCTCCTAAACAGCTGATTTTGATGATGTTTTTATGTGTGTTCCGGTGGTCTCAAGAAGGGTTTAGATAAATAATCCTTTTTTTATTTACGAGAGCGAAGCCGCGGGGCACGTCTAGTCTTTATATATATAATTATTCTGTACGTGTATATGTGTCTGAACGGCTCCTCCTAAACGGCTGGACTGATTTTGATGGCATTTTGTGTGCGTTCAGGTGGATTAAAGAATGATTTAGAAACTCATTTGTTTATTTATCGATTATAAAACGTTTGAACAGGACGTCTGTCGTGTCAAAAGTTCGTAAGTGTGTTTGTTACTTCTTCACGCTCAAACGGCTGAACCAATTTTGATGAAATTTGATGTAGTTGATACTCTGGAGTTAATCCAGAGTATCAACTACAAAGGCTATATACTTTTTATCCCGGAATTCTCACGTCCGGGACTTTCGCCGGAAAAGCAGCGGGACGCAGCTGGTTGTTATGTTATAAATCTAAACGTTTAAATAAGTAAGTGTAAATGACCTCTCTTCACGCCGCACCGCATGGCCGAATGAATTTGGATGACATCTGGCATTTGAAATATAATATTGAGATGTTTCAGTGTAATAAATTCTAACGGCAATTTTTATTCTTCCAAGATAATTATCGATATTATCACGAACACGTGTAAAGCGGCGGAGCATAGCTGCATGGGCATTAAATAACTATTGAAATAATATGATAAAAACTGATAATCTAAGTCCTGATCTTTAATGATTATTGATTACGTAATTCCTACGGTTTAAAAAATATTTTCTGTTGAAGTAGATTTTAAGACGTTCGAATAAAATAAATGCATGTAACGTTACTTATGATGTATCAGAAATAAATTACTAATTGATGAATTTAACATGATTGACCACACATTGTGTGCAAAATCAACTCCCACATCTTTTTGAAACACAGAATGGGGTTGTCATCGCGGCAACTTTGGCAGAGCAGTTGAGTTACCTTACCTATAAGCTCGATGTCTTGTAGTTTTTTGCTGTATATAGTTTTAGATTATTTTCAGGAAATATGGGCATTTGGCCCGTAGATACTGACTGGGAAAAAAAAAATATGCGAGCGTCAATTCCTTTAGAGGTTTAAAACAAGAAGCTGCTAGATATAATTTAGTAAAAGAAGTTAGAAAAAATACTTTAGTTAGTGTTATAATTATTATTATAGCCCAGTACCTAAAGGCAGATTGGTCTAGATACAGAATTTTACGCCAACAAACCTTACTGACTACATAAAAAAATGTGGCCTTATCCATGCTACAGATAGATTATCAAGTACTTACTAAATTTCATACAAACCCATCCAACCCTTACAGAGACATCTCAGCTTCAAACATATTCTCACATTGGCACTCACACAAAACAAACATTAACTTTCTAATGTAATATTTATAGGTATTATTATATATAATATTACTATATTTATATACATTATAATATAACCTATATACCAGTAGCCATAGGCATAGCAATCAAGATTTTATGCCAACTGATCCGACAATTATTAGGTACTGACCAGATAAAAAATATCCTAATCCAGGGTATAGACATACTAAATTTCATACAAAACCATCTAAGATCATACGGTGATATCATTCAATCACATTCACACACTCGCACACACACTTATGCAAACAAAATTTTGGATATTATATAAGTATAATGTAAATTTTATCGATTCATAAGCAATTAAGTAATACCTATCTACTAAAAATTATCTTCTTATCAAAATCACTAGCATATCATATACATAAAAAAATCAAATGTCTTGGTGATTGTATAACAACACGACACCAGTCTTTCGACGTCTGTAGTCAATCACGCACTATTTACTTATAAGTAAATAGTGCGCTTTCCATTAGATGAGATAGTGGTCAAATGCTGGCCTATCAAACATAAAAAAAAAGTTATAATTATGGTTCACTGCCTTTTCGCCGAAAATTAATTGGCAGATTATCACTTGCCAACTAACGTTTCGCAGAATTTTATTTCGCCGAATAATCATTCATTCATCACATAATTTTGTTTTATTTCCCAACCTAACAGTTGCCAACTGTACGGTTTGTCTGCCTTTTATAATGACACTTTTCAGAAGGCCAATTTTCAAGTAGCAAATGTTTCAGTTAGAGTAATATTCATTTAGTTGTATATTGTTTACATTCAAGTACCCTGTATAGTGAAACAAAAGCAATTTGGTTCTGGCGACATTTTTGCTCGCAGTTCTAACCTAACCGATTCCTTTCGATTTCACCTATAGTTTATTTTTTATCATAATATAAATGTACGAAAAACTGTTACACAGACGAAACGTTATTCGTCCAAAAGTAGTCTGGCCTAGTGAAGGATTTGACAAATGATAAGGGCCCTGAACGTGTTGTGCCATTATTATCAGCTTAACAATAATTATACCAAATGAAACGTTGTCATACAAAAATTTGATAATCGTTAGTTGTCTAAATGAAAAATAGGCGAACCGTTGGTTGGCAAGTGATAATCGGCCAAACAATTTTCGGCGAGTAGGCAGGATCCCAATAATTATATTATTATTTGACATCAGCATCTCCCACCACTAATTATTCTATACATCGTCACGCTCACGGAAGTGTTATAACCTTTTTATCAAAGATAAAATCATTTACTTATATAATAAATCCAAAAGTTTGTTTGTTTGTTTTTTTTTCACGCCGCATTGGTTAATCGGTTTTGGTTGCAATTTAGATTGGACATAGCGTAAATCGTAATATATAGGCAAATAACGTAAATCGTAACATATTGGCAACTTTCTATCATGAGTTAGTATCACGAAGGTGAGCGAAACTGCGGCGGGCGCTAGTCTCAGATAGTCCCTGGAAAAAAGATAAAAACTGATAATCGAATAAATTTTCCAAAATATTGATATTATTAGGTATCACTTATGGTTTTAATTGTGGATTGCAATGCATTAGCCACGGATTACCACTAAGCAACATAACGTAATATGCCACCATTTTGCAATTTATTCCTGCAAAATCTTTGTCTTGACATACTGATTGACTGACTGATTGACTGACTGACTTAGAAATAACTCACACTAAAACCGAAACCGCTGGTCGTAGAGACTTGAAATTTGGAACATTAGTCTTAGTACGTGAAATTCATTCTCAGTACACTCCTAGGCGTGTACTAAGATTTTTTATGGAAATAATACCCCGAAGAGGGTTAAATGGTGTGAAAACGATTGGATGTTTTTCTTTTTTTGCGCATTGAAAATTGGTATTCGAGTAGTATGTTTAATATAAAAAAATTAGTTTTAATAAAATGTAAGTTGCAAAATATGGCTCATTTTCTCACATATGAGATAAGCAGAATATTTAAACAACGATATGTGTTATTATGTCGACAACCACCATTACGGTGTAATACAATACTTAGGTACCTGTTAATTAAATAGGTGTATATTATTAGCAATTCTATTCTACGACGTAGTATTAACTACGTCGTAGAATGATCATTGATCATAAATCATTAAAATGTGTCTATAAAAAAATAAAAAACTTATGCAGAATCATTTTAAGTCTACCAGGTAGGTAAATTAAAGTGCTTAGCATGATTAACAATCAACCAAACTAAATTATTATAATACCCACAATCCATAAATAATCGGTAGAAGTCAATAAAATATTCACACATATTTGGCTTTTCTACAATCTTACTTAGCCGTCTTTGACCTTAGCCGTTAGCCAGGCCGAGAGCTGATAATAATATCGATGTATCAATTTTATTATGGTATATTATTAAAATTTAATGAGGCAAGTTTTACTTGAATAGCTAATGTTTTTCACGCCCTCTAGGTAAAACAGTTGGAACTATTTAGTTTGCAATCTAGTAAAGTTGCTTTCATTCTTTATATTTACTAGTTCTGCCATCCGATAATAGATGGCGCAACGAAATTAGGTAGTTTCATTATAAATATCACATCTGTAATTTAGGAGATGTGGAAGTACTTCATTATTGTATTTAATATAAGTTAAGATAATTATTTATTGGAAAAACTGTAGTTTTCGTATCGCGAGTTTATATTGCAGGTGATGCTAACACCTGACTCATCACTTAAATATTAGGTACATTTACATTAGGTACAGATCATACATAATAATACATAATAAATTATTTTCCATTTTTTCTGATATTTGCAATTTAAAATGATAGGCTACAACACAATTTTAATGTATTTGATGAAAATATTTCTTTGATGATTTTCATAAATATTAAATTTAAATTATCATCATTCACATTCTCGTGTCATATTCGGGTTTTGTTTCGCTAGTTGATAACAGAGGGCATAACGTGTTACAAGAAGAATCAGAATAGGAATATACCTTATTCTTTATTAATATACCTGGTAGTAATCATTACAATATGTAACATTACAGCTGCACTAAATTAGATAGAACAGATCGTTCTATAAGTAATAAGCTTTTGACATTGACTTGAACATGTATCCTGCGTGCTAATAACCAGATTTTTCTGATGTATTATAGTTTACAATGTGAGACGTTACTCGCACGTTGAAACGCAACTCATTCTCCTGTAAGTTTTAACGAGCAATTTCCTACCGTGCCTGGTTGACGGGATAATTAAATTTGCGGTAGCGGTCATATTATTATATTTCCTAGGCTATGGAACAAGCGGTAATGGGTCCTTAGTCTCGGGTGCAATTATTATTATGTTGAGTAGGTATATCACTGCAGACGCTCCATCGTAGGACGAGGGAATCGTTAAACTAGGAGCCTGTCATTTAGTGTACTTAATTATACAGTCATTTAGTGCCATTCAGTGTGATCCCTTAGACTTTTTAATTATAATTGTCTATTTAAACTCACAGGTCTATTACCGAATTTTATTAGCCGTATCTATACGGAGCCGTAGCCAACGCTATGAGACATCCAAATTGTAATTTTCCAACATATACCTATTTTAATAAAATCTTTTATTGCTATTTATTAAGCAGTCATAGAATACGTATGTGAGATTACAAAAGGGGATTAAAACAAATAGTAGGTACTCAAAAATTTTGTAAATCGCTTGCCAAAGGAAAAGTGCCCAGAATACTGGCTACGTTTCCACGTTGAATAGCGATGCTAATTTTTGATTTTGATTGCCATTTCTGACTTTGGGCTATCGTATTTTCTGAGAATTTGAAGTTATTTGCTTGTTTGGTTTGCTCGATCAAATTATAACTACCACATCTAAGGGATATGAGTTAATAATAACTTAACATAATAATATGAACAACAGTATATCATTATTGCTGCCTTATTAAAATTCCGGCACCAGCCAATTCCGCCTCATTTAAAAATATGCAAGTGGTGAGAGCGGGCTTCACATAAGGACCGCCTGTATTGGGGTCAGTATAGAAGTGACGTTGGCGTTGATGGCTAAAGGGTGTTGAGAAGTGTTGCTGCAGTATCACTAAACTCTCTTCTGCGGGGTATGGCCTTAATGACTGCTAGCGCGACCCTATCTTGCCTCACCTCGGCGAGTAAGTATCACTAAACTCTAGTCCCGCCGCGCCGTTATTCCCTTCATCACTTCCATCTTTGGAGCTTAAGCAGTTAGCTCTTGCACCTCTACCCAGACAGCCAATTAAGATAAGAGGGTCAGGGAACTCATTTTAGCTCAGAGTGTTTCGGGGTAAGCGACATCACCACACTCCGTTAATCACGCTTGATTTATCACAAACCACCCCTGCGTTTAATTGTGATCATTACCATGTTCACTGAACACATCATGTTACAGTGCCAACTTACCTATCGGATCGTCGATTGTTCGACATAACGTGTCGTTGGGTTAGAGAGTACATTCAGTGATTTTGTTAAGCAACACGTTGAGTTATTCCGCCAATTGACTATCGCAATCACTACGCCACCTTCTGATGCTCGGCCTTAAACATCCTAGTCCACACAACGATAAAATTATAAAAGTTCCCAGTTGATCTCATGGCCCAGCGTTTAAACACTCAGTAGGTAGGTATAGCACTAATTACGAGAGCCAGGCAAATTTTAATTAATTCGATAACGCTACGAAACCCTATCCAATTGCCATCGTTTCTGGGATTTATCTTACGACAGGTAGGTTGTGATATTACGTAAGGATAATGACATCAAAGCGATTTAAACTGCGAGTAAACCATAAATATATTAAAATTATAACTCAGTTAAAATCAGACTTTTTAACGCGATTATGGCGTTTTGCCGTGAAAACGAAAAAAGCGGCGTTGTTGATTTTGTACAAAATCAACAACGCCGCTTTTTTCGCTTTTTTAAGCAAAACTTGTGATTCTTCGAGTGTTCATGTGAAATAGTACTTACTAGTAGATTACTGTGTTGTTATACATTAATACTGGATATTTTTTTCAATTTCGCGGCAAATCTCCCTAGTCGTGGACATTTCGCGTATTGGACAATCCGCGAATTGGACATTCCGCGTATTTGACGTTCCAGGAATTTGACATTCCGCGAATTGGACGTTCCGCGACCACTGGACATTCTGCGACTAAACGGTGTAGTTAAACGTTAATATATAGTGCAATCTGTGATAACTATGAGTCCGCGCAAATCTCTCAGGGAATTCTTTATAGAAACAGGTTTCTCTTTACATGTTTGAAAATATTATGCATGTTCACAAAAATATTGATAAATATTAATTAAGAAGCGACGCACACAATCTTAATACTATAAGCATAAAATTACAGCGCGCGGATTTAGATTAAGCAAAACGAATAAATATTTTATGACAAATGGGGTTAGATTTTACACTAAAGTTACAGTTTTAAGGTATTTAGATTGTATTTCCTCTAAACATTTACTTCTTTTCTCTACACGCTAAATAACGTAAATGATAAAACTCTTTGACGATTTAGTCTAGCCATGCTATTCAGGTTTGATGCGAGTAACCGCATAGTAATAAGTTGAATGGTTCCTCAAAGGTAGAAATTCCGAAGAGTGATTCTATTAGCATGCGAGGAAACGTGTTTTATCAAGCGTAGACTATTCTGATTGAAGGAACAAATTTGAAACTTTGAAGCCCTTGATGTAAATAATGATTTACTTGTGGTAAAAGAAATTAAAAATGGAAAAATGTATCGGTTCTGTTCGAAATTAAATAATATGAACATGATGTAATTGTTGGTTTTGATGTAATTTGCAAAGATTATGGTCCGATTAAAAAAAAATGGTGACATAAATATCTGAGCATTATTAACCATAACATAAATCTCAGAGGGAGATGATTTCTTTATTATCTAAATGTTTGGTCGAACGTATGTCTTATTCTTCATCATTAAATGAATATTGATATAGTATAATAGAATAAATACAATCCTATAAGTGACCCAACTGAAACGTTGCTCGCTGTCTCCAAGGAAAGTTTTTCATTCCCAACTAATGTCGTGAAAAAAAACAATATCTTTTTTTACCGACTTCACAAAAAACGAGGTCCATTGTATTTTACCTCATAAAATTTATTTTATGTGTTTTACTTCATAACTTCTTTCTTCGTGAACCGATATTGAAAAATTTTTTTAGTTTGAAATATGTTGCTTTCCAATTGGTCCCATTTAAATTTGATCAAGATCTGATCAGTAGTTCTTGAAATATCGTCAATAATGCGTATTCTTTGGACTACATTGACGATGTTCTCGTTTTTTTCCGACTTCGAAAGTTACCTCATAACTTTTTTCGTTGTAAGCCGATTTTGATGATTCTTTTTTTATTTGAAAGCTGGTGCTTTTCATGTGGTCCCATTGTAATTTGATCTGATCTCTAGTTTTTGAGTTATCGTCAATGATGCGTGTTTAATACATTATATCTGATCATGGTTCCGAAGATAAAGCGTTGAAGTCGGTATTTTTTAGCTTTGCTTGCGTTTACTTATTATATATTAAAACGAATTATCTCTTGCTGTAATTAGATTTTTAAACGTTCAATCCAACTTGAGTCAGTTGACTCGGACTATCTTTTTCATAGCATTCGCATAAAAACTAGCTCAGTGACTGGATTTAGGTCAACTGCTGGCATGATTAACATCTATGCTTTGTAGCATTTGAGAGCCGCCTTTTTGATGCGATGTTATTTCCTTCGTTCTGCATATTAATTAATGTTATAAGTAATATAAGTTAGTGATGAGACTTGCAAGATAAATCTAATCAAATAAAAACTTGTAAATGTTTATTCGAAACTATGTTCGAATTATATATTTTTATTCAGCGTAGGTAGAAAAATCAAACCTTTTAAGATTCTTAACTATAAGTTATTATAAAAAACTTTGAACACGAAAAAAAGCTGCTATATTATGTATCCTTTTTCAACTGACTTCAAAAAAGGAGGTTCTCTATTCGGCTGTTTATTTTTATTTGCTCTAACCATCGATCTGGTAGTTTATTCCACTGAGTTACTACGCAATTTGATAGAAAATTCTAGGGTTCCTTGCAGTTTCCAGGCCTGATCAGTTTCCATGAGTATCCTCTCAGATGTGTATATAATTCCTCGTGTATAAGTATTTTAGAATTATTATGTATTATTGTTATTTTTATTTGGCATTATTTAAATTCGCCTTGGAAGTAAAACAATTTAATTAAAATCGTTTCGCATGCCGAAGATCAGATAACCAGAAGGCAATAAATTCAACTTCACCTGAGCGGTACCCGTTTCCTCCCCACATGTTCCGTCGATAAATCAACGCGATTCCTGACTCAGCTTGAAATATAAAGAAACAATATATTGAAAAGTTGGTTTTTTGTTGTACAAATACCTGAAATATCGACGACTTACGTAATTCTAAAAGAAAAGTAGTCATCTCTGCATAGGCTAACTGATACGAGCAAGGTGTCTAGCTCTTATTAAGGATAATATCTATACCAAATCATGACACATTTTTTTTAATGCTAGATAGGCAAGCAATTGACCGCTATCTCACCTGATGGAAAGTGACGATGCGGCCGAAGATGGAACATGCTTGCCTAAAAGGTACCTATTCACTCTAGAATTAAAGACACCCAGATTGTACCGTTTAGGCAATGAGTTCGACTCCATTCACTGTACGGATGATAAACGTAGAAGTGAAACGCATCGACCGAACTGGAGGTATGTCAACATTGTCAACCATAAATGGATGACGTTTGATAGTTTGTCTTGTTCTACCATGTTGGGTCAGCTCAATGGAAAATAACCGCCTAATTCTACAATACTTCATTTTAAGAATTCTATGAACTTATTGTGGATTTATAGTCTGAAAGCGTTTCGCGAATTCCTAATTCTCTTGCACGGAGTCGTCGTAGTAAGTTTTTTTGTAAAACAAACATATTTTTTGTGTTTGTTATATCTTTACGCTGTAATAACTAAACAGATTTGGCTGAAATCTCCTATGTACATAGCTTATACTCAGGATTAACCCTTAAATAACGCGGGCGAAGCCGCGGGACACGGCTAGTAATATTATTAAGTTTAAAATAGCATATACTTGCGATAAATAGGCTTGCACTACACTTGATAATGGTTTTCAATATTATCGTACAATGGAAAATAACCGTCTAATTCTACAATACTTCATTTCAAGAATTTTATGAACTTATCGTGGATTTATAGTCTGAAAGCGTTTCGCGAATTCCTAATTCTCTTGCATGGAGTCGTCATAGTAATATTTTTTTGTAATTGAGTGACAATCCTAGCGAGTGAATCGCCTGATGGTAACCGTCTCGTTTGCCTTTTACAGTTCAGTGCCACTCAGAGATTTGAACTTCTGAAATCCTGCTCGGCAAAGCACTGCGTTTGTCACCCTCAAAATTTAATAATATGTGAAATCTCTTTAAGCCCTGTAATTGCACTGGAAACATTGCCCTTAAATCCGAAATACAGTAATGTTTGCACAATACTGCTTGACGGTTGAATGTCTGATAATGGTGTGGTACTGCTCCAGGCGAAGTCTTTACTTATGGACTACCTTTAGGGCACTGGACTTCCTTGTCTACACAATGAGTAATAAGAACAGTCCCAGTAGAAGTGATCAAGTTAACAGATAATTAAGACGATACACAAATTAAATTTATCAGGTGGTGTAAATAAATCAGACGAGTTTTTTACTCGCGTAACATTAAAAAGATATAAAATTATAGATCAGAGCCACGTCTCTTTAACTGAGCTCAGCGATAAATCATACACATTTGTTTTGCATGAGAACTATACAATTAAAAATAAAAATGAATTCTATTTATTTTGGTATTTAAATTATCTGAAAAAAGTAGTAAACATATTTTTTTACCGAATATAGAGTCATAGAAGGAACGATACTAGAGGCTTAAAAGAATTATTAGAATTGGGATCTAATCTTTTGCTTATTGTAAACTTACTTATAATAAAAATCACGTCTAAAAGTTCAATGATCAAATATTTAATTCCACTTTGCGTTTTAAATTAAGCGATTTTTTTAAAACTGCTTTCTTCACGTTTCTTCGTAAATTGAATAATTTTGTCCTCATATTTCATTTTAATAGTTTAATAAATGAGGTTTTATTCGAGCTTTCATTTGCTCCATAAATTTAATCGTTTCGTCAAAGTAAAGCTGTAAAATCGGCTGTTACCTAGATAACTGCCGATTAGCTCTTAAATTGACCATTAAGTCCGTGCTACCGAATAATTTACGCTTCTTAATGATACCTTAAGCAATAAGTACGATTATTTTGTTTTGTCTTTATTCTAGAGTAATCTAGACTGATTAATTTAACTAAGTAAAGTTTTATACATAAGTACCTACGTATCTAGATTTTGTAACAGTATATGTGTATGAAATATCAAATAATAAAATGAAATAAATTGAAGAAATTTTGTCGCACTATATATAAGTAACACACAATTAAAAATAATTTTCACACCTTTAATTTAGTTCCTAAATATATATAAAAATTTCAACATATTGATAATTATACATAAACACGGCTTTATTAAAAATATTTTTTGGTCATGGATTTATGTCCCTTAGAGGTATAATTTATCGCACAGCAATGAAAATAATTTTGAACTACCTGTTATTTTCGTTGGGCGTTCACGTTAATGTAAAATTAATTGGTGAAATGCAAGCACCAGCTTAGGAATTTCCTAAGGTAAGCTATCTTAGTAGGAATCGCTTATTTTGCTCTGATGAAAACGGGCATATGGTTCTGTAATAGGAAACCATCATATCCGGGTTTGTCGTCAAGAATCAAACAATAAACTTGCTTTTGAACACTTATATTCTTCTCTTAATTCGCTCACCTTTCCGATTCGAGCTCCCGACTAATACTGACTTGCTTCTTACAGCTCCACCATCCGCTCGATGACATCAACCAATCACAACCCGGGTTTCTAGCCGCTACTTTTTAAATTCCGCTCTATGATTGGCTGGCTTCATCGGCCGTCGGTGGCGCCAGGAGTGATCCAGACTTACCCACATAAAATAATATTTATCGATATAAAATACCAATTATGATTGCAATTTAACAAACCCTGACTGTTCTCTAAGCCTACGTGCAAACACGGTGCGCTCTGTGTTATGCGGTCAGCCAAGTACTTCACGTCGAAGAGAGGGTGGAGCATCTCTTGAAAGCGCGCATATAGGTACAAATATGTATGCGTGCGCACAAAATTTGGTAGGTAACTTAAGTTACCAATTTACTATGCTCATACCACGTTCATGTTTTTTGTTGGTTGTGAGAAGTAGGAATTTGCCCACTGTTACTCACTTAGTGGCTTATTTACTAACAATTTTAAGTCTAACACAACACCAGACTCCCTATTACCAAACTTCAATTTGAAACATTCAACCGGATGTATAAAGTTCAGTTTAGCTTAATTCAGATCAAGCTGATCGTAACAAAGTTACGTAATAAGGGGTCAGCAAGCAGTACATAATAGTTTTATAGCTAAGGTCGGCTGAGGACTATCATCAATGGAACGTTAACTTTCTTAAGATACAAAGGGTTCTTACTATCTTATACATTTCTTTCTTTTTTTGTGAAGAAAGACATCAATCTTATCAACGAACTAGGTTAATAAATCCCTTACGTAATACTGAAGATCAGTCTTGTGAAGATAGTGCTAAGGATGTTTTTCAAGTGAACGACGTAGTTTATTTTAATTTATTATGAGCTTCTTTTTAAGGGTTCCGTAGTTTAATCCGTAGTTTAATAGAAAAAAATAAACCTTTAAAAAATAATGTTGTCATCCATTTGTCTGTCTGTCAAGACTGGGACCAAGTTTGATCAAATTTGGTATGGAGGTAACTATGACACCCTGGATTAACACATAGGCTACTTTCTATCCCGCGGGGCGAAACTAGTAATTATTAAATCCTAATTAATAATTGGTAATCTCACTACATTGTATAACGATATAAGATTGTACATAGATAGCTTATGCTTATGCTTACGTTCATTTTTATGCTAATGATTTTAGGATGCTGTTGAGGCTGCCACGTTTTTTTAGTGCATCAGAATCAAAATGTGCTGTATGTGCTACCGCAAACATACAGCACATTTTCTTATGAAAATTATTAAAGCTATCGATTAGGTAATACGAGCAATCCGCCCCGGCTTCACGCTCTTATGTTTCCGAGGATTAAAAAAGAAGTTGATACATACCTTGCCCTGACAATTACGAACACAACAAAAAAGAATCATCTAAATCGATCTAGCCAATCTTGAGTTTTTGTGTGACTTAATTTTATCAAACATTCATGAAGTTTATAGAACTTATACTTAGGGATATATATACTGCAAAACATTCGCGGCAGCACCATTAATATTGAGTTATGATGAATTAAAGTTTCTAAAAAAATATGTAATTTGCAATTAACACCTATTTCATCAACTACCGTTCTACACCACATAGCCTTGGACCTAGACATCTGACAGTGGTGACTATAACAAAAGTCAAGGTCACGCGCCACAGATGTAATCGTAGGGTTGGCAAAACAATATTTTTTAATTTTTGTACGAAATAAATATCTCCGATTGCCGTACTTGTAACTGTAGGGTTGTCAATAATTTTGACTGTTTGTACGGAAAAAAATATGTCCGATTTCGACTTTCGTTCTCTGGCAGACGATTTCTGCCACGATACACGTACACACCACCAAGTATTACTACACCTTTTTGTTACAGGTTGTATAGGTTAGATACTACTGCTCACCGGGGCTCATTGCCCGCATCTTTGTTCCCTGCGCGTATAATCTGGGAGTCTTCAAGTCTAGAGCGAATAGATATTTTCTAGGCAAGCATGCTCCATCTTCAACCGCATCATCACTTTCCATCAGGTGCGATAGTGGTCAAATACTTATAATTATTACATATAATTAATAATTTACTTTAAATTTTAATCAGGATTAATCAAAATACAGAATTAGATAAACTACTTACCTAATACAAAAAGTCATTGGTCGGCAGTGTGCCCAAAATGCTGGCTGCGTTACCTCGTTGCACAGCGAGACTTAATTGCTGTGCAAAATACAAACCGGCATTTTGGTCACGTGTCGACTCTTTCAGTCTCCCAGCCAAATCTTTATAATTTTCAATTTTTAAATTTCTTTAAATTATTTAAACCATATTGATCTATAAAAATAGCTAGTTTACACAATCTTCAAATATATGTGTTATGTGTATATACATTAAATAAAAGAAAAATACAAAAGTTACTGGGACACAACCAATGTCTGACAATGTTGCAGCCCATGTCCTCATTTACAATGGCCAGAAGTCTATTGGTGCCTTCACGTATGCGCCTCATTAGGGATGCTGTTCTTTTTTGCATAATGGCAACAAAGTAATCTACGTGTGCCTCCGCAAGCATCCCTGATGGACTACAAAAACGTGGCATCCTCAACAACATCCTAAAATCATTAGCATAAAAAAGACTCAAATTCGATTACCTTTAGAAGGTTACATCCAATTTATTATCCCTTCAGTATACCCCGACATCCTATTTATATCACCTTTACACCGTCTGTTTATCGTCCTCAAGTCAGGCGCACACAACAAATGTTCCCACCTGGGCTCAAAAGTTCCCGATGAATCTCCCATTCGCCCCATAAACTTTGTCCCGCTGAAAATTTAGATAAGAGCCTCTACGCATAGAGACTTATTATTGAATCGTATTTTGACTGTTTTTTTTCTAACTAGCAAAAAAATCTATTACTTTGAAGGGCCATGTCGTTGGCATACTTTGAGCCAAATATCATTAATAATTCTTCATAATGCATGAATATAATTTGAGTTAAGTACTAGAATTATGATCACGCGTCGCCACGGGCCAAATATGTAACCACTGCCAAGGTTTCCATATTTTCGCTGTTTTTCGAAGTTATCTGCTCTGCCAAAGACGCCACTCTGGCCCTATTCTCTATATCAGGAAGCTAAAGTGTTGAGTATTTATTCTTAATTACGATTAGGTTGTTAGGATTCAAGCATGAGGCAACGGGCGAGTGGGTCCCGAACGCCGCGAAAATTAGTGTTATTAGGGTGCGAACGTTAGTAATAGCATTGACCAAACTTCGTTTCTGTTTATTATTGTAAAAAATAAATTAAAAAAAAGTGACAGCAAAAAAACAATTGAAACAAATTCTAATGCGGCACATAGTGACAGTCGGGTACCACTAAAAAGCTCAATTAGTCGCGACGTGTAGATCCTCAGGCTCGCTCATAAATTCTTTGCAAGTGAGATTAGGGTTAATGTAAACAGGCTTAACTTGGACAGTTTTGGGTCATAAGTCCACAGAGTTCAAGTTTTTATTGTGTTTGTAGAAATACTTTAGATTCTTTTGTGTGAAATGGCATAATTTTTGTCCATTCAACGGTCAGATTTTTATTAAAATATTACCAAAATGGCGGCAAGTTATCAACGTAACGTATCTGCTCACATCAGTTCACAAATGAGACCTATTTTGTTTTTACTTCTAGGGTACCCCTTACGAATTTCCGTATTTTAATTACAATCTAGTTAAATTAAGGCTAATTAGTAATTTAACTTTAACATAAACTGTTAAGCATAAAATTTATAACATTGATGTGGAAACTCAATTGTAAGGAAAACTCTATTGTAATGTTCTTGTTGTGTTCATGTGTATTTTTGCAACATTCTCACTATATAGGTTATATCATATATTCACTTATCCATTTGAATATATGATATAACCTATATTTATGTAGTATATGTATTTTATTTGTACTTTTTATCATTTTAATTATTTTATGTAGTTTATTAACTTAACATATTATATTTATGTAAATTTGTACTGTAAATTTGTACACCTCCACCGACCTCAGTTGCTACTACAATTACTGTCCATCCAAAGGTTGTCTGGTAGAAATCGCTGAAAGCGATAAGACCGCCCATTGTACTGCCTTATAATATTAATTTCGTAGTTTTAAGTTTGTATCTTTTTGTTTTTTGGTGTACAATAAAGAATTTTGTATTGTATTGTATTGTATATATTACACTGATATACACTAACTAACACTACACTATAAATTTGTGTATCTATAACGGGATATGTACCGTGTATTTCGTTTGTTCCGATATTTTAGCACTGTTGCAAGCACCATGATCACGGTACATGGTAAATATACCGTTGTTGATACAAACATTTATAGTGAAAGTGACCATGGTAGCTTAAATAACACTACAATAGTTCAAATGGTTCGTTTAAGTCTTCTCATTGAGTCTGTTAGGTAAGTCAAGGAGCTGGATAGCATCGACATTCACTCACTCTGCACATAAAGCCACGGGACGCAACTAGTTAATTTGTTTTGTTACTTATAAACGCTTTTTCACTCCAGTCCCATAAGTTTGATGACTTGTGGTGTGAATGGCCTGCAACCAAAGCCCTAACTCCCATACAGAAACTGCTAGAAGTCGAGCACTCTCAGTGACGCTAGGACACGTATCTAACAGATGTTTCCGTGCTAGTTCACAGAGCGGCCGATCCCACAGTCTCTGTGAGGATAGCCTCACTGGGAGCCCGGTATTTGGGCATGCCATCTCCCAGGCGCTTCTGGCCTCAGTCAGGTTTGCTATTTCTAAAGAAACCAAACTACTTGAAAGTATTTTTTCGACTAATTTAGAAGTACCATGAACTGAGTACAAGAAAGCCGGTAACGCAACACTAGAAATTTTACGTATACCTAAGCTTCCTAGTCTTACAGGTAAAGAAGCTTGCGACCAAGCCCTGTCATCTATGTCAATATTCAAAACCGATATAAGAGTATTCTTTACGATATTGTCCATGCTCTCGAGGAGCGCGCCATGTTTCCATAGCGGACAACATCTTAAAGAATACGTAAATTTTGGGACAAAAAGACAGAATAAACCCATATGAGTGTTAATTTTGAACAATCTGTCGGAAGGATTTTTAAAATTTTTTTTTTTTTCTTTTACAAAAGGTGAAATTGATTCATCTAATATCGGCGAACCCAAAAGGCGAAGTGAACACTTGTCTACTAGTTTTATATTGTAAGCCAATGAGTAAAATTTTTGTAAAACCGATAATTTGTCTGAACAGTTATCGCAAACAAAAAGTTCGCATTTCGAAAAATTTAGTTCAAGCCCAATCTTTTTAAATTCATCAATTAGTAATTTTAAATCACTTAAGACAGTATTCACATCACCTCCCAGAGTTCCGTCATCCAAATACCAAACATTTAGTTTGGATTGGAAACGTTGAATTATTGGATTGACAGCTAAAGAAAAAATTGCTGAGCCGCACGGGTCACCCTGCTGACAGCCAACGGAAGGAAGAAAATTTTTTTCTTTATAATTGCCTGATATTGATGATCACAATTTGTTATTTTTAATAATTATTACTTTTTAATGATTTCATTTCGAGATTTATTTATTTTAGCCTTTTTTAATAAAGTTTATACACCGGAAACGGTAGAATATTTTGAACAGTTATTATATTTAAGACCTGTACTGCACAATATTCTGATAAATAAACATAATTTCATTTCATTTCATTGTGTCGCGAGTACTGGAAACAATCACACCACACACACATTCACATCCAGAACCAGAAACACGAATTTCCCTTGGAGAGAACACTTGTGTTCCCTCCGGAAATCGAACCCCTGCTTAGAAGGCGAACGCGCACTTCACTAAGCCAAAGGGCAGTTCGAGTTAATGCAATTCCAAAAGACGGTTCAGTTAATGCAATTCCAAAAACATCTACGACTGACGACGACTGACGACCCAGTTGGCGTAGTGGGCAAGATTCTGCCTTCTGCAACGCGGGTCCTGGGTTCGATTCCCGATAGGAGCACAATTTTCCTTCTAAGGGGCATTTGTGTTTCTGGTTCTGGGTGTGATTGTGTGTGTGATGTAAATATTTCCGGCACACACGATACAAGTCTTTGAACTTAGTGTGGGGCTGTGAATGCGAATGCGTTTATTTATTTACTCTCTACAACTATGTGTTCTTATAAGGCGCGAACCTTGATGTGTTTAGAAAATGTCTACACGTACAAAATAAATGTTGAAGCTTGCAAATATGATATTGCCACAGACAGTGTACACCAACAATAAAGCTCAATACATCGTTTAAGTTCTACAAATTCTCATGACCACACCGACTGAAAGTGCAATTGTGTTGCAAATGTTATTTGAGTTTGACTTCTAGTTTCTTTCTTGGGAATTATTAGCAACTGCATCTTAGTTGACGCTTGAACTTTCATCTGTTTAGAATTATTTGATCAGCTATATCTGTTATGCATTTTGAACAGACGACATTATTTGAACTGACCGTTGGCTTAGTTGGGTGAGCTTTCGCCATCTAAGCAGGTGTATAAGGTTCGATTTCCGTCGGGAACACAAGTATCTTTATATTAAGTAAATTTGTGTTACTGGTTGTGATTGTGTAGATGATGTGTATGCTTCTGGGACCCACGACACAAGTCACCGAACCTAGTTTAAGGATGAGAGTGGGAAAGCCTTTATGTTATGTTAAATAAAATACTTAAACTTCGGCGTGTGAACTGATCAATCATACTAATATTATAATTCAAAAGTTTGAATCTATATGTGAGAGAGATTGAGGTGAAGAGTAAATATTGGGCATAGTTATTGACCCTCAAGAATGACTGTCTGAACACCATTCCATGGTGAACTGATTTCAACCCTTGTATTGTGAACGTAAAGCTTACAATAAAATCCCACTATGTGCATCTTAAGTCTTTTTATCCCCTGGAACTTGTAATTTGTAACGAAGTATTCTGAACTAAACTCGAGAATCTTGAAATGGGGTAAGTTAGGCAGTGAAATAAGATCGGAAATCACTTCTGAAGTAACAGAGCAAGATCTTTGCCTTGTACGATAGTTTTGCTATAGCTGTACTTACATGTATATAAAGATGGAATGCCGTCACTTGTCATAATATTATTTTTCCTTTATATTTTTTACATAACAATTTTAAATAATGTTCATATTTAAATAAATGTTCATAATAATGGTTCAGATTCATAAAAAATTTAGTACATAGGTAATTTATTACACTAATACTATATATCAAATAATACTGATTAGTATAACAGTTATAATATTATTTTCTATAATAGTTAATTTCACTAATTATTTTTTCATTAGGCTTACCATTCACATGTTTCATAACAATCAAAACGCATTTAATAGTTTTTGATAATTTATTTAATCATATAATTATTATCAAACAACACATTTTTTTTATTTATTTAATATTTATGAAATGAAAATATATAATAGGCATAATATTGTTTCAACTGAAAGCCTTCATGTGACAGTACAGAATCGGATAACGGTAGGTTAAGTATTTTTTTGTATCAACCTAGAAACCTGCACCTGCAAATAATTATATATATTTCGAAGCCAACTAGGTTAATTAGCCGATTGGTTTGCCTAGTGATTTTTCTCATAAGAGTTTTCAGTCATTTACGTTTTTCACCACTTCTATTTGTTCTAATTATTTTACAAGATTCTATTTCCGACATTTTATTGAAATAATGCTCACAAAGTTTACAATACCGAACACTAGGATCCGTTAGCAAAAACTATTTTTTTAGCTATTTTTACAATACGTTATTTGTTCTCACTAAATAAAGTTTAGAGTAAAGTAGTGAAGAGTTAGTATATTTCGATTTGGTCAGGATAACAAAATTCTATGTATTATAATGAACGCTTAATAAAGTATTTTGGGTATTTTCGTTTATGTTTAGGATTAGGTATGGTAGAGAATATTATAGTTTTAAAGCTTTATGTATTATTATGGTTCAGAATTTTGATTATATTTAAAATAAAAATATTATATTATAAAAGTATGTATTGTAACATTATGATAAGTTATAATCATAACTTATCAAAAAGAATTTTTATTTGCATCCAAATGATGAAGATAATATTATATTTTTCGACAGTGAATGTATAAAGATATGTAATAGGTATACTGAAACCTTTTTTTTTTAATTTGTGACAGGCTAATGTTTGACCACTATCTCACCTGATGGTAAGTGACGATGTGATCGAAGCTGTTGTTTAACTTCTTTTTTTTGTGGTCAATAGGCAGTTATTTTACCGCAATGTCACCGCGACGATGCGGTTGACAATGGGATATGCTAGAAGACACCTTTTTACCAGCCTGCTCGACGCAAAGGTAATGTGTTTATCACCCTCTGATACATTGCCTATCGGGCACTCATGAAAATTAATGACTCTACTGCCAGTTTCGCAAAATTACATCCATCTCGAAAAGAACCTGACAAGAAACTCGGTGGCGCATATATTCATTTTTTTTTTAATACTTAATTCTTACGTCAATCAATTTGTCTTGATTTTGCAAGTGTCACTAGAGACATGACAGTAATCAAAATGATTGTCGCGTTTGATCTTTAAAACCCCATAAAGAAACAAAATATTATTATATACATACGCTGATAAACACATTACCGTCTTGAGTATCGCGCTGTTGGTTAAAAAATAGAGTTGCATCCTCCTATCCTGTAACAATCATAATACGGCTTGATTTAAAGCTTATTTACTACAAGCCGTGCCCCGCGGCTTCGCCCGCTATTATGAAGTTAAAAAGTAGACTATGTGTTAATCCTAGGTATAATCTATGTACATTCCAAATTTCATCCAAATCCGTTCAGCCGTTAAAGCGTGAAGAGGGAACAAACATACTTACACACTTACACACTTACACACAAACTTTCGGATTTATAATATTAGTAGGATTAGTAGGTTAGTAGGATTGGCAAATGTTTATTTCTGTACCATAGGTAGAAATAACTTCGCATCTTATAAAACAACACTCAAAAATAAGAATTCAATGAAGGAAAATACGATAGTTATCTGCAACTGCACAAATATTCTTGAAACCGAGTTCACCCTGAAAGTTAAGTGCTTGCTTTCAGCCGGCTGCAAAGTTAAAGCTTTCAGGTTCGGTATCGATGGAAACTTAAAATTGTGTTAGAAATAGCGACTGATGGCTGAAACTAAGTTAGGAGCATACCTTATAACTATATAAGGGGTTTTAGATTTTATATATAGGTATATTTAATTTTGTTGTTATATACTAGTTGTTGCTCGCTGTTCGCCGCACTTTGATGATAATAGTGACGATGAAATAGAATAAAAATAGGTACCTTAACTCCACTGTCCCGCTGGCGTTGCGCGTCTGACTTATAAGCAACGAGTATCGAGTTAGGTTCCCGATGGGAACATAAATGAACACCCAAAATGCAAGTCTTTGAACGAGCGAGGGTAAAAGCGGTTTATTTTTATTGTAAAAAATCGCTAACCAGAAGTTGTTAAGACAGCAATCCTTGAATTAAATCCTACCCGAAGACTAATTTTTTATCAATATAATTATAGTTAAATGCCTAAAAGCCAAATTTTAATATCAATTCAACACAAAATAAATTACAAAAGGTAGTTATTTTTATTAAAAGTAGTTAATTTCCTATTCCAAAATTCATCTAAACCCGTCGATCCGTTACAGCCTGTGGTAGGTTCTGCCCCAAGCGGAAACTGCAAAAGAGTCGAATAACTACTTAAACTAAAAAGGTTTACCGCAAATTATAATGATAATCCCCAGTTAACAAGAATACTCTTCGGGTAAGAAGCTAATTATATGAATTACTAGCTCTACCCGGCGTGCGTTGCAACGCTACGTGAAGAAAAAGGGTTTACCTGTTTCACGTTTATGGTGGCCTAGGACTTTAATACAATACTACAATTTTTGGATATTATTCATACAAAAATACTTGAACCGCGATTGAAAAATGGCGGGTGGGGTAGGAGGGTGTAAAATACTCTACGACCTATTCTCATACCTACATACAAAAAAAAACAATAAAATCGGTCGAGCCGTTTCGGAGGATTGCGATCTCAAACACCGTGACGCGAGATATTTATATAATAGATAATCCTACTAATATTATAAATCCGAAAGTTTGGGTAAGTGTGTAAGTATGTTTGTTCCCTCTTCACGCTTTAACGGCTGAACGGATTTGGATGAAATTTTGAATGTACATAGATTATACCTAGGAATAACACATAGACTACTTTTGATAATAGCGGGCGAAGCCGCGGGGCACGGCTAGTAATATATATGCTATGCAGAGATAGCGGGAGAATAATTTTGCGGTAAAAACATTTTTTATTTGTTGGCCACACTTCCTTAAATTTAAAACAATCCTTAAAAGTACATTTTATCCGCTTTGACACTTACATCACTTATTGTAAGGCATTGTTTCCCCACTGACACCTAAAGTTACTGTTAAATTACTGGTCATTACTAAAATGTTCGTATATAACATATCAGAGCAAATAGGAGTATAATAATATCCAACAAATAATATTATCCGACTCTATTTATATCTAAAACGTAGAGTTCCAGATAACAGCCCGGTTCAATAATGCTAACCATCAGATAAAATGCACGGAGCGGCAACGCGAGTGTATTGCTGTCTCTTTCTGATCCATACAAGGACCGGTTGTTGACCTTGTTAGTCTGACAGAGTCTGACTACGTCAGTCAGTACGACAGTGAAAACCGCGCGAGGCGTCCGCCGTCAGCTATAAAATTACAAAATGTTTATTTATTCATATCATAATCATAGTTTATTTAGTTACGTTTAGAAAATCTAGCGTGTTCTAAAAATATTGAAGATAAGTTTATCAGAAGGTACTAAGTTTTATCTATTGAGTTGAATAACAAAGATGGCCGACCAAATGATGAAGTAAGACCACTTTTATATTATCCGATACGATTTTATTGTAATGCCTATAGCTGTTATGGAATTTAAGCTTGCCTAAAACCCTTATATAACTATTAAAAACGTTGTATTGGTAAATAAAGTTTCGTCTCTTTTTATTGAGGGACATTTTGTATTTGCAGAATCGAGACAAATTATAGTAAATCTTTGCAACAGCTATGTAACGTTTTTATTTAAGGGTATTCATATATACTTTTTTATTCTTCATTATACATTTACGTTTCGTACATTTATAGCACTTTTTGAGATGGGTAAAAAAATTTAAACTCGCGTCAGGACACGTGACCTGATCGAAAATTCGTAAGACGAAGGAGAGGAAGTAATATCCCCCTATCTTTCTACCGCGCGGCGAAAATATATGCCTGCTTCTGCTGTTTACAACGTTAATGTTCAAGTTTTCACTTCTGCCGGCACTCCGGAGTGCAACCCGTTGTTTTTTTTTTAGGTTAAATTACACATAGAGAATAGTTTATCTACCAACAATAATAGACAAACTAATATTATGTATAATTAGTTATATAAGAAAATATATCTTAGGTCAATTTTTTTTGGCATTTTCCAAACATGATTATTTTGCATCTGATGTTAGGTGACGATACAATTAAAATAAAGAACACGGCTAAGCGTTATTTTTATTTACATTCTATATCATATTCTATAAAAAAATGTCATCCTATTCCACACTTTTGTTCTGTGCTTATTCTTATGAATTTAACTATATGCATATATATTTTGAATGCAGTTTGAGTTATGTATAACTACAAAATATAAACTACACAATGTTATTGTTTAGTCAACTTGTCAACTATAAATAATATACGTATGATGTAGATTAGTATTTACTTGCATATATATACTTACATTTTTACAGTTTCCATTCAAGCATCTTGCAAGTTGCATCAATAATTAAAAACAATGAACAGAAAAAAACTGAAGACCATTTTGATACTGAAAAGAAAAAGCGTGAAAGAAAGGCTAATTACTCCAGAGAAGAAACTGATATACTGGTTGCACTTATAATCGAAAAGAAAGATATACTAGAGAATAAGAAAAACGGCGCTGATCAGTGGCTAGAAAAGAAACAAGCATGGGAAGACATAGAAAGAGATTTCAATAAAAGATCAGATGGAACGAACTATCGTGATAGTAAAAACCTAAAAATAAAGTATGAGTCCCTAAAACGCGATATCAAAAGGAAATGGTCATGTATATTAGCAAAACGACGCAATTCTAACGGCAAATTGCCAAAATTTACACATGCAGAGAACAAAATTAAAGATATTTTACAACTGCAAGTTGAAGGATTTTGCGATTTTAGTTCAATGAATGAGAAAAGTGATAATGATGATGACGAAGATTCTATTGATTCCAGTAGGTATATTCACTTAGCTATTTCGGTAGTTTAAATTACATTCCGTAGCAAAACAGTAGTTTTTTTCATACAAAATATTTCAATAAGTTTGTTAATTAACTTCATTTTACAGATCCTAATTTAAAGAAAGAGCGGTATTGGGATGTCAAAACCGAAATACAAGAAATAAATTTATCAGACGAAGAAACATCAAAATTCGGTAAATATATTTAACCTATTTTTACCCGAGATATGAAATAATTGATGTGTGTATATTTAATAGTCATTTTATTTTATGATGCTATAAAAAAGGTCCTCTTTACTCATTAGTAAGACTCAAACAATAATATTTATTACAGAAGACACAGTGATTGAATTTCAACCCGTCAACGAAGGAGAACCTCCAAGCAAAAGAATGCGAGAAGATCCTCTTACATCAAAACAATGTGCTCCAAGTAAGTTTCTGATAAAAATCATCAAATACAAGAAAGAGCAAAGAAGGCTGATCTATCTGTTGATAAGTGTTCACAAAGTTATGCAAACTCAGGACAATGCCAGAGCATTTAAAAGCATAACATTTCTCGGGCTCATTTGTTTATTGTTGTAATTTAAGGCTAACATCATCATCACCAAGATTATATTAGTTGTATGCCTTTGCTTTTAATTTCAGCTTATTTTTTATCAATCGGGAATTATAATTTGTGCGGTCATATGGTAATTTGTCTTTCAGATAAGTTAAACGATAATGGCGATAACTTACAAGAAATCAAATCGGAAAATATAAGATTACAAAATGATTTATTAAGAGAAGAAATAGAAGTGAAAAAAATGCAGAAGAAAATAATGGAAGAAGAATTACACCATAAGAGGACTCTCCACGAACTAGAGAAACAGCATTTACTCCTGAAGATTCAAGCTCTAAAGGAGGAATTAAGAGAGTAGAACATAATTTTTGTTTAATTTAAAACTATTCCAGTTTATTTTTTGTTTTTGTTTTCTCATCATCCTTGGGATATAGCTGCTATAAAATATCTGAGATGTACTTAAGTATACAGAGCTATCTTTCACAATATCTAAGAGGCTAGTTTTTGATCACTATCTCAACTGTTAGAAAGTGATGATGAATGGTTAACGCTTGACCTAAAATGATTAAAATTATTTACACTAGGGACAAACCTTTTCGTTTCAATAAAAAATATAAATATCAACTATGCATATTACATTATTATTTGTAGCAATTATCAAATAACGTATCAAACACTATTTTTTATTCTAGAGTAATTTTATTGTTTAACCACTATTACAAAAATAATTAATTTGTTAATCAGTGCAAAGTTTTTATTTATTCATCATATTACTCTATATCAAAATATGAGTAAATTAGAGTTCAATAAATAATGCGGTGTTTCGATTATAATTTTTTTACTTTTATTAGGATTATTTATGTAATTGTAAACCGTTATCTCTTATACCGACCACTAAAGGCAATCAATGCGCAGGTAGTGTAATCTGCTAGCTCTGTTGGTTTGGCGTTTATTTCTCTTAAAATCTTTTATTTAAAAAAAAGTCGTCTATATAAATCGGTATTCTTACTTAATTGTAAAACCGATACGTATCTCTTAAAACTGACATTTTAAGTATTAACGCGTATTTAGTCTAACCTATAGCTCTATAGAATGGATGATTATCTTTTTAGAATTCTTTAATATTTAAAGTTAAAAATATATTATTAATTAATTTATTTATTTGGCAAACACAATACCATTTCTTAAGTGCCAGATAAAGGATAGACGGAGACTGACGACATTTAACAATTCAGGTAACAAAGGTCTACAAAAGTCGTTAGTCGTGTCGTACGCCTTAAATCTGAACGGCACTTGTGACGTCATCGCGAGTTACAGTTAGTGGTATGTAAAAGATAAAGCAGCAGGCGAATTAACTTGGGGCGGATGAATGGGACCAAATTACCTGTGCCATCATTCATCATTGGATTAGTATATTAATACTAATCCAATGATGGAGCTTTGCCACGATAGTGAAACAGTTGCTTCGTCGATTTCGTATGTTTCTAAAATTTGTGATTCCTCGCGTGTTAATGTGTAAAAATTGTGTTTATATAATTTAATCATTATTACTTAGTGAACGTGCATGAGTGTAAGCATATCATACAAAGTTGAAAAACGTAATTTTCACTTTCGCTCCAAAACTCCAAGAAAGATAAAAGTAAAGTAAACTACTTTATTAGGGCATGACTTGACTAAGACCTTGACTCTTACTTGACTTTGACTAACTAAGACTTCTATTATGAAATATTATGTATGACATATTTTATTACTTGGCATTGGATAAATACATAAAACCTCAAAAAATCTAGATGGACCGATGACATCAAGGAGAAAGAAGGCAAAACGTGGACGCGAGTGGCGAAAAACAGATGCGAATGGCAGAACGAAAAGAAGGCCTATGCCGAGCAGTGGTCTATAACAGGCTAATGATGATGATGATAAAAATTACGGAGAAAACAATGTTAATACATCTTTAAGAAATCGCAGTTATTGTGACTTCTGTCGTTACATGCTGCAGTAGATTATTACATTTTATATTAATCATAACAAAAGTAATAAAAGTAAAATAGAAGTACCTATAGACACTTAAAGATATAGTACAAGTGATTTTTATTTGTATATTATAATTATACACTTAAAAAACGCTTCTACAGTCACAGTTAATTCATTAATTCAAAGAATTGTATCTCCGATACTGAAAACGTCGCACAAAAAATCACACTTAAAAAAACAATCATTTTCATTTATCTTGGGGAGAAAAGTTACACTGCTACCGGGTATAGAAGCCAGGAACCACAGAATAGTAAGCAAGGACATCATCAAACATTGAATTTGTTTCGAACATTTGTTATGAATGCCGAGTAAAACAGTTGCAAAGTCAAGCGTCTGGAATCATCCTTTCATGCGAGCTGGTCATTCTAGATCTAGCATGTTCATTATCCTAGGCGAAGTCATCACTTACTTGAATTCAGTGAGGAAATGTTAGCTTATACAGCCGGCTCTACACTTGGTGCTATTTCCGTGAAAAAAAAACGCAGCTATATGGCTTGTAAAACTCAGTCTCCTTTTTATTAACCGACTTCAAAAAAGGAGAAGGTTCTCAATTCGACTGTATTTTTTTGTCTGTGTATATTTATCTCAGAACTTTTATCTAGGTAAACCGATTTTGATGATTCTTCTGGTACTTCCCATGTGGTCCCATTTAGATTAACATCTAAATGGGAGAGACTAGTAGTTTTTGAGTTATCCTCAATAATGCGTATTTCATACATTTTATCTGATCAAGGGTTACAAAGATAAAGCGGTGTAGACAGTTTTTTTATGCATTTACATTTTGTGCAAATAGAGCCAAGTGAAGACATGATATAAAAAGTGCATCGAAACCTCTCGACAATCTTTTGCCGTAGAACCTTAACTTCGGTACCTGCATCGAAGCCAGAGCACAGCTGGCCGCAAAAAATTGGGTGCCCTCGCAGGTTAGGCAGTACTTCACACCGGGGCAGCTTCTTTATTTATGTCAACCTCAAGTCCGATCGTGTATGGAGTACTGCGGCCACCTGTGGGATGGATCCGCTAAGTACCAGCTTGCAGCTCTTGAGTCCATCGACCGGCGAAAAAGACTCATTGGCGATGATAAGCTAGTCGAGTCCAAATTGCAGAGTCTCGGTCACCGACGTAAGGTCGCAAGTCTATCGGTGCTCTACCGTTTACACTTTGGAGAGTGTGCGCAGGAATTACACGAGCTAATTCCCCCATGCCCGTTTTACCATCTAACAACAAGACAAACTGTCAAAAGTCATCCATATATGGTTGACATACCTCCAGTTCGCTCGAAGCGTTTCACTTCTACGTTTATCATCCGTACAGCGAAGGAGTGGAACTCATTGCCCTCGTCTTTGTTCCCCGAACAGTATTATAATCTGGGAGTCTTCAAGTTAGATTAAATAGGTACCTTCTAGGCAAGCGTGCTACATCTTCGGCCGCATCATCGCTTTCCATCAGGTGAGATTTTGGTCAAACGCTTGCCTATCGTAAATAAAAAAAAATGATTTTAGAATTTTAGTGATGATAGCTGAAAGATAGTTAAGTCGACCCTATCAGTTTCTAATCCCTACCACGCCACGGCTTAATCTTTCGGCACAGATTATAAAGTTACTATTTAAGTTTCGATATAGATATCTTTCAACCGCATCGTCGCTTACCATGAGGTGAGATAGTGTTCAAATGTTAAATTTTTCCTTCCCAAATTTGTGGTTCTGGTTCTAAGTGTGTAATTTAGATATTTCCGGCACCCAGGCTACAAGTCTATGAATTTAGTGTAGCGCTACGAGAGTGGCAGGGTTGGCTAAATAATAAATATGTACATCAAATTGGAGCTATATTTATTAATAATTTTGCTCAATTTAGCTGTAAACGGAGGACTCAATGCTAATACAGCATTTTCTGCCAGTCATCCGAGAAGGTGCAGGAAAAATCGTTTTATAAAATTTTACAATGCTTACAGCAAATTCAATATAGAATAAACGCCAACAAAAATTCGAGAATAATATGCTCCATAAATTCCAATAACATCATTTCAAAGGTTCTAATTCGAATAAAACCACTCTTTTTTAAGGGAGGCTGAATTTCCCTCTTATTTCCGTAAGTAAAATTAATAATTTCCAGATTTCCGACATACGCACAATTTGCGCCCAGTTTTGGACGAATTAGATAACATGCGAGTGATTGGATTATTACATATTCTAGGCTTAAAAATTTACAACAAATTATGCTTAAACAATTTTTTTACCCTTTTTTGTTATTTAGATATATTATGCTATTATATAAGAACTTTATCACAGCGTAAGAATATTTAACATCCTACTTGAAATCGTTGAAGATCCCAAATGATCATGAAGAGAGACTCCTAAAGAAGTCTATAGTGATTAAATATAGACTTTTTTAGGTTCCTCTTATCATTTTAAATTTCGGATGACCATTTTGGATCTTTAACTATAAAGTCGGTTGCTTAAAAATACAAGCATACTACAATTTCGAACGCATCATCACTTTCCATCAAGTGAGATAGTGGTCTTATGCTTGCTTATCCAGTATAAAAATTCTAAGTATAGTATAACATTGTATACAAAATAAATAAAACAACAGGAAATATATCCAAAATAAATCCTAGGTAATATTATAGATGTAAAAGGTTGTGTTTGTGTGTGTGTGTGTGTGAATGTGTGAATATTTGTTACCGCGTATCTCCGTAACGAATAAACCGATTTTGATGAAATTTTGGATGTAGTTAGTTTAGGTTCCAGAATAACACATAGGCTTTTTAACTTAAATAAAGCGAACCCGCGGGGCACGACTAGTATCTAATAATACTGTTAATCCATTCTGTTACCCTATACGAAAGCTTTATCCTATTGTAAATGAGGAAACGAAATAATTTTGGTTCCAATTCTGTAAAAGGATTTTGATAAAGACACGAGTAAGCCTTATTGGACGTCGGATGAATCTGGGATCCAGTTCAGATGTTTATTAAATGAGTCAGCAATTTGCGATTCCATGACTCTTTTGAATAATGTGGAAGAGTTTTGCGTGATGTTCCATTTTACTTGATATTCGGTTGGTGGATTTTGATTAACTTTGGTTACCTTAACATGGTTTGTTGATTTTTGTGAAGACAATATTGGACCAAAAACAGAATGCTTTCAATTTATTACAGTACTCTGGCAAATATGGCTTTGCCCGCGTAAATCGGGGTACAAATGCTATAAGTAATAAGTATTAAGTATTCCAGGGTACCAGACTATCTACTTACGAAGCAAATTTCATCCACAGGATAGTTATAGAATACTTTGTTTTAAACTTACTCATGCATTCAAAGAATCAAACTTTCGGATGCATCTAATATATAAAATTCTCGTGTCACAGTTTTCGTTGCTATACTCCTCCGAAACGGCTTGACCGATTTTGATGAAATTTTTTGTGCTTATCCGGTATCTATGAGAATCGGCCAACATCTATTTTTCATCATCATCACTTTTCATCATTATCAACGCGGGTGAAACCGCGGGGCGCAGCTAGTAATATATATAATACCTTTAAACGAGCATACATATATATATATATATATATATATATATATATTATGTATATATAGTGTGTAATTAGGGTTTCGGAATCGACTCCAACTATTTTCATAAAATTTTGTATGCAGGGGGTTTTGGGTGCGATAAATCGATCTAGCTACTTTAAATTTTAGAAAACGTCATTTTATCCGTGTTTTCAGCCGAGCAAAGCTCGGTCAAAAATTACTAGTCATAACTTGATCAAATTTTAATAAGGCCACATGTGAACCACCAGCTTTCAAATAAAAAAAGAACAATTAAAATTGGTTCTCCTAGAAAAAAGTTCTATACAAATGAATTAAAAACTTCTTCTTTCTTTTAATTCGGTTCAAAATAAAGATATATTTAGGAATACTATCTTCCTAGAAATAATTTTCGTGTAAATTTTCTTCCATTTATGAACGGTCGATTTGCAAATCGGTATGATGACTAATATCAAAACTTTTTATAGATTATTTTACTAAAATGCATTTGTACGTATTATTCTATTCAGGTCGACTTTTCTTCAGTTGATATGAACTAACTTCCCATAATCCAGCAGACCTTTCGACAGAAACCGTAATCTCCGCTTATTACAGTTTCAATCTAGGTTGAAAATCTATATCCTTGGTTCTTACTTATCTTTCCAATAACTGAGTTCTGAGTTCAGTTCTAGCTTAGTGTTATTGCAGCGTTCGCCTGTTTCTTCGAACGAGTTTTTATTAATCTCGCCTAAAATCACAGCGGTTGTTATTTAAAATTTGCCTAACACTGTTTATTTGCCTATACAACAGCTGGTCAACCGCAAACCTTAAAAGATTTTTTAATTTTTTTTCGAAATATTTTTTGGTCCTATACGATAAAAATGTTGCTTGGGCCTAACAAAAATTTGCGAATTAGAAACCCCACATAAGAACTTGATAATATTTTGAGTCTTCAGGAATAATGCTTCTTATTTTAAGAATTGAAGAAAAAGCAGAAGAGAAGAAAGGCAGAAGAAGCTAGAGCCGTTAAGTTTACAAGAAAAAGTGTTGAAAATTGTGTAATTTCTTTGCGGTTTTTTAAACTTCCATACAGTGATTGTTAATGGTTCGTCATCGTCAAATAAATTATAATTTTTAAATTATTGTTTATCTACCCCCCTTTACACTACTAACCAATGACGGTATATAACGAGTGTCATCAGCTATATTAACAACTTTAAAGGGCTCTCCAGTGTAACATTTAGAAGTTTAATTACTATAAACTAGTATTCAGCAATACATAAATAATAATAGTCTGTTAACATGACATTAGGGACAACATTCGTGGGGCCCTTTCATCTATTAAAGATCTAAATTATTCTAAATACTCTGTTAAATGTTAGGAAAACAAATTACTGGAGATTGGGGCTACCGACCAAATTTTGATGTTAATCGCAAATGTCATAGGAATGTTAAATTGCTTTAGAACAGAGTAAAGTTGTCAGTCTGGGTTGTAAAGTTGTCAGTCTGTTACTTGTGGATTCATTGTTTTAAGTTTTGCTTTTGAATTTAATTGTATATAAATTAAAATTGCTTTAGTTAATGTTCACATAATCTATACTAAATATTATAAAGAGGTAAAAATTGTTTGTTTGTTTGTTTGTTTGTATGAAAAGGTAATCTCTGAAACTACTGATCCGATTCTGAAAATTCTTTCACTTATAGATAGCTACATTATCCCTGAGTGTAAAAATAAAAATATATAATGTGTAAAAAAAATATAAAATATGTTTTGTGGCTATGTTTTGTTGGGATAAAAGTTAGTTATCAGTTGGAAATAATAATATTCGTAAGACAAGTCGGAGAAAAATTTGCTAACTTTCCGCTTTATCGGCGTACGCTGACTAAATAGTTAGACATTGGTGAATATAATGTATGGCAAAAATGTTGGCCTTTATGAGTTTAACACAAAAGTGCGCGACAGCATATATCTAACATGTATATTTAGCTAAGAAAAAATAATTATCTTTGTTAAAAATCTAAAAAAAAGCGGCTTGTGTTTAGTTGGGTTTTTGAGACATTTAGTATTAATCCTTATAAACTTCCAAAATAAACTATTTCATCGTCGTACGTAGTTCATGTAGATAAAATTTGCTTTTTGCTGCATATGATTTGGATAAATAGTCTATGAGAAATCGTGAATATAGTTTTACAGGAGGACGACGGGTCTGAAATTTATCGACACGTACTACGACTTCCTGCACATAAAAAAATAGCGGCTTCTGTTTTGTTGACTGTTTTTGAGTATTTAATATTATTCCTCATCAAAACAATCTATTTCTTCGGCTTACGTAGTTCACGTAGATGCAATTTGCTCTTTACTGCATATAATTTGGATCTGTAGTCTAGGAGAAATCGTAAGTTTATTTGAGGGTGACAGAATCAACGGTGGGTCACAGAATGAGTAACAGTTGCTACGTAATCCGGCATACTTATAGAAGTATGTAGGAACATAGGTTTTGAACCGACTTACATATGAAGGAGGATACAAATTCGACTGTTTTATTTTTGTTTTGTCGGTTATAACTTATCATTGAACTTTGAACTGCCCGCTGGCGTAGTTAGGTGGGCGTTTGCCTATAAAGCACCGGGTTTGATTTCCGGTGGGAACACAGGTTCCCCACGGGAAATTTGTGTTTCTGGTTTTGAGTATGTTGTGAATCTTGGATGTTTACGACCACACGATACAAGTCATTGAACTTAGTGTGGGGTTGTGAATGTGGAATCGTTTATGGGTATGTTTTTTAATATTTTCTACCGCGACGCGGGCGTAGATGGGTGCGCGTTCGCCTTCAAAGTAGCGGGTTCGATTGCCGGTGGAAATTTACCTAGAAGATTTCTCCCCACGGGAAATTCGTGTTCCTGGTTTTGAGTAAGTTGTGTGAATTTTGGATGTTTACGGCCCCACGATACAAGTCATTGAACTTAGTGTGAGGCTATAAATGTGGAAGTGTTTATTTGAATATTTTTTTAACCGGGTGACGCAGGGTGGGTAATCTTTGAACTTTGAACTACCCAGTTGCGTAGATGGGTGCGCGTTCGTCTTGAAAGCAGCGGGTTCGATTCCTGATGATATCAGAAGTTTTCTCCCCACGGGAAATTTGTGTTCCTGGTTTTTAATATGTTGTGTAAATATTGGATGTTTAGGTACGGCCCCACGCTACAAGTCAATGAACTTAGTGTAGAGCTGTGAATGTGGAAGTGTTTATGTGTATAATTTTTTACCAGGCGACGCAGGCTGGGTAATTTTTGAACTTTGAACTACCACTGGCGTAGATAGGTGCGCGTTCGTCTTCAAAGCAGCGGGTTCGAACCTCGATGGGAACACAATAGCACAAGTTTTTTTCCCTACGGGAAGTTTATGTTTCTGGTACTGGGTATGTTGTTAATGTTTACGGCCCCACGACACAAGTAATAGTACTTTTAGTGTGGGGCTGTGAGTGTGAGAGCGTTTATGTGTAAGCTTTTGTTTACCCGGGCGACGCCGGGCGGGTCAGCTAGTGAGACTACAAAACAGTTACTAAAAGATTTAAAATATTTTTTTGAATGCCGGATAGGCAAGCATTTGACGTCTATCTCACCTGATGGAAAGTCACGATGCGACCGAAGATGGGTCACGCCTGCCTAGAAAGTACCTATTCACTCTAGTCTTAAGAAACCCAGATTGTAACATGTGGTTAACACGTTATTATTTAAATTCTTTTCAATTATTATTTTTTTATTCAATATATAATTTTCTTTCAAATTCTTCATTAATGCTGTAGAAACTAAATGCAAATAATTACAAATTATCTAAAATTATCAATTAACACACAGAACACAATTACTTTTTGATCAAACGAAGCGAAATCTCTAAGTTGACTTGGGTGGAGGTCTCATCTACAAGCGGTTTACAATATCGTAGAAGAAACTTATCATCAAGTGCAAAACACTAATTGTGCTAATGGTTTTTAGCAATACTAGTCACAAGTAATTTATTTCTCTGTTTTCCATCCAAAGTAAAAACCAGCATACTACAGCATCACAAGGTGATGCAATAAATACTATTGAACCGTGTGTTACAACATTTTATGTCCCTTATTTCCGAGAATAAATTCCCACATAACAATCAAGTCGACAGGTAAGAAAACAACTTTTACAACTTTCCGCGAACGGCTTTCGATATAAAAAGCATAGTTTATTACCCGCCAATAATATTTTCGTGTTTGCTCTGTAAGGCAGTTCTGTACTAAGATTTGATATCGTACGATGTTAATTTCTACGGAATTTGATGGTTACTAGTACGATATCGATATCGCCGTAGCTAGAGCAGTCCAACATCTGTGAAGAGATTTCGAAGGCCGTAAAACGAATGAAATTCACAAGGTGCAAATATATTACAACATTTGGAACTTGATTACGATAATAACCAAATACCATTTGTATTCGTTTTTGGTATAAGAAAGGAATGGATCGAAAAATACAGATTCTCAAATCAAATCAAAATCGTTTATTCACATGGGCCCCAAAGAGGTAATTCTTAATAGTGTTCATTATTTATTCCTTAGGTATATATCTTTTTTATCAATGAGCTGGAGTATGTGTTTTTGTTATCTATATAAATAAAACAAGTCGATTTTTAAGATCTTTGATTTGTTAGATTTTTCTCCTCCGCCTTGAATAGCGGAATAACTATTAAAACATCAGAAAATATTTTTATGAAAAAAAAAAACATTTTATTCGACGGATTTATGATAATATTTCTAAAATGGTTTGTTTTTTTAATTGGCGTGGCGAAGCCGCGAGGAACATATAGATTTAGATAAATTAAAATATTATAAAACCTATTTATTTAATTTTTATGTTTGTGTTGGAAATTGTATTATTTAATATTTATATTAAATTTATCTAATGTGACATTTTTGTGGTCTTTTTTCGTTGGCCCATTTCCAGACAAATTTATAAAAAAGTAGGAATACGTGGTTTAAGGACAATCACGTATTCCAATTGTGCGAAAATAAATATTGACATTACCTTTTCAAATATTATACAACGGTTACAAAAACGTTTTTGAGGGAAACTTAATTCAAAACCATTTTAGGTTTAAAGTACTTTTTTTTATTGCTAGTTTTAGTGTTAACTTTCGTCGTCTGGTTTTTATCATAATCATAAATTTTCACTAAGCGCTAATAATTATAAGTGCTAATTATCGTAACAGTCCACGGTCAATGCATATTGACTATTATAAAATGAAGTAAATAAGTAATGACATAGCTTAATGCAGCCTAAAAAATCTCAAAGATTTAACAAAAATTTAAGATAGTAAGATGTTTTAGTACTTATATTTTAAGTTAAAATATATGTACTGACTATCATGTAAAAAGTCTCCAATCCACGCAATAAGACATGCCTATAATGTTCTGTGCTCTAATCCAAAATATATGCTAACATCTTCTAAATGTAGGCAGCATTTGTATCGCATTGTGAGAGTGCTGTCTTAGTGTACGGCCTGAGTGCACGCTCTATTCGAGCGTCGGGCGGGGCGGGGCGTGCAGCGTTCATGTTAAACACGTGCTACCCGTAGTGGCCGTCCTTAGTGCCAGCCGAGCGGAGCGTGGGCAGCAGCGGGCTTGTTTGCGTCGAGCGAGGCGTCGCGTGCAAGTTCAAACCAGTTTGTGTTTTGCAGCGGTGATACGAGCGTTCTTGAAGGATGTCGTTTGAAGAAATAATTTCACAAATACAAAATAAACCTGAAATATAGTTCTCGCATTATGTATATATATTATATATGAAATTTATCTTCATTCACCCTTAATGTTTCAGAAAACTCTCCAAATTGTATTCTTTGCATCACAATGTTACTAGGACTTTGTCTTGACTCATAATTAAATTATAGCCACAAATTTTCTTCTAAATACATTACAATAATATCGTAAGACGCAGACGCCATGATCGACACAAACGACCGCCACCACAAACGCTAAACGCTGAGCGTGCACTGAGGCCACTTAAAAAACGCGCTTTCGACCGCTCTTGCCCGCCCCGCCCGACGCTCGAATAGAGCGTGCACTCAGGCCGTACACTTAGTTTTTACAGCCCACATATTAGATCTCCCTCGGCTAATAAATGTCAGCTTTCATGAGTTCATACATTTTTGTTTATTCCTTCACCGTATATTTTATTTCTAGTGATTCACTGTCACTTTTTCACGTGCCTACTTTATCATCTGTGACTTAATTTATTATTCCTTTAGCCTCTGATTCGTTATTTTTTATATTTGTATTCAAAGCTTTTGTCTGAGGTAGTGCTATAATAATATTATGCATTGAAAAAGAGTTAAGAGAAAGGTTATTGCTACGTGTTGAAATTCAATTGTATTTTTTATGATTTGATAAATTTCAACAAGATGTTTGTGATAATTACTTTATTTTTTCACTCAAACTATTTTTATACTAGATCCAAGAAAGTTAAAGATAGTAACATAGACATACATATTCACAGTTTCGTACAATTATATTTTCGATATTCAACTTCTTCTTCGTGTCGGTGACAGGTGTGCCTGTCTACATGTAGGTAGCTCAGATTTTTTATTTTGTTCAGAAGGTGGCTACTTCCACTGCATTTTCGGAGCATTTGAATAGCTTTTCCAACGTACATGTGTGAGGACACGACGGACATTCCAGCAATTGTTTTAATTATCAAAATAAGAAAAATATATTTTTATATATTCCGTACGTTAGAGTTAAAAATATTAGTATTCAATCGAAAAAATTTTTTTACTGATATCAACAACATTGCACCTTACACAATAATAATTCACAAAACACAGTATCATTAACGGTTAAAATATATTTTTCAGCAACTTCGGTCATCGTTAAACGAAATGAAAGTAGAGATTTAGAACTTATTGAATCTCGTGTTAGAGCTATTAAACAAGCGGGATTACAAAAGTTTAGTGTTTTTATTTTGTTTATTTCTTAACGAGAGCAGCTTCCCGCGGCTTTGTCCGTGTTGATTGGGAGAAAAAGTCTTTGTGCTAATGAAATATAAGGTAGATAAAGAAACACCTCAATGGCTTATTGATAGATTGATGTTGTTTTTTTTTTCATTTTGGGAAGCTTACTGTACTGTATATTATTAGTGGCTCTGGGATCTGAAGACCTCGCGTATTTTTCGAAATGGCTGAAATGTTTATTTACGTGAAAATATCTTCGTTAATTGACAAATAAATTTATAATGATATAATTATCAAACCTGCTCACAAAATTTCACAAGAATCGGTTGAGAAATGTGACCTGTACAACCGTAAATCTGGACATAAAAAAGCAATTTTAGGCAAACTTAATCGGAGACGTTTCGCGCTCGCTCAGTCAGATATAAAAAAAGGTTTTAGATTTTATTACACTAAGAATTGGCGTTAAGTGTTTTCGATGTCAAGATCAAATTTTTTCGCAACTTGCGAGGTGCGAACGCTCCACAGTCATCTTCAAGAAGGCTCGAAACTATCGAGGATTGAATTCGCGTTAGTCAGTAAGTCCGCCAAATTCAGGTTTACATGTAACATATACATATTTTATGTGCGTGAGTTTTGATAAAATAAAATATCTGTAAAATATTTTTTCTACAAAATAAATAAGTTACGTCGCTCGCATTTTCATGGCCCGTCTGATATCCCCGCCTACGTCTTTATCTCCCCGTATCTAAAGTAGCTTTTTATTGCTGATATCTATTTTTTGTTTAGGTCTTAATAAAATGGAGGATAGCTATCGGATTTCTATTATCCTCTGGTTTTGTATCGAACCGTTAAATAGGAGTTTTTGTTGGCTTAGGGTTTCTCATTTACTTTGGAAAGGGTTTGGTTTTTCGATCTTGTGATGTTGAGATCAACGATAACGGGTGTAAGTTTTTTAGGTTGCTATTGGTTTGTTCAGGAAACGGATGTAGAAATCAAACTCTGCATATTATTATGTTTGTAGATAAGGAACAACAGATAAAAATAACGCCCAAATAGGTATTGTTCTTATAATATTTTTTTATACTACTAAATAATAATACAAGCAAGACATTCGCTTGATGTTTAGCGATACGCTTTTATTACATCCACAGTGTCATCCAGAACTCTGAATAATAAAGTTCCAACAAGTGTGTCTTATATGTTTGGTAATTAAACTGCTGGTAACCAGCTCAGTCCTATTAGTGAATTGCTAAGATGATATTAGTCATATTCGGTTGTTGAGAGTACTGATATTCGGTTGTTTAGCAAAGGGGTATTTTACACCCCTATCAGTCTCGTACAAAGTCCTTTCTTTAACCTTGTTTGTTATCGAAGTTTCATCTTTCCGGCCATTTGTGGGTAGTATTTTATTTGCCCGTCTACCTTAGGGAGTTTTACCTCCCAACGACCGTTACCCTATAAATCTACCATTTGGGGACGTCGCTTCTTGGCAAAATGTGCCGTAAAATTATTTTATAAGCCTCAAAATATATTGTGCATCGTAGTGTTTATAGCTGATTAAAATTGACCAAAACTTTAATAAGCAAATAATAAGTAATTTGCAATCAAAATTTAAATTAATGGTTTACAACTTCTATACATACGAAAACTAAATCCTCGAAAACTTTTGACTCCAATTATTACCCCAGGGACCGAAGTGCCCAAAATTAAATGCTACAAGATTTATCCCATTTCAAATATCTCAAGTGAGGTGAAAACTTCGGTTGGGGTGCCGCAAATGTGACCCTATTGGGGTCGGGGTCACAGACGGTCGTTTTGATGAAATTGTATCGATTGTTGAACACAGTTTTAGACACCCTAGGTAACCGCTTGTAAAAAATATATTTCAATTATCTCCTGTTAGAGGTGGTAGCTCGGTGGTTGTCTGCTCTGTCATCTAAAGCCAGCTGGTTAATACCGTCTTGATACCACTAATAAACTGATTGTAATCCACTCAATAAGTGAGATGCGTGTTAAACATGACGTAACGAGCTTTGACGACTCAGTTGGCGCAGTGGGCATGTCTCTGACCTCTGTGCAGTGGGGCCTGGATTCGATTTCCGGCACGAGCAGAATTTTTCTACCCAGTGAACATTTGTTTTTCTAAATTTACTACATTGGACAGCGTGTTTATCATGCATTGCCCCTTTGAATTCGATACTTCCTAATTTTAATCAAAATACCAGATTTTTTCTTGCATCTCTTTAACCAGGTGCTCCTATAAATTTATCATTTACCATTTACTGTCACAAACAATAACAAACAATTATAATGAATTATAAATATGGCTAATTCCGTCCCGCTGTCAATAAGCTGTCAACAATATTGGCAAGCCAGCTCGTGATGGAGAACCAATGACAGTAGTGCATGTTCATGGAGTATCTGTTATCATGATAAATATCCTCAGCCAGATGTTTATTATATAAATATAATCATTATCATTTTCACACTCACAGTCACACACTAAGTACTAACACAAAATAATACATTGTGTGTGTCATGTGAATGTTTACGGCACCCATGACGCAATAAACTTATCGATTTACTTTATAGTAGACAATGTTTAAATTATGATGTTATAGTTTATATACATATATAATAATAGATGTTTTTGGGAGGGGTTGATAAGTCTCAATAGGATCGCAAAAAACTGTTATGGGGTTCCCCTACAGTAATTTTTTTCGGATTACAGTTTTTATGTGATTTATTGAAATTAAAAAAAAAAACTTTCACATGCATGCAATGTATAGGATTTGCATTAATTTCATTGGAATATATGAAGTAAGATAAGACATATTTTCTCTCTTTTTTTTTAACTTTTCATAACTTAATCAGCCGCTCCGGCTTCCGGTGAAGGTAACGTGCTGAATTTCATAGTGGTAGGTCATTTTCTCATGCTCGCCTGGTGAGATAGTGACTAAACGCTAGCCTGTCAGAGATAAAAAAACCAGATAAAATATTTCTAACGACCGCAGATTTCACCAAGATTATCAAATTCTGATGTATGATTTTTCAAATATCTTTTTAAGTACAATACGTACTTCTGTGGTTTAGGTGTCAAGTATCAGCTGCGCATTAAGAAGCGCGGCGCGGCGACGCCTTTCTTTGCGGGACACTGTAGTTTAAAAAACTATTTATTATAGGTTACATTGAACACCATTTTTAATTCTTATGAAAAATATAGCATTCAGAATAAAGTCATATGAAGAACAGAACAGAACAGAAGAACAGAACTAAATAAGCTTAGGGTTAGAACAAGAATTAGAAGGTATTTTACAAATAACCCTGTATATTAAACAAAAGGCACTGCATTATTATTGCATTAATAAATTTTAAAATAAATGACACAAATATCCAATTCACCACAAAATCGCTATTGGGTGAAAGAAACCGGTACCTTTTCTTGTGTTCTCATGTGTTTATAAATATAGCAAGAGAGCCATGATGGTTTTTCCAGCCTACTCCAGTCCCGACGTTGTCGGGTCGCCACACTCTGTTATACTACTATGCACATAATATATCATCAATTTTACAAAATTGAATTACATTCAGACCAATTGCCCATACTCATATTTTGTTTCTGACATGCTCGAGTGACGCGAAATTAATGGTGGAGCTGGGGTTCTGTAGAACCTACTAACGCCTACCTAACTACTAGTAGAGTATTTATTGGAAGTGACGAAGTGACATTATTGACAATTTGCTATCGGCTTCGCAGCTTTGTGTTCTGTTTGTAGGTGTTCAGTGGGTGTATTGGTATTTCGATAAGTATTGTTTTGAAGCTCGAGAGCTTTATTACATTACACCAAACAGATTGAGTTTGTTAGATTAGTTGTATTATAAGCTAGGTTCGTAAGATTAACACTAAATTACTTTTTATCTCAACCATGATTTTAAATTATAAGCCTGCATTTTAAATATGCAGAGTTAGATATATAGAACATAAAGTTTAGTTTAGACGTGATATTAAGTGATATAGATTACATTTAAAATTAACTCGGTATTAAGATACCGTTTTGAGTTATCTAAATCATGCTTGCTCTCGTCAAACTCTACTGTATATTTTGATATTGCAAAGAACGAATATAAACTCGAAACTGTCTCCAAATATCGAATTTGGTCGTGTCATAATAATTAAATATCAAATAAGCTTTAATTCAATTTTAAACGTACTAGAAACGAAAGACGTGTATTATACATATTTGATCACGCCTTTGCTCGAGTAAATATCCAGACTACTTAGAAGCAATTTATATCAAATTGGAAGTTGATTGATGCATTTTGCACCTTTTTTCTAGGGCGTGTCTGTCGCAAGTAATAAGCAGCGTGTAAAACATTTTATTTAATTACATTTTTAGTTTAAATTCAATCAAAACCCCATTTCTGTATTACATTATACTTGTATTATAAATCCGAATTATTGTTTGTATGCCATCTTTTCGCGCCGCTATGGCCGAACGAATTTTAAATGTAATTTTGTTTTACTTAGCTTAGGATTGGCACCTAGGCTACTTTTTATCTTGACTACTTATTTTTCAATAGTCAGCCAAATTGAGGGCACAGTTTGTAAGGCAATAAATATTCTTAAAGTTTGTAAAAATAAATACAATTTGTTCTATTTAATAATTTCTTGATTTATGTTTTTGTCTCTAGGTGAACAACTTTTGTCTAATTACCAAAGGCATAACCAGAATAAAAAGTAAAATGAGACTTTTGTCTTTTAACCCTTTTATTATATATATAGAAACATGCAATCATTTTATAAATTTCAGATAATTATTTTATATTGTCTTTCTCAGACCTACATAAATAACTACAGATTTTATAAATATATCTTTTTTTATCACTCATGGGCGTAAGACCACTATTTTATCTGATAGTAAGTATTGATGTGATCAAATATAATAATCTGGTATGACCTAAATCTTATTTCGTATAACAAACAACGAGATCATCTTATAATAAAACTGGATTTAACACCGTATTACAACACAATTAATGTAATCCTTGTGATTTAAATCTTCCAATTATTAAGTGCTTATTGGTTTGCAATTGAACTGACATTCAAATCCAATGATAAATAGAAATTGAAGCACTAATTGGCAATCCACTCAAGCAATTAAGTTCACTATAAAAGACCTCGATCGTTGTATTATTCACCTTTTCGCGAGAAACATGGCTCTGCAAAAAGTTATTTCATTAACTCAACGGCTAGAGGACCCTAAACATCCCTTGCTCGGCCCAACCATAAAGGCTCTCTATTTATTTGGCTTTTGGCAAACTGGGAGTAGATTTCGTACTGTAACTTACAATATGGTACATTTCTCAACGTTTATTTTTGTAGGCAGCCAATTTATAGACCTTTACACAGTTAGACATGATCTTAACAAGGCATTGAACAACATGTCCCTAACTGTCCTGAGTGTTATTTGCATTTCGAAATGCTATTCCTATGTCAGATGGCAGAAACAATGGAGGGCTCTTGTCTCGGAAATATCGCAAGAGGAACTTTTTCAATTGAGAAAACGAGACGCGATGATAATGAAGCTTATGAACGTGTATAAGAAATACACGAGAATCATAACGTACTTATATTGGATGCTCGTATTTGGCACGAATATGCTCTTAATCATTACGCCGCTCCTTAAATACGCCTCGTCGAAGTCTTATCGCGAAGACATAAGGAGCGGCAAAGAGCCATTACCACAAATTTTATGTTCATGGTTTCCTTTCGATAGCACCAAAATGCCTGGTTATTTGTGGGGTTTGTGCGTCCATATAGTAATGGGGAGTCAAGGATCTGGAGTCATAGCAGTTTATGATATGAACGCGGTCGCTATTATGACTTATCTCAAAGGACAGATGGTGGTACTGAAGGAAACGTCTAGAAAAATATTTGATGGAGTAGATTTATCGCGTGACACTGTCCTTGACAGGATCAAGGAGTGTCATAGGCATCATACGGTTTTAGTAAGGTTAGTAAAGTAAACTAGTTGTAAAATATACATACATAAACACTTTCGTATTCACCACCTCACAATAAGTTTGTTGTTGTGTCGTGGGTGCCGGAAACATTTACATCACACACACAATCAGAGTCCGAACCAGAAACACAAATTTCCCTTGGGGAGAAAACTTTTGTTCCCAGCGGGAATCGAACGCGAAACTCGCTGCTTAGAAGGCGTACGCGCATCAGGCAACATGCAGTTATACATTATTTCATATAAACTTAAATCTGTAAAAGGGAACTAATTAAATGTTTCGGTACATAAAAGGGCTTGCTTGAAATAATTTCAGTATTCTACCCTAGACTATCTTCATTGACAAATCGTTCATCAATTTTTTTTTTTTTTGTTTATTTTTATATGTGATAATATATAGAACCCGATAAAAAATCATCTACGGGCCAATTGCATAATTATATTTAATCAAATTTAATATTTATTATTTTTTTCACTCTCCTGCCACCAACAAGGAAAGCTTAGTCGCTAAGAATGTTCTATAATATTGGTATTTTTAATTAGTTAATATGAAAACATACTATTACACTAAGATAGAGCTTCGCTCCCGTCGTCTTCGTAGGATTTTTTTCTAAGCTCGTATTGTGTTGCTGTAAATATTGTTTTACAGGAAATTATTTTTATTTAAACCGAAACGATACGAGCATTGCGATCTTCTGATGGTAAGCGTCGCGCTTACCCATTGTAGTTCAGTCACACCTATAATTCTGTACATCAGCGAAACAAAGTCCTTGAAGTTCCAGTAGATATTATTATGAGATGTTTAATAAATTTATGGTATTTTAGAGATCTCTTCACAATTTTATTACAGGATGAATACATAATGTTATAAAAACAAAATAACTAAAATTACAATTACTATAATTCTAGGCAAATAATTATTTACAAATGGAAAATATCAGTTAGGTTGCCCTAAACCTTTAATGTGATATAGCTGTTTTAATTATATTAATATTTAATGTACAATAGCTTTGAATTAGAACCTAATTCTTTAATCGCATCTTAATAATAATTTATTATTATTTTCAGACATTTCCACAGGTTCAATGCTCTTTTGTCTCGAACAATGTTTTTGTATGTGCTCGTATGTTCGATTACAATTTGTTGCAGTGTGTTTCAATTTACCTCTGTAAGTATTCCTAAAAAAATATGCAGCCAATGATTAGATCCAAATTAGTTTTGTAGAGGTAGCTATTACTTTCGTTATCTGAAGATAACTTTTCGAGTTATAATATAAAAGGAAAAAAAAATTACGGAGCGTGATTTAAACCTCTTTGGAACTCTTGCCTAATGCTCTACGACACAGACTTGATCAATTTATAATTATGCGCCTTACTGAAATAAAGGTATCCTTAGGATAAGTAGAAATTATACCTCTGCAAACAAGAAATTTCGATCATTCTTGTTATAAAATCAAAATCGTTAATTCACATGGGCTCCAAAGTGACTCATAAAAGTTAATTACCTACTTTACTACCAGATTTGCAAAATTACAACCATATCGAGGAGAAACACGGCGGCGCATTTTTTTAACTATCAATTTTACTTGTTTATACTCGTATAGTGATGACGCGATCCATAATATCTCAGAGATATTTACGAGTATTTCTAAAGAATTCAGATGTGCTTAGTTGAAGCTAAGTTCGGAATTTGGAAAGGAAGAATTTTAAATCACCAACAGTCAAACTAATTTTATAAATGCGAAAGTTTATATGTAAGCTTGTTTTCTTTTCACGCTCCAATTGCTGAACAGATTAGGATGACATTTGGAAAGTGCATAGCTTATAACCATAGGTTTATAAATTAATATACATTGGTGAAGCCGTGGGGCACAGCTAGTGATTTTATAAAGTAAGTGAGAAACGTATCGCCTCCGGGACATTATAAAATTAAATGGTTTTTAACTGCCCGATGGCTTAGTTGAATGAGCGTTCGCCTTGTAAGCAGGGGTATCGGGTTCGATTCCCGGCGGGAACATAAGTTTTCTCCCTAAGGAAAAATTTGTGTTTCTGGTTCTGGTTGTGATTGTGTGTTGTGTGATGTGAATGTTTCCGGCACCCATGACACAAGTCATCGAACTTAGTGTGGGGCCGTGAGTTAAATATTTTGTGTAATTTTAATAATTGTTTCAGAGAGAAGCGACTACATCCCAGAAACTGTGGGTAATTCAATACACCACTGGGCTAGTTTCACAACTTTTTCTATATTGCTGGCACAGCAACGAAGTGGCGGTGGAGGTAACTACAGTATTATTGCTTACACCCGCTGTTCATTAGAAGAGAGTGCCTTGTTATACTGAAGTGCCGCTGAAGGCATTTCCTTTTTTTTCAGTTAGGCTTAGGATTGAATATTACTCAGATTTGGGAACAAAGACATGGTGGCCATGAGTGCTCAATAAATAGGGAACTTAAATGCTCTGTGTACATTGATGACAGAAAAATATTTCTCATTCTACGCCATAAAACGGAGTCTCATAGTAGCAAATGTAGTCTTCTACCAAATTCGTAAAACGTCACATTTCAATAAATCAATTGGATAATTACCTATTTGAAAAAATGGTAGATGGATTTGTACAGTACGCGTTCTCTGCTTCTGTATGGTTGAACGATAATGAAATTGTTCAATAGTGTTTACAATGATCACCACATATAAGCAAAAAAAAATTTCAATGCGGGGCTATGCCGAATAGCGTACCGTATAGGTTTCTTTTTTGTATATAAAATAAAATAAGTAAAGATCGCAAAACAAGGACGTAAACGATGGAAGTAAAACTTTTGTATCACAGGGAAACATTTTAAATACGTAGGCCATGTACGCCTGGAGCCGCGGGTTCAAGACTCACTACATGACTACAAGGTATATTTTCTTTATAAAAAAAAAACAACGAATTTGTGCTTTAAGGCATACCGCCACAGGGGGATATGTGTATTATATTATACTAGACAAGTGCGAATTGAAAGAAAGAAAAGAAAGATTATACATTTATTAGACACAAAAGTAACAAAAATATATACCATAATTTTTATGCCAAAAAGGTTTAACTCAGCATTATGTCGAGTTAGAAAAAACTCGACGCTGGCTTTCAGTTAAACCTTGCTTATTATAGAAGTTTTTAATAATATAAAAGGTAAATCAACATTATTTCAATAATATTAAAATATAAACTTTATTTGGTTACAAAATATGTTAACACTTTCAAAAAATAAATAGAATAAAGTTACAGTAGTGCATATTATGTGTTAATTAAGGATCCTTGAATCCCACACTAGGATGACCTGCGTCGTGGGATTCACAAAGGTTTAGTGGAATCATGTAGACATAACAAAAAGAAGCCTTATAATAACTATCCTAATTACTGTTCCAAATATATATATGCTACGATAGTAAATAATATACAACAAATATAATAAAATTATAAAATAATATATTTAAAATATAATTATATAATATAATAACGAATATATTAGTAATAAATATTTGTATACCTACTAACAACAATACATATACAATGTGTAACAGAAAGGTGTTGTAATACTCAAGTCACCCATCTAGCTAAATGTATGGAGTCTAACAGAAACTTCTGCATTCGCGGCAGCACCATTAACATTGAGTTATGATGAATTAAAGTGTCTAAAAAATTATGCCATTTGCAACCCTATTTCATCAGCTTCCGTTCTACACCACATAGCCTTTGGACCTAGGTGTCTGACAGTAGTGGCCATAACAAAGGTCAAGGTCACGCGCCACTGATGTAATCGTAGGGTTGGCAAAAAAATATTATTTAATTTTTGTACAAAACAAATATCTCCGATTGCCGCACATGTAACTGTAGGGTGTCAAAAGTATTTTAAAAATATATTTTTTAATTTTTGTACGGAAAAATTTTTGTCCGATTTCGACTTTCGTTTTCTGGCAGACGATTCCTGGCACGATACACATACACACCACCAAGTATTACTACCCCTTTTTGTTACAGGTTGTATATTAACGTAAACCATCGACTAAAAGCAAAAAAAATATTATGCATATTCCCTAGTAGCGCAAATAATATCTGCACGCGTTCAAGAATGAAAGAGTCTTGACAGAAAGAGACAGACGACGAAGTGATACCATAGGGTTTAATTTTTCTTTTGGGGTACGGTACCTTAAAATGAATCTATATTAGAAAATCGTCCATATTTTCTGCCTCTCCTCGGGCTTTTCTCTTGTCCGACGGGAGTAGCAATTTCGACGTATTTTGCTCTTAATTTTTCGCAAGAGCGGCAATGGGACTAATTGAAACGGGTCGAGGTCACGGTGAGTGGAATTTGCGCTTGATTCTTATACGTTGTTAGGATTTTGTGTATATTTTCATAATCAAATAGAATTGTAATTGTAAACTTATTATAACGGTTGCATTTAAAATCACTAAGTAAAGTCTGTTTTGTGATTATTTAGATTTTTATAAACCAGCCAAGTGTAGATATACGTACTATTTGATAAAAAGAAGTTTTGTACAAGTAATCAAAAATAGCGCATTACTTATACAAATAGCTTCAGGTGTAATATGACTGTATTATTTTAAATTAAAAATATATATTGAAACAACCAAACAGTTTCACCATTTAATTATTAAAGTTTTCGTGAGTTTGAAACATTATAAAATGTAAATGATACAATAAATGTAATCTAACAATACTTAAACCATAAAACTAAACCAACTGAGCTCAAATTCAAATTCAAATTCAAATCTTTATTGAATTCTCTAATTGTAGATAGGTGGTAGAAATAAATGACAGAACATTAGAGACCCTGTTGGGCACAACAATTTAGAGCAGAGGAGGACGACATGCTTTATTAATCATAATGTATAAATTTAAATCATAATAAGAAGCTCATCTTTTAATAGAATCAGCTTATAACAGAATGTAAAATTAAGTCTTGCACATGTTAAACGATTTCGATGACTATATAATATATTTTAGTTAATCCCAGAAGTAGCTTTTATCTGCGATAGACAAGCGTTTCACCATCTGATGGAAAGTGATGATGGTAAATACGTTAGGAATAGTATAACTTGACCAAGTTGCCGATTTTTTATGTGTTCCCTCTCTCAGCTCTTTAATAAATTCAGACTAGAAGAAGTACGGTGGGAGTCGAAAATTAACTCGACCATGTGGTTCAATATTTTGCGGTCGAGATGACTACCAACTCAAACATTTCATATCCATACAATCACACCCAGAGCCAGAAGCACACAATTCCCTTGAAAATTGTGCTTCTGTCGATTAAATTGAAGTCTGTACTTTTATACTACCGAAATGGACTAACTTTTCCGTTAGTCCATTTCGGTTTATTTTCTAGTCATAACTTGAGTAAATAAGACTGTTTTATGAAGTTATATTATTTTAGACTAAAGAAGTAGACCGTGGCGTGTACGAAAGCTCATGGTGGAGAAGTGACGCAAAGATACGTCGCCAGATTTTACTTCTAGCAGCTAAATTAGATGCTCGTCTGATACTGAACGCTGGACCTTACACTACTTTGGGTGTGCCTACATTTATTGACGTAAGTATTTCAATATATTTAAGTTTCTTGATTAGGACGTGACTTGACTATAACTGATACATAAGCGCTTTCTGGCGACCACATAATAGAAAATATAGATAATATACTTCCAGGGCTTGAAATATCGGTAAAATGGTGGTAACTTTACCGTAGTCAAACACGGTAGCGTTATTACTACATGTAACGTTTTATGGTTTACCGTTAATCAATAGGCGTGTTACCGATATATTTATATAACGTTAAACGTAATTTTGTGACTTCATCGTAAGAATTTTCGATTGCAACTCCGAACACAGCCACTACCTTTGTTCACGTACTTGCAAATGTACTTAATAGATGTCACGGGCTGGCAAAAATTGACGTTTATGTGTGCTTTAATGTCTTTAATGTAAGACCGAAAACGGAACAACCCAACGATTATCAACTTCAATGTCCTCTGTTGATTCACTTTGACTATTGTTGACCTTCAATTGTCATCTGTGGATCTGCGGCGATATAGTGGATAACCATAATTTCCAGTAATTGTTTCTGCTACTTATTGTCTTGGGTAGCGTTTTGAACATATCCATTCGACCATATATGGAGAAATAGAATTTATTATTCCACATGGACCATGAATCATAATTTTTGTAATCACGTCATGTGACAGTGGATCTTCATCATTATCGGGAATTTCTGCTGATATTTTACATAATTTACATCATCGATTTCATTCGGTCTTATCCTCTCAACTAACCAAATGAGGATATATGCATGTGGCAATCCACACTTTTGCCACTCGACTGAATACATCCAACAACGCGTCTCGCCGAACACGCGATGCTTGACAATAAAATCAATGAGTGATTTTAATTTTCTTTTGAGCACCTTTGCAGTGATGTCGTGGCGATCAATGGGTGATTGGCCAGATATATTAGATTCTAGTCAAATTTCTGTCCACCGTGGATTGCACGTGAATGCGATAAACAAATCTGGTGTGTCATAATGACGTACATACGACTTAGTATCTTGAGCGTATTCATGCATATGGCAAGGACTTCCGACGTATGTTGCTGGGAGAATAGTTGATCTGCCGACATTCTGTGCATTTCCGTCAGCATTAATGATATCTCGCAGATGAAGGTATTCCTCTGGGCGGAGTTTTGTCTGGTTCAACCTGATGTATGTCAAACTCTTTGTCTCAACTTTCACGTACATATCCACAGCATATTGGTAAAATAGACGCCGACATTTTAAGATGTGGTTGTCCTCATTTTCCCGAACCGTCAGTCGTTATGAACAATAATTGTTGAACTAACTTTTTTATTCGTTTCGGCGCCTGTAATAATTTTGTCGTGTTATTAAGATAAATTATCGTTGTGATTAAAGTAGTAAACGTAGATTGTTTATATAGGTACCTGTGATTAGATTTATCATCTTCATTGAAAAATGATACCCATCTTCACCTTGACAAAATAAATTAGGATATTGTAACGCATCATATGATTCATGTGTTTCGGACACACATTGCAGTTGATCTTTCCGGTTTCGCCCATGTAAAACATTATCTCGATTTTCTAAATTTTCTCCACGAAGACAATAGCGACTTCATCAATTGTTGGCGCATTAAAACGTCTTGCGTGTTGTCCTACAGCCGTCTTATCGGCTCTGATGACAATTTTGTGGTCAGATGGCATGCGATCTAATACGGCCTCGAATAACCAATTCGTTGTGTTGATGGAAAAATATTTTCAGTTGTATCACAATTAGTCTTTTCACTAAATTATTGTGTGCATAACGCTGATCGAATCCATGATGAAGTCCTTGATTCCTCCCGATACAACTAATCCACGCAAGGAGAATATAACGCTACGCTAGAATTATGCGATTTTTGTATACCCAGGTAACGATAATTTATATTGCCGTTATACAGGTATTATTGTGAAATAACGGTAATTAACGTTACTTTTTAATGTTATTTGGTAACGTTAACAGGGCTTCTGTATACATCTTCGGCCGTATCATCGCTTGGTGAGATAGCGGCTAAATGCTTACTTGTCTGGCATAAAAAAGGTTAAGACTATTCCTGTATTAGTCATATAAGATTGTTTGAAAAAAAAAAATGAATAGTTAAAATAGGCTGCCGAGTTTCTTGCTAGGTTCTTCTGGAGATGGCTATAATTTTGCGAAGCTGGCAGTAGCGTCATTAACTTTCATAAGTGGGGCCCATGTGAATAAACAATTTTGATTTTATTATTAATTGTTTTTTTTTTCAGATAATGAAAGGATCCTACACTTACTACACATTGTTTTCGCAAATGCAAGACAATTGAATACAAACGCACGAATAGAAGCGAGTACTACTTCATATATCGTAGTTATGAGCATAATTATTATAGTTCATAAGATGTAGCGTAGTCTGCAAAGTAATTTCCATCTACTGTAATTGAAAAAGTTTAGCATCGTTTATAAAAACTGAGTGCTACCATGCTTTGGAGGCCGTTTGTTAGTCGTAAGACAAGACCCGTTAAGCCGAGTCGGTAGCATAACAGGCGAAGAAGAATCTTGACACCATTACTGTCAAGTGTCGTCCACAGAAAAAATAACGAGTATCTTAGATATGGAATGAGGACCTCATGAAAACAACATGCCTTTTGAAGCATCAATTCAGTAGCTATAATTAGTCGTTTTGCAACTGAAACTCCGCAACTGACACTAAAAATTGTCACATCGGCCAATCGTAAGCACGGATTCGCCAATCACTAACGCGCATCAACCAATCACAAGCATAGGTACATTTACTTTGTCTTCTTTCCCCGTGGATGAATTTTGTAATGAAGGATAGACTCATGCGCTTTCAATTGAAGTCTTTTGATTTTTCCATGTCGACTAATCCACGAGAAAAGTAATCAACTTGGGCTATTTATTGCAACGGATTCCTAATAATAATTGCAGCTATTGGCTCTATCCAGCGTCTTTAGTATGCTTAAGTGAATTATATTTTATCAACAAGAACGTTTTTACACTCACGCACAATAAATTTATTCACTTGTGTTACAGTTCCTAGACTGCTCTTATTTCTTATAATTATCTAACATTATGACGTCAAGTTATTCTTATTTTACTTAGTTCTTATTATCTTAAATTGATGTTAAGGGTTTTGCGAAATTAGATCTTATTATCACTTTTTAGCATTTCATTGTTATATCCTGATTAAACAAAAACCAATCAGTTAAAAAACAGCAAGATAATAATTGATTAAGTTTTTTTTTTTAATTTGTAGATTTTGAAACCATAATGTTTCTAGAAAATTCTAAAAATAGAATTCGAGTTTTAGAACTTATAGAAAGAATATTATTTCAACGAAAACCTTTTTCTGTAAAAGTAACATCAAGTTTTCAAAGTCAAAGCAAAGAATAAGTCAAAGGCTGTTAGTTCTTTTCACAAGTTACGTCGTCATCATGGTGTTAGCTTAATTGGAAGCTCTTGAGTAGGTTTCCGATTTTACTATTCCTACATTTTACGGCCAGTAATATCTAGGTGCAATTGTACGTTGAAAGGAGTGGAAAGAAAGGAGTTTTTAAATATTTGTTTAAGTATTTTGAACTCCCCGTTACTAATTTGGGTGAGCGTTCGCCTTCTAACCAACGGGTATCGGGTTCGATTCCCGGTAGAACACAAGCTTTCTCCGTATAAGCCTGGTAGTTCCTCACTTATTATTTTTATACATTAAGCTTAGCTTAGCTTTAGGAAATATACACATTTGGCCCGTAGATACAGTTAGGTTAGGTTAGATATGATAAAAATTGCAAAAACATAAATATTCATTAAAAACACTTTCACATGCCGTTTTACAACACACTTTGGTCAGCAAATAGCAGCTATTTTCAAATACCAATAGAAGATTGAAACGACTTAAACTATGCACTGAACTAGTAGCGAAGTATTATCAATATAGATCCTGAATGACTTGTTCTGTTCCACAAACATTAAATATAATTGTCACATAGTTATTTGCAGATACAAGCAAATAATTATGTCGTTCGGCAAGTCACCATCTTATATTAATGTCGCGTTCACATGGACTGCTACATACCTAAAAGTATGTAGTATGCAATTGGCCGTTGTTTCATAGTTCGCGTCTTTATTTTCCGAACGCTATAATTAGGGAGTAGAAGTCTAGAGTGAATAAGTATCTAAGCAAACATTTCTGGCCACATTGTCACTTTCCATTAGGAAATAGAAGTAGTTTTTTTTCGAAGTACTATCAGCGCGTTCCTCGCTTTAGAAATCTATGTCCAATATAAAGTGTTAGAGTTCCACTCAAAAATGATAACTTTGTAACAGAAAACTTGTGATAGAAATGTATCTCTTACAGCACAGCTACAATTTACATTCATACATGCGTGTGCAGTATGAATGGAAATTGTAGCTCAAATCTTTTTCATCAATGGTAATACTATCTGCATATCCAGCATATCCCATGTAAATCTGATAAATCTTGCCAAAAATCATTAAAGATTCTTTACATTTTTTTTAAGTAACTACAAAAGATTTCATATTATTAAATATTTATAAGTTTTCATATTTAGTTACATAGAATATACACCGAGGATATAATGGAATCTAAAAATATATAATATATAGTTTTCTCGATGAAATTATGAATCAATGAGGTCTTTTGATACTCTAAAATAGTTCTTACACTGGCTCTAAATAATATAAATAATAATAAAAATTACTACATTCTTCGACACATAGATAATTGAAATTGGTTGTTGCACAGATATATTGAGTCAGACATTACACACACACACACGCGCGCGCAAAAATAGCATTCCGAGTGAAGTGTCGTTTGTGTACCATGTTTATGTATCCTCGTATCTTACGATTTGAATGTAATTTTTACATAGTTTAGACAAACAACTTAAAAAATAGTAGACAGCCTGATGAGTTCAGTATAAAATATTCTACTAAAATAAATCCTAATGCACCATCACCAACATCAACACTGTCAGTGATAATAAATATCTTATTAAGATAAAGTTTGATCGTGTAGACTTATCTTAAACTTGAATGTCTCATACTCGTACTAAGGCCTCTATTGTTCTATTTATATACCATTACGGATTACGGACGTACTGTAGCATATATTTAGGGAAATTGATATTACAAGGATACACGCATTAAGGTTGGGACATTACCATATCGATGTCGTAAAATGAGAACGTAATTAGCTCGAACGTGGAGCACTTATTCAGGTGACTGTTTTATAATAAGCTCATCGTGTGTGTTAATGCTGATATTAATTTTGTCTGTAAGTAGTGCGTTTTTTAATTAAGTATGTTCGATTGCTCATTTAACGCTGTCTTTTTAAAATAGTTTGTGTTTAGTGGATTTTATGTATTTCAATTCAATTCTATATATATTCAATATAAGTTATTTCAATTCTACTCTTATGATAAATGTAAACGTTTGTTTTTGAGTTGATCAACTAGAGCTGAACAAATTTTTAATAATAATTGGCAGCTTAATTCATATAAGTTTTGTAGTTAATATAGGTTTTATCTTTATTAACATCGTTCATAACTAAGTACTATTTGCTATTCAGAAGACTGTCGTATCAATCGGCCTGAAAAGAAGTACTCATGAAGAAAGACGTTAGAATTGCTAAACAACATTTTCTTATGCTCGCGTGGTTTGCTAACCCATTACCAAAATACAGTTGCAGTTCACCAGCCTCCAGTAGTAAGTAGATAAATCCGTCACCAAATTTTTATTCTAGGCCTAGCGTGTTTACTACCGCGACTGCATCATTATTTACCAACATATGGAAGATTGCTCTAACGCTAGCCTATCAGTAATAAAATCGAGCAGTTCTGCAGTCAGGTCTTATTAAGTTAGCAATGAGGCTGTTTGAGTCTTTTGATGACTACATTCATAAAAAGTGTGATCATTAAAGAATACGAAATAAAACCCGTGTATTTTTGTCATCTCCGAACATAACGAAACAAACCTACTAGAACTATCGACTATTTTAATGTAAGTCTTGCACAACACTACTTACATAATCAGAGCTCGCAGACCTCTCGAGAGTGCGGTTGCGGTGAACCGATACCCGACTTCAAGTACTCGGGTGTCCCATCACTATTCATTCTTGGGGTATTGATATCGGTGTGTGTTTATGTGTAAAGCGTTTAATTAATGTAAAGACACGAGATTTGGTAATAGGAGGTTCTTGAAAAGTTACTTTAGGATAATAAGGAACTAATACCTATATAATTAGTAGAGTTATATGACTTTAGTATGATATTTCAACCATTTATAAATGGTTCGCTGTGCCAGCAGCTGAACCATCGAAGTAAAAAGTCATTGCCAACTTTTGTCAGAATTATTAAAAAAAACCCATCTGGTTTAAACATTGATCTTTGAAAAGGAGACCAACTAGTTTAGCCAATCCTCGTTTTTATACGATTTTATACTACTACTAAATCAAACAAACAAACAAACGCATTCACACTCACAGCCCCACACTAAGTTCAAAGACTTGTATCGTGGGTGTCGGAAACATTCACATCACACACACATTACACCCAGAACCAGAAGCACAAATATCCCTTGGGAAGGAATTTGTGCTCCTGCCGGGAATCGTAACCTATATATTATTACCTATAATATTGGTAAGTTAGGGTGTGGTCAAAAGTAGATGGCTAACCTTGAGTTCCCATGCTGGTTGCTAGTTTGCAAATAACTTTACGTATAGTCCCGTCGTGCCAGGGCACGACACAGGCACCAGGCATGGTAGGGTGTGTCGGGCTCGACACCAACTACTCCCACAGCAGCCAGTGCTCCTACCGACTAAAACTACATGCATCACGGGACGCCATTGTTGCCAGGAGCCGAGCTCTCGCAATCACTTTGCCCATGCTAGGCCCGGGCGTAAGTACGAAATATGGCCTAGATCTAGAATGGGAGCTAGAGCTAGAATGGGAACTCAAGAATAGCTACCGGACTAAATACATGACAACAAATCTTCTATTGTAGGTAGAGAAGCGGCTAGCCAGACGAGCGTTAGTTTAATGTTCTACCACTAAAAAAGGCAAGAAGAATCTCTTTTGTGGATACGAAGAATTCTGGTTTGTTCTTCTGATGCTGATCCCCTGGCTGTTTTATTACGCCGAAAAGCATACAGCGGAAAACAAAACGTATATAAGACCGCTTTGTAAAATAAGCAGTCATAGAATCAACATTTTTTGGCCGCCTGATGGCATCAGACATGGTTTAACGACTGTTGTCTCACGACTAAAACCGGGCCCGACAGGTTAACATCATCCAAAGCACGGGCTTGACAAATAATAAACACTTTACGTTAATAATATTTTAAGTCTTTTCTACAATATTAGAAATGTTAGAATCTCCAGAATTACATATTCGCATAGTCGTACAGGCTCATAAGTGCTGACTCCAGAAACCTAAGCACCCTCCACTCTACTCCACAAGGTTGTACTTGAAAACCAGTGCGATTTACCTTCTACGAGTATATAAAGGAATGTATGACCTACGTTTAATAGCTAAGACTGAAAATAGAGTTGGCAGTTGTGACGTCTTAAACTATGAGATATCGAAAATTTGAAGATCATTTTAAATTGGCAATATGTTTTGAAGTTTTTGAAGAATGAAAGTCGGTTAACTTGTTCTTTGGACTACTTCTAAAGGATGCCATACAAAACTTCGGAATGCGGAAGCTATTCATATCAAAAGAGATTATTTTTGTAAAATTTAAGTTCGTTTTGAGTTTATTGCTACGAAAAATGGCTTTCAGTTGCTAAACGTTATTATCATCCTCTGCCAAATACAACCCAGCATTTTAGTCAGTCGATCTGTTTTCAATATCGCAGATTAATATGATTCAACTTGAAAATTTGACCAAACTGACGTGTTTCCAGAAAAAAGCAACATAGACAGATAGATAATACTTTATTGGTCCACTCATACTTTGTGATATAAATTATTGTCGATATAAATTATTGGTCATTGGTTATCTGACATTAATCAAAGCACCAAAAAGTGACGGATATAAATTTAAATCTCATGTTCATAAACCTCATCCTCATTTCTGCAGTGAAACTTATTCTAGCATAAAAACGATTACTTTAAAACTACAAAGACAATTTTCATTTCATTTGATATCAAAAGAACATTACGGTGTAGGGGCTGGTCCACTGTAATATTCTTGTCAAAATAAATAGCAATCTTAGAAATAGCAGGGTATGAAATAATGAACTCGTTATACTAGAGTAGCATTAAATTTGACAGCTGTCCACCTTCTAGGTATTTTGATTAGACTTATGACTTCTATAAAATAATACAAACACTCGTTTAAGGTTGATATGTCTGTTTGTCAATAATAATTAATTCTATTAAAACGAGTTCTTTTTACCCCGACGCAAAAAGAAGGGTGTTATAAGTTTAACGCGTGTATCTATGTATCTGTCTGTGGCACCCTCATGTAGCTCCCAAACTACCTAACTGATTACGTTTTTTTTATGAATGGTTACTTTATCGAGATTGTTCATAGAATATGTTTAATAGTTCCTAAAACCCTGAATAGCAAGGCCTGATTGGCACTTAAATGTGCTCATCTACAATATCGAAACTTATTTTATCAAACATTTTAACCACACTTATCATTTTCCACTAAAACATCTTATTATACCTCTATTTAGCCAGGCGTTGTTATAAAAACACTATATTACTAAAAACACTGGCAAAAAGTCTTAACTTGTTCGTGGAATTTCCTTCTCAGTCCTGTGGACGACCTTAAGAGGTATATTATGTCCCTAGTTACTTTTTACTAGTGCCCCGACGTTTACTAAGCTGCCGCCTGGGAACGCAAACTGGAAGAATAGGATTGGTATCGGATTCAAGCCCGCAAGATTATATAGGAATCAAGCCAATCCAAACGGCCATAAAAGACTTGAGTTCTATTTTGCGAGCCAATCGTGTTTTTTCTCGTAGCGTTTGCGAAAATAGATAGCCATCTTGGCTGAAATTATGGTCTCACTGTTAAGTTGCAAGTGAAAATTGCACCAAATTTAATTTAATTTGTTCGTTGAGTGGTCTTAACTATATATTTTACATTTTTGATAGGCTAGCTTTTCATCACTTTCTCACCAGATTTTAAGTGATGATGTCGAGGATGGTAGGTCTAGTATGACTGGCTCCCAAGGATAGCTGCTGGAACATCATTTTTAGTGATTATGGCGACAGATTTTTCACTTTAGGTAAACTACTTCTGTATTGCGGTATCGGTTAGCTAGCCAGGCATGTATTTAAAAATGCCCTACCACCATATCTTTCATGTTTTCGGCACCAAAACATATTTCAAGTCAAACCACTGTCGCAAGCTAGTATGCTCATTAAAATTTAAATCTAACAAGACACGGTTGCAAAATAAATACTGAAAACAATCGGTTTCCTAACCATTCTAAGATTTGCATTAACACTAGCAATATGTCTTTCCTCAAAAGACTAGAAGATCGTGATCATCCTTTATTAGGGCCTACTCTTTACGGTCTGAAATTGTGGAGAATTTGGCAACCCGAACGAACCACCCCCATCATTATCTACAATTTCACTCATGCTTTTGGAACTCTTTTTGTTCTAACCCAGTATTTAGAACTTTGGTTGATCAGGGACAATATGGAATTGGCTCTGAGAAATCTCTCATTCACCATGTTGAGCACCATTTGCGTGGTGAAGTCAAATTCTTTTATATACAAGCATCAGCATTGGGAATGGCTTATAGATTACGTTTCGAAAATGGAACAGGAGCAACTTAGTAAGAAAGATCAGACCACTGCGTCAGCAATCAGTGAATATACCAAATATTCTAGAAGGATTACCTACTTCTATTGGTCTTTAGTGACGGCAACTGTTTTCTTAGTCGTTTTAGCTCCTTTATTTGGGTTTGTTTCGTCTTCAGACTATCGTTACTTGATCAGAAATGGTACTGCTTCGTATCCGGAAATTTTTAGCTCCTGGCTTCCTTTTGACCGAACTCGAGGTTGGGGATATTGGACTTCGGTTCTAGAACATTCGGCTATTTGCGTGTACGGAGGAGGTGTTGTAGCGAATTACGACTCTCATGCTGTAGTTTTAATGACCTTTTTAAAAGGGCAGTTGAAGCTTCTACAGAGGAATTGCGCGAAAATGTTCGGAGATAACAAAGAGCAAGTCAGTTACAACGAAGCTATCAAAAGAATCGGCGATTGTCATAATCATCACGTGGGCTTAATCAAGTAAGTGTATATAAGCAAAAGTACTATTATATAAATAAATCGTTTAGAATGTATCATCATTTTATATTTCATGACTTGTTTATCATTAAGCTATTGACATTTACTTACAATATATTATAAACGATTTCAAACTCACAGCCGCACACTAAATTCGATGCTTTGTGTCGTGGGTGCCGTAAACATTCACATCACGCACACAATCACAACCAGTACCTACCAGAAACACAAATTTTCCTTTGTGAGAAAACTTGTGTTTTAGTCGGCAATCAAACCCTATACCCCTGCTTAGAAGGCGAACGCAACCCATCTAAGGCAATGAGCAGTTCTATAATAAATTGTATTACCTTATGGTAGTATTATAGAAGCATCACAACCAATCTAACAAATTTCATTATATCGTATACTAGCTGACCCGCCCGGCGTTGCCCGGGTAAATAAAAGCTTACATATAAACGCTTTCTCACTCACAGCCCCACTGTAAAAGTACTATAAGTTGTGTCGTGGGGCCGTAAACAATTAACACCACACACACAACATTCACGTCATACCCAGAACCAGAAACATAAACTGCCCGTGGGGAAAAAACTTTTGTTATTGTGTTCCCACCGAGATTCGAACCCGCTGCTTTAAAGACGAACGCGCACTCATCTACGCCAGTGGGTAGTTCAAAGTTCAAAGATTCCCCACCCTGCGTCGCCCGGTTAAAAAATCTACACATAAACACTTCCACATTCACAGCCACACACTAAGTTCAGTGACTTGTAGCGTGGGGCCGTAAACATCCAAGATTCACAACATATTAAAAACCAGGAACACAAATTTCCCGTAGAGAGAAAACTTCTGTTACCACCGCGAATCGATCCCGCTGCTTTGAAGGCAAACGCGCACCCATTTACGCGAGTAGATAGTTCAAAAGATGACCCGCCCGGCGTCGCCCGGTTAAAAAATAATAATACAAATAAACACACTTCCACATTCACAGCCCAACACTAAGTTCAATGACTTGTATCGGGGGGCCGTAAACATCCAAGATTCACAAAGTATTCACAACATACTCAAAACCAGGAACACAAATTTATCGTGGAGATAAATTTTCTAGGTAAATTATCACCGGTAATCGAACCCGCTGCTTTGAAGGCGAACGCGCACCCATCTACGCCAGCGAGCAATTCAAAGTTCAGGAACGACCCGCCCGGCGGGGCGTCGGCCGGGTAGCAAATATTAAAAAACATACCCATAAACGCTTTCACATTCACAACCCCACAATAAGTTCAATGACTTGTATCAAAGGGCTGTAAACATCCAAGATTCACACAACATTCACAACATACTCAAAACCAGAAACACAAATTCCCGTGGGAAAACACCTGTGTTCCCACCGGGCATCAAACCCGGTGCTTTAAAGGCAAACGCCCAGCTAACTACGCTAGCGGGCAGTTCAAACTTCAATGATAAGACTAAACAATAAAAACAGTCGAATTTATATCCCCCTTCTTATGTTAGTCGGTTCAAAACATAGACGTATCCACCGTTTTCACCCTCAAATAAACTTAACGATTTCTCCTAGACTATGGGTTCAAATTATGTGCAGTAAAAAGCAAATTGCATCTACCTGAACTAAGTAAGCCGATGAAATAGGTTTTTTTGATAAGAATTAATATTAAATACTTAAAAAAAGCCAACGAAATAGAAGCCGCTATTTTTTAGTGCAGGAATTCGTAGTACGTTTCTGTACATTTCTGACCCGTCCCGTTCACGGGCGGGCTCCCGTGAAATTAATTTCACGATTTCTCATAGACTATTTATCCAAATCATATGCAGTAAAAAGCAAAATGTATCTACATGAACTACGTAAGACGATGAAATAGTTTATTTTGATAAGGATTAATACTGAATGTCTCAAAAAGCCAACTAAACAGAGGCCGCTTTTTTTTTCAGATTTTTAACAAAGAAAAGTATATTTTCTGAGCTATACATACATGTTAGATATATGCTGTCGCGGACTTTTTTGTAAAACTCATGAAGGCCAACATTTTTGCCATACATTGTATTCAACTATGTCTTACCGTTTAGTCAGCGTACGCCGATAAAGCGGAGAGTTAGCAAATTTTTCTCCGACTTGTCTTACGAATATTATTATTTCGAACTGATAACTAACTTCTATCCCGACAAAACATAGCCTATGACACTCAGTGATAGTGTAGCTATCTATTGGTGAAAGAATTTTCAGAATCGGATCAGTAGTTTCAGAGATTACCTTTTACATACAAACAAACAAACAAACAAACAAACAAACAAACAAACTTTACCTCTTTATAATATTAGTATAGATATAGATTATTTAGGGGTGTGCCTTGTCTGATGTAGATGGTTTTTTTTTATTTCTGATTTAAAATTTGATCACATGTTATATTCTAGAATTTTAGCATTTATATATCGAATTTCAACCATAATTATTTGTCAAGTAATTTAATATCAATGTCAAGTGATGTTGGTAAATGCTTTCGATAGGTCCTTTAATTTGGTTTTGGGTGTTTTTGTACTTTTTTCAGATTTTCTTCTCTGCTGAATTCGCTGCTATCACCGGTTATGTTCTTATATGTAATTATTTGCTCGTTGATGATATGCGCCAGTGCTATACAGTTGACGAATGTGCGTAAGAATGTCTTTGCTTATACTAACACTTCGTTAATTTCTAAAAAGAGGTTGCCTGGTAAAGATTGCTTCCTGTGACACTTTTGTATAAGTTCTTTTAGGCTGTTTTTTACCGAATACAGTAGAAAAATTAAGTATGTATCAATATATATCGTTTATTAAAATAAAATTTAGAAGAATACTTCATGCCAATACAATTACATTAGAACTTACATAGTGACACCCGAAAACTCTGAAAACTTGGTTGGAAATTAGTTAGCAAAAATATATTTAAAAGCGACGAATGACTGATGATAACCGTTGGTCTTGCATTGGTCATGCATTTATTTATACAAAACACAATATTTTCTTTAATTAAAACCGCTTTGGCTATTTATAGATCCGGAGTTTCGGAACTGGTTCCGTACGAGGCTTTTAATATACTTGTACGGAACTGGTTCCGATCGAGGCTTTTAATTTACTTGTACGGAACAGGTTCCGATCAAGTAATTATCGTATTCCATCAGCTGTTAAAGTAACTATGTAGATACTATAATAAACTAAAACAGTTATATATTGTCCTACTCATATTTTAAACGTAAATGATTGGACAGATGTAGGGATGGATGGATGTTTTTCCTTCTTTCACAACAATCTAACGGATTTAACGAATAACTACTTTACCCTATTTTATAAAAAATAAATCACTCGACTGTAAAGTAAACATAAACCTTTATTTCTGTTCAACTGTTGGTCTGAAAAAAGTTAAAATTTACCCGGCAATCCAATAATACCTATATACTTAAGTTAACTTTAAATTAGCAATTTACTAGTACCAAACTGAAAAAAAAAAAAAATTAAAATGAAAAAAGAAATACTTAAAAGCGGCATAAGTAAATGATGATTAACTCCACTTTTGAATTTATAATTTACATGTTTTTATTTCATTTACCTTATAAAAGATCTTAAAATTTAAAAACATTTAGGGAAATTAGCTCTACACAATGGCCTACAGTTATTAAGCCGTTTTTTAAATCGCTTACTGCAGTATTCATTTTCTGGTCAATTTCAAGATAGCTTTTTGCTTTCTTAGAGGATTTGGAAATATTTGTAATTTTCGTCTCTTTGATCAATATGTCCAGTCAATTTGCAATGGTTGTATTTTTCTTTTCAATAAAACGGTTGATCCGGCTGTGCCATCCTTCCAAATTATTTGTGGTTCGTAGTTGCTCCTTGCTACAACAACAAGTTTTGTTGAAGTTAGTTTTCTCTATCCATTGAGATTTGAAATACGCGTTGAATTTTTTTATATCCATACCAGGTGGGCTCTTACGCATTATATATTCGATACCACTCTCAGTGAGTTCCGGTGGCAAACGTGCAATTCCAGCACATCGTGACACGTGCCTTTTCTTAACAGGTATTGAAATTTTTAATTGTTTGGCTTTTCTAAATAGGCATCTATTGTAATAAAAGGAGCCTCCTAGTAGAATCCTTTGATTTTGATGTCGTTATAAACTTTGGCTTCTGCTTTCATTGCGGCCTTTTCGTAATCCATTGTTAATTTTAATGGTTTCCAGGCAGGAAAGACTGATTTAATGAGTCGAAAGAGGATCTTATATATTTAATTGTCTGGCTTTTATCAGGTAGTAAAAAAAAAAATTACCGGAGTCACGGATTTACTTTTCTCGTTTTTTTTTTTTTTTTATGTTGGATAGGCAAGCATTTGACCACTATCTCACCTGATGGAAAGTGAAGATGCGGCCGAAAGTGTGACATGCTTGCCTAGAAGATACCTATTCACTCGAGACTTGAAAACTCCCAGATTATACCGTTCGGGGAACAAAGACGCAGGCAATGAGTTCCAGTCCTTCGCTGTACGGATGATGAATATATGCATGGATTGAATATAACTGCCTGAATGTCTGCGGACAGGATTTAAAAGTGCCATCACACAATACATGTTTGTAGCTTTTAATCATGGATCGGACATCTTTACGACAAAATAGAAGAATTCTTTTTCCATCACTTTCACCATTGTAGTCAGCCAGCAGGAAATGTTAAAACTTTTTTGGAACTTCAACGTCACTAGATGATGAAAAACGCATCTTAGGCACACCTAATATTTTGTTTCGGTTATTGAAAAGACCTGTTTTTTTATTTTCAAAAAATGGCATTCCCGCCATCAGGTGTGCTCCCTCAGTTTCTAGATTGTATACCATGTCGTCGAATTGTTTTTGGATAGAATCAAAATTGGAGCCAGTTTTGTCTTTGAGCTTGTCAAGTTCTTTTTAAAACTTTATTTTGAGCTTGGTTTGGTATACAGTCCACATTATGTATTTTATTTTTATCATTGTCCACTTCGTTCTTCTGGTTTAAATTAATACTCCCACTGCAGCCACGATTGTAATTGAAACATAGCCATATTGTATTACCATTTGTGTATTTCTTTTTGCGATGATATTTGCGGCCTGCAAATAAAAGGGCAACACCTCCTCTTCGCGTTGAAATAAATTCAATGTCTCTTAAAGACATTTCAATGACGAGTATAGGCAGAAAGCACTATTATTTATAAGCAACGGAAATAAACACTAGATAAAAGATAAAGATAATTTATTTGTAAAACATGCGTTTGCATGTAAGTGGAATGCTTACATGCAGGTTGTTGTGCAATTTAGTTGGTGTCGATACATGTTTTGCCCAAGAGTAGGCGAACAAATATGGTGTTGGCCATAATGACCGAATACAAAAATGAAACATGTTAATAATAACACACATCATTAATTACATTTTGTTAGCAAACAAAAAATTAATTTTTCAAAATAATATTTATAAATATCATAATATAATAAATTCTATATAAATGTTATTGTAAAAAAAAGAATGATTATATAAGTAGGTAAGTATTTATAAAATTAATGTCACAATGTGGAGTAATTTATAAAATCATATATTTGGTAGTAGCATTTATCTGTTAGTAAATTTCTCATCTTCTTTTTGAATATATTTAGAACTTAGAGAACTAGAGTCTTTAATACATCTTGGCACCTTATTATAAATTGCACTTTTCTAGGAATAAAAAAATTATGACCTATTGCAATTTTTATCAATATCCTATGATACTACTGATCTTATGACAACTATTTGATATTTTGATTTATTCATCTAACAGGCCAATTATTACAAAAGAGTTTTCCCCACGGAGAATACACTATAGACAGTCGTATCAAAAGTTTTTAGGCGAACATGGTCCAGCAGTTCCGTACAAGTAAATTAAAAGCCTCGATTGAAACCAGTTACATAAAAGTAAATTAAAAGCCTCGATCGGAACCAGTTCCGTACAAGTAAATTAAAATCCTCGTACGGAACCAGTTCCGAAACTCCGGTTCTTTAAACGGCCGAAGCGATCAAAACTTTCTTTAATTTAAACGGTACATGCATACACCAATTACAATAAATAAAGGATTGTTATTCCAATAATCATACCATACATCATACAAAATAATTCAAACTCAAATGTTAACTATTACAAAAATTTCAAATATGCAGAAAATATATTAATACAAATTATAATAGAATTAATAAATGTCAGCTAAGCATTTCAATAATAATAGAATGTCAAATACATACATTTTTTTTCTTTTCATTTTGGCTTCGCAATCTTGTGCATTTAGCTAGTGTCAAGTAATAATATATTAATTATAGTCATTTTCAAGCGTATTTCATATTAAAAGTCCTAGTCACAAGTTACAGTCAAAGTCAAGTGAAAGAGTCAAGGTCCAGTCATAGTCAAGTCATGCCCTAGTAAAGTGAAAAAATAGTAAAAAAAAAAAGTGGTAGAAACTTTACTAGAACTCCTAATAGAGTTTTGGAGCATGAATACAGTTAAATACACAAACATTTTAAATAATCAACATAAAAACAGTATTATGTTTTTGTCTGCGCTGCACCTTTAGCCCACGAAAGACTATCACAGGCAGCGATTCCTTTGCTATAGAGTTTATATTAATAATAATTAACAATTTCTGTCGCTAAGTGTTTATAGTAAAACACACACGGCAGAAATTGTCCTTAAGTTAAAGGTATATGGTAAACGGATAAGAGATATGCGTTTAGGATGAGGGGTTGTGTGTATGCAAAGCAAATATACTCATTTATCTCCAATACGATTTGTACGTTTTAGATACTTTAGGTACGATTTTTTAAGGCATTTTCTCGTGTAAATTATTAATAAATAATATAGAAAATAAGACGCTGGATACAGGTTGCTAACAACCGTTATTTTATGGAGACATTTGGGGGAGGCCTTTATCCAGCAGTGGACTTCTTGTGGCTGCCATGATAATGGTGATTATTTATTACACCAATAATTTATTCTCTTTTGTCTAGTCACGTATGGGCCGAACTTCCTCGGGACGAATACGGCATAAATCCACTATAATCAAGTATGAATTTTGACGTTAGACTGAAAAGAAGCCGTTTTTGTAGTTCTCTTTTATTTCCATATCAGGAAGGCACGGGAACCATGCAACGCATTTGGATCACGGAATACTTGCTAGCGCTCATCGCACAGTTATTTCTATATTGTTGGCATAGCAACGAGGTATTCTATATGGTAAGTGTCATAATATATCATGTTACTAAAGAGTCATACGACTTATTTTATGGTATTACGCCGAACATTATACGCACGAACAGTTTCCGGGGTAAGCAACCCCTTCGCGCCCATTGACTCTAAGGAAGCAACCACCGAGTACTCTTGTGGATTTCTGTAGAAGGACTAGATTCGATTAATAAATAATTTATTTTATAAATCTAGCAGTATTCTTGCGGAGAATACTTCATAAAAACACTGTAAGGTTTATAAAATAAATTATGTCATTGAACTATTCCATTCTTTGCATCATTAAACTAATCCATCTCACTAATTTTTCCATAAACCACCTGATAAAACTGCAGCTAAAGATATAGAATATTTCATTAGAAAATATATATCTGAAGTTCGAGTTCACCAAACTCAGGTCAAGGACATAACGTTCGCTAAATCGAAGGACGGGTAAAAGTTTAAAAGCTGTCACAAACAACCGTTATCATACTAATATGCCATAAGCACGTGCACATGAAATGGGCTCTATTATTTCCCGGCTCAGATAATGAATGTGTGATACTTTGGACAAATGAGTAATGACGGTAGTAAATTTGACTTGAATTCCAATGTTCTTGTGCACGTTGCAAAATGTAAACGATAGAATATCGAAAGACCGACGAAAATTGTGTGACCTTCCTTAAATTAGTTTTTATTGCTTGTTATCACCGTCCTACACATTTTGCTCGATGACGTGAAGAGCTGCAAGCTGAAGGCGTAATAATTTTGTGTTCCCAGATAGATACAATCTTCGAGAGTGAGTGATAGGTATTTTATTGGCAAGCGAGCTCCATCGTCGACCGTATCGTGTCTTAACATCAGGTGAGATAGTGGTCAAATGTTTGCCTATAACAGATAAAAAAAAAATATCAACATCGCATTTCAAATTTACCTGAAAATGTCTTCTTAGTTGTAATCTTTTTTATACATAGAGCAATAAGGTAGAAGAAGGCGTGTACTCAAGCGCTTGGTGGACGCAAAACGTGCGCATACGCCGCAGTGTGATACTCCTCGGTGGGCAAATGCGCAGGAGCATCGTGTTCACAGCGGGCCCGTTTACCGACTTGACTGTTCCTACGTTTGTTGCTGTAAGTGTAAAATAAACGTATGAATAACAAATTTCACACTCACAACCCCACACTAAGTTCGATGACTTGTGTTGTGTGTGCTGTAAACATTCACATCACACACACAATTACAACCAGAACCAGAAACACAAATTTTGCTTGGCGAGAAAACTTGTGTTCCCGCCGGGAATCGTACCCGATTCCCCCGCTAAGAAGGCGGACGCCCTCTCACAACAAAGCCAACGGGCAGTTAATTATGATATATCAGTTATCTAAAGACTGTCATATATGGCTCGATTTAAACAAGTTAGATCACGTTTTGCGCAGACTTTAAAACAAATTCAAAGATTTTGTGCCATTGTTTGCCTCGGGATAGACTGAATTCATAGAGGCCACGTCACATAATAGAGAATAGGCAAACTCACGTTAGAAACTAAAACTCCCCTAGGTGGAAGAGATTTTTTTACATCATACGGATAGTCGAAAAATACGACACACTGTTGATTAACGTTGTTGTAAGATTTTTTACGAGCTGCTTAGGTTGCAACCACCCCTTTTGCCAAAAAGCGCACCGCACACTGTGCACTACTGCACAGTTGCGGTGCGCTTGGTTCCCGTTGAGAAAACGAGTTGCCAATATAATTACTGGAAATCTTAGCTTAAGTCTTAGTAAGTTTTAATTTGAAGTTCTAGGGTTCTAAATGTAGTAAGTGAGTGAACATTTAAGTGAGTTTTATATTATTTATTTCAGATACTGAAAGGATCGTACAGCTACTACACGCTCCTTACGCAGAAATAAGATTAAAAAAGGATTTAAAAATGGAATTATTCCAAAAATTATTAAAGGAAGAATGTTAAATTATTGATTAGAGCAATAAATAAAATATCAGCACATTGCAACATGTAACTATTATATTATTCATTTAGATACCCTCAGACATATCTGATTATATGCATTTCTCTGATTTTTTAAGAAACATGCTAAGCAGACTCAGTGCTATTAAATTTCAGACAACCAATGTACCAACCCAACCACAAAGTCAAGGTCTACCTTTTAAAGTACAATAAATATTTTTAGGTTTTATCCCATCCTACTAATCTTACTCATATTATAAATCCGAAAGTTTGTATGTGAGTGAGTGTTTGTTACCACGTATCTTTGTAACGAATAAATCGATTTAGAAGAAATTTAGAATGCAGATAGTTTAGGTTCTGAAATAACACATAGGCTACTTTTTAACTTAATTAAAACGGGTGAAGTCGCGGAGCACGGCTATAGTATTCAATAAAATTGCACTTATAAATTTTTCTCACACACTGGTGACTCCGCGTCGTAGAGTTCAGCTACCCAGTCTTCAGCATGTGTAGATTATCTTTACACGCAGACTTCAAGACCAGCGTTTTGTGTTGAACAGCTTTGCTGTGATGAACCCCATGGCTTCATCAACGTTCATGATGATTGTGAATAAGAATTAAAACTAAAATCTAACAAGATTCTAAAATTTTAATTCAAAACGATTCAGTCGTCTACTGTTTCAAGGCTTTGTCCGCATAAATTTGGATAATAGGTAGCCTTTTTCAAAGCTTACTTTCTGATTTGAAGTAGAGATACGAGCAAAGAGATAATGATGACATAGTGTGATTAGTATAATACTCTGGCACTGGATTAAGTAATCCCTAAGAAATCCATTACTTAAATAAGTAATCGTGATCAATACTCATACTGTATTGTTAATAATTCAATGTATAGTAAATTTATATAGGTATAAGGAGATTTTTAAATATACAATGTTCCAACAGTCCATTAATTGAGAAATTTCGTACAATATTTTGCTTTACAGTTTTTCTAAACTGGGTTGCCTTTAGCTATAAAATTCAACTACTTATTTATTTTTTATTTGTAAAACTAGATACCTACTATAGGTAAAAGAACATTGGGGGATTGCAAGTAAATCCCATTATTGATATTAAAGAAATATACTTATCTTATGTTTCAAGTGTTAAGCTCTCACTTTCACTCGACTTTCAGTTTAAACTAATTAAGTTTTGTAGCTGGTGAATAGCTGATGTACATTCACTTAAGCACTTTCTTTTGTGCGCAAGATCTGATATTGGTTTCCATTCTCTGTTGGGACATAATAAAGGTACTTTAGATAAAATTGTTGACAGACACGGTCTGAGATAGCTTTCAGTGAAGATTCACTTGTTCTGTGACGACGGGTGCTTAATACTCACTGGCGTGAATAAAGCTGTATTTGTGTTCTGTTTAACTATGTCTGAAGTTAGCTAATAATCTCTTAGATTGAAGTAGGTTAGTTGTAGGAAGCAAAAATGTGTAATTGCTGTAGAAAGGTATTGGATATACCTTTCTACAATCCTATCAGCTATAGGCAAAGTTCATAAATAAATTGATTGTGAACATCTTACCATAAACCGCTACTGAATAAAAAAAATTAATATTCAACTGTTAAGATTAGGAAGTATTAGGAAGATCAACTAGTGGTTGATTTTCCCGGACAGAAGAAATAAGTCAATTAGATATGTAATAGCGTAGTAGAACATTATTATGATTCAATTCAAGTACATACACTTATTGGCATTAAGGGCAGCACTACCGCTTTGCTGAAACTATTTTAAATATATATTTTATTCCTAAAAATCTGATAATCCCTTATATATAAATCATTATTATCATCATCACTTTCTATCAGGTGAGATAGTGGTCAAATGCTTGCCTATCAAGTATAAAAAATAATAAAGTGAGAATACTATTAATTCTCAAGATTGGGAATATAGTTCCGCAAAGGATCTGTAATTTAATAATCTCGTTCAAATATACTAAAAGTGTGTTGTTTGTATTTTAGATTATGAATGTATAACAAGTAACTTAATATCTATCAAGAGACGATAATGTCTCTGAAAATTTAATGAAAACACATAGTTTAATATTTTTTTATACAATAAGTAGATAATAAGCACACGGATCGCCTGGTTAGAACCGGTCAACTTCAAAACATATCTGTAACACACGCTGACGCTCCGTCGACTTTTATAATATTTACACCGTTTTTGAAGAACTCCATGCTATGGCGCTTCGAGAAAACCGTTGAAGGAAGGTCATTCCAAAGTTTGCGCAAGTAGGTAAAATGACCGCCTATATTAAGTTCCAATGTGTGATTTCTATGACTCGATTACATGGAAAACTATTAGCAGTTGCCCGCGGTTTTGTTCGCGTTAATCAAATTAAAAAGAAGCCTGTGTGTTAATCTTAGCTGTAAGTTATGTTTTTTTATGCTCGATAGACAAGCATTTGACCACAATCTCACCTGATGAAAAGCGATGATGCAGCCGAAAATGTAGCTTAATAAATGTCATCTAAATCCATTCAGCCGTTACAGCGTGAAGAAAAAACAAAAATGCTGTCACACTTACGCACAAACTTTCGCATTTATAATATAAGAGTGAATCTGATTACCTCTAAGAATCCTACATCTTAGACATTAAAACGAACATTTGACGTGATTTTTTAAGTTTCTTCTACTATATTACTATTACGACTTTCAAGATTAGAATAGACGATTCTAGATAACTGTTTTACCTGGAATCCAATATAACTCATAGGTTAAAATAGTGGGTTGAGAATGAATGACACAGTTTCGTTTAGATACATAACCCATTTGAAAGCATTGATGTAATAACCAAAACCCTATTAGCTACTCAAAATTATGTGAATACGTAGTTATGTGCAAATATAATAGCAATTAATAACCCAGAAGAGAACCTAAACTTCATTTACTTTGACCATATTTAAATAAGTCTTTGCAATTGTCGTTTTATTAATAAAATAACTAAACTGAATCTAAGATTTGTTTTGACGTCTAAGGCTTTCGCAAAATCCTTTTTGTGGAATTAGTACCTAAATCACTTAAGTTTCTCATTTACAACAGAATGAAATTAAATACTTTTAATCTGATAAAAAAAGATTATAAGAAGTAAATAGGTATTGAATAGTACAATGATTTTATTTTACCAATATAATAATGTCATAGCTATAGAATTCAGAGACCTTGTGCGCTCTACATAAGTTTTACTACTGATGAATACTTACACTCAAAAGTTAAGGGTCTATTAGACCACGCGATATTTAGTCCGTTTTACTAAGATCGTGCGCTAAATCGAGTAGTGTAATAAGAGTCAGCCAGTTAGTCGTTCTTAGTGAGACTGTTAGACCGCGCTCGGCCGCTCTACATGACTTACTGATTGAATATCGCGTGGTGTAATAAGAGTAAGACCTCACACTCCTCACAGTCACAGTCACTCCTCACAGTCACAGTCACTCCTCACAGTCACAGTCACTCCTCACTAGTCCAAAATATTAATTAACAGGCAGTCTAAAATACAAAATTATGGCAGTTACAGTTAAAGAAACTGATCTTTGGAGTACGTAAACAAATATTGTTTTTTTGAATCGATCACATTCTTTACTTTACTCCTCTTCCAAGAAAAGTACATGTTGTTCGCTTAGAAAGAATTGCGAAGAATAAGAATGATGAGGTTTCGATCATCAAAATATCTCTTCAAGAGACACTTATTTCTCAAAATGATAAATCAAACCATCACCAAGAAAACTTTTTGACTTAATTACTGATATAATTTTAGACTCATAATTTATTTACGACTCGTTTTACGCAAAAGCCAATTTATTATGATGTGACTTTATGAAACCAAAAGTCGTAACAGTGTGTTTTATGACTAACGCCGAGTTTGAATCAAAACAAATGAATACATTGCCGAAAATGTGTCGTTTACATTTTCTGGCAGATTTTATGGCACACTGGAAAAAAAACCGTTTTTTTTCATGGGATAAAATTACACGTCATACTTTGCACAGAAAAGATATCCTAGTAGTAGCGACGTATTTGATGAAAGTTAAGCTCAGACCAAACTGTCTCCCCTGAGAATATGCGTATTGCTTAAATAAAAGATATAGATATAGTTACACAATAGTGTGTGGGCAATAAGATGTATTTGAACGTCAACAAATGCTTTCGTGTCATTCACCAACAAGAGTCATAAAATTGTAAACAATTCTAAAATTAAAGGACAGGAATGGACACGATCAGAAATTGTAAAGGAGGCATTACATTTGATGACAAACTCTCATTTTGCCCGCATATACATCAAATAACAACAAGAACAAACCAATTGCTCGGTTTTGCTTTAAGGTCTACGAAAGGTTTCAAAAAACCCGGTAGCTTTATTTATCTCTTTTCTTCCCTAGTAAGAATTATATTAGAATACAGTAGTGTAGTTTAGACCCCTAACTAAAAAGTGCATATAAGTGAAATTGAGAGGGTCCAGGAGAAAGCCTTACGAATTTTATGTCATCGGCCACATGTAATCGGCGGTCAAATCTCAATTACCACAAACGAGTGGCTATGTTTAATGTATAATCACTAGAATTGCAACGTTGATGAAATTTTATTTATTTATACAAAATTTTACAGAACTATATTGACTCCTCTGAGTTGCTGACACAGATAACTATCTATTAATATAAAATACAGCAAGCGCAGGGCAAACACTAGTAATCTATTCACACTTCAGATTTATAAAAACAATATCTCTAACTTCAATCCGCTTGTAAGGATGGGTAGGCAATACAATTCACTGGAAAAACAACATAATGAGTTAGATATATTTCAACATTTAACTACTCATTCTAAAACTCCTTATAAAAGATATCCTCCACCCCATGTTGGATGACTCCAATGCAGCTGCTTCTGGTAGCTGTGTCCGCATTATCCAACCATTTAATCCGCGTTCGCGATCCTAATATTGTAGTTTAGTTTTTGTTTGTGTGCATATATTTTGAACACCTTGTATATTAAACTCCAACATCACCATAATAATTATTTACTTACTTGGTTAATATTATTTTGAGTTGCAATCCAGTTTAAAACCCAATCTAGATTTTTAAGTTCTATTATAATGACAAATATATATATATATATATATATATAATATTATATACTATTATCCGTGGGGACCGGGAGCTCATTCTATTTTCCAAAATCTATCAGAGCGCCTGGTTAAGGCGACGCGTGATCAAAATGCTGGCACTTATTTGGCTCAACGTTTGGCCACTGGTAGTGGGCTTGAGCACTTGAGTTACCTATAGGCTCGAAGTCTTGTAGGTAACTTGGTTCTTTGTTGTTTATAGTTTTAGTTTAGTTTTAGGAAATATAGGCAATTGGCCCGTAGATAGCCCCATTTAATTTATTGTAATGATTGTAATTTTTTTTTTGTACATCTTAATTTAAAAATAAAGACATGGTATCGCAAGCTTAGACGTGATGGTTATATGGATCGGTATACTGCAGCTCGTCTTTTAAGCCTAGTCCACATTCCACGCCAAAATTACCAAATATTTCAACCAGGAGGTAAATCCCTTGAATGAATTTGCGATGTTTATTTAATAACAGTTGAAATAATGGTTAAATGCTACCAACTTACTAAATAGAAATGTGTCCTATTTACCAGAACATAGATATGGATTAATTATTTTGATGATTGATTCCGTCTATTCAATCTATTAATTTGATTCTGGGTGAAATTGTGTGCGTGTGAATATTTCCGGCACCCACGATACAAGTAATTGAACGTAGTGTGGGGCTGTTTGAGTGTGAAAGCGTTTATTTTTGTGTTATGTTTTATTCTGTCCTTATGGAGTTACTTCGTGTATTTAAATCAGATTAATCTATCGTTCGAAAATTGCATATTTTAAGTATATTCCCTATGTTATAGTAAAATAAATGATGCTAAATTTAATTTTTCCCCAATTTACTAAATAATATTTATTTAGTTATCTACTCAAATTTTTCAAATGTGCTTTAAATAAGTTTTACAGTAATTGCCAAAGCCAAATATTATAGTTATTAGTTTTCAAACTTATTTCAAGATCCTTGTAATGTTTTTTTATGTGCTATTTTATCATCCAGGGGTTGTAGTAAACCTCTGCTTGTTTTTGTTTTCGAAATGAGAGTGTAAAAGTTGTTGATGATTCTTTGTTTAGTGGTTTTATTTGTGTTGTATGAAATAAATAGAGGCCAAGGCCGTGTCAATGATAAAATAGTTTGTACAATGGATGAATACAGCAGTTTTTAGAGCCACTCTGCAGCACGTCTATAAAGAGGAAAAATCGTTACAAATTTAATAATTTTAAATGGTATTTATGTAAGGTTTTAGCCACGACATCACGTGATGGAAAACGATAACATGGCATATGCTAGATCACGATTGGATAATAAGAACCTATTTAATCTTGATTTAAAGCGAGCATGGCGCCATTGTACAGCGAGACATTTACCGTAATTGTACAACGAGGAAAATGTCTACGTTGCTGGTACTAAAATTCTTGTGTTATTTGTGACAGCTATAATTATCTAGTAGCAATCAAAAATGAAAGTCTGGTACTTAGTAATAAGAGGGTTTTTGTAAATCCAACCAGAAATAGAAGTAATTTTTTTTTTCTAGTTATTACCTACTAGTTGGTAGTTTTGTGCAATTAGACTATTAGTCTTTACAAATAACTCGTTATTTAAATATTATTTTGTTAAATTGACTTATTCGGTATGTGAAGTTGTTACTAAAGTTATTGTTATATGTAAAAAAACTCTTGATATTTTGTAAAAAGTTTCTTGTCTAATTGTCAAAATTTTTTCTCCGTGTAATATTATTATGTATTTTTTTCCCTGAGCCTGACCCGATTGGGCGTTCATAGTTTTGAAACCTACCATGAACTTAAGCTTCTAGTAAAGTTTATGATGAAATCTATGTAATTTTTCCTGCTCGCCTGACCTTAATTATGTGCTGTAGTGCCTATAGTTTACCACACTCGTGTAGAAAAATCTGTCAGAGAGCCGTAATCATAGTGTAAATATTATTTCGATGTAGGATTCCTTGTATAATAGAATTACGTTCGGTTCCCTCCATCGTTGTCGTGATTGGATTGTCCTGTACCTATAATTTTCCAATCGAATTGTTTTACTAAATAAATAAAAAACAGTACCTAATGTTTTCTTAAATTAAAAAATAAAAAATGTAACAGAAGAAAGAAAGATAGGTCTTTAGAGGCTAAAATTACGCAGTTCTTGCGCACTTCATAAATGGAAACTATTTGTTTAGATAGAAAAACTAAAATAAACTGAAATAATTCTTACAATATGTTTTTGTAAATTGGTTCGTGAATTGTTTTTATTTTCTGTAAACAATTTGGCTCAGTTAATGAAATTTGATCGCAATACCGTTAACGGAATTTACTCACGAGCTCTCTAAAAATATACAAATTGTGATGGTTTAGGATGTTTACTTTTTATTTTTACCAGTCATATATACCTAATATATATATAATGGCCAGAATATTATGGCCGGTTTCGGCAACGATTGATTGTCATTAAAAGTAAACATTGTGACGATTATTGTATGGATAACAGATAACAGATCTTCTAGCCAAGCATGCTATATCTTCGGCCGCATCTTCACTATTTGTTAACCTGAAATAATTCTTACAACATTTTTTTGTAAATTGTTATTTAGTTTTAGGAAATATAGACAATTGGCCCGTAGATAGATTATTGAGTAAAATATTGTATATGTTTAAAAAAAAATATATATCTATCTATCATAAAAAAGATAAAAGCAGAATTTAATTTAATTAAAAGCGGACGAACTATGTTACGTGTGGTATCACTGAATAGATATTTGAAAATAATCTAGGTTTCCTTTCCAACTTTCATTGAATGACCATTATTTAGAATCTAAAATGATTTTAAGTTCAATTTTTGGCAACCGCTTTCACTTAAATTCTCAGTACTTATTATATAGTTGTAAGTTCTTAAATACGTACGAAATAGGTCTTATTATCAAAAAAGTGTCTGATAAAAAAACAAGTGCACTTTTACCCTGTCGCTTTTTTAGTATATTGAATTTATCTCTGTTTGACCATTTCACCTATCCGATTTCAACCCCTCCCATACAACACGGCTGATACAAGCTCCTTTTGCTTTCTCAATCTTAGCGTAGGTACACAGTCAATCGCCATTTAATTAATATGAATGTATTCTTCGCAAACCTGGACCACAATATTATTATATGATCGCATTACCGCTAACCATGTGAGGTAGTCAAACGTTTGCCTAGCTTAGATAAATAGTTTGCGAAACTGTTTGTCACAGCAATAATAATACAATATCACGTATATAAAAAAACACCCAATGTTTTGTAAACAACCTCGTAAAGTCATAAAATTGTAACTAAGATTTCGATAACTACCTACATAAAAGTTTCACGACATAATCGTGCCATAAAATCTTGCCATTACTTTAATTATTTTTCCGATTAAACTATATATAATACTATTCAGTGTTTTATACTCGATAGGCAAGCGTTTGACCTTTATCTCACCTGGTGGAAAGTAATGATGCGGCCGAAGGTGTAGCATGCTTGCCTTTAGATTGAATATAAATATCAATCTTTTTACATATATTGTGCTTTAATATTCTTGTAATGATATCAATTTGTACCCTTTTGTCACTTTTAATTTTGTTTTTCTTTTTGCCACAAATAAATACATGTCTTTATGTCTCTTCTCTATAATATAATTATCAAACCTGCTCACACAATTTTACGAGAATGGCTTGAGAAATGCGATCTGTAGAAAAGAACAACCGGAAATCCGCCGGACATATGAATGCAATTTTGCCCGAGCTAAAACAGAGAGTTTTGCTCGCTCTACTCACAGAGTTTCTCTCGCACTGCTCGCTTGGTCAAAAATGTGTGCTTCTGTTTTTACCATTTCCTATTTCGTAGCTCCATTGGCTCTCACCAAATCACTGGAGGGTAGCAATTTGTTTCCGCGACTTCCACCGTTAATTTTTCGCAAGCGTTAATGAGGCTAATTGAACTGGGTTTCGGTCGGGGCGAGAGGAAATTAAGCCTAATTTTTGTTCGCTATTAACGTGACGTCATGTTGTTGTTATTGTTTGCTGTGAGCTGATGGCAGATGTTCACAATGATATGGAAACGAAGTAATATTTATAAGGAATATTATTTTAGCAAACGATAAATATGGCCCATTTTTTAGAAGCATATAAATTTTTACAGTGTCTTTGTAATGTGGGAAAAAATATGTTTATCACAGTAGACGTATAGCTTAATAGAGGAGAGAAATGATAGTTAGACATGTTTGAGTGGATACTGAATAATACAGAATCCAGACAATAGTTTTCTTTCAGAGACGAGCTAACAGCCTTATAGAAGTAGCCAAGTAACGATCGCTTTTAGTGACCTCCTGTTGTGAAGCTTTACAGTTTTTTTATATCTTATATAGTGGAATAATAAAATGTCATCAATATTTTTTTTTTTGATGACAGATAGGTAAGCACTTGGCCGCTATCTCACCTGATGGAAAGTGACGATGCGGCAGAAGATGGAGCATGCTTACCTAGAAGGTACCACTCTAGACTTGAAGACTCCCAGATTATACTGTTCGGGGAACAAGGAATATATAATATATGTTACAGTAAAAGCACCAACTATGGTAAATCCGAAGATTTTTCTGTAAGACTTAAGATTTACCAACTCTTAATGGAAATGTTTTGAGATTATAATGAATTTCGAAATTTACCAGCATTCACTTAGTTTTTCTGATACATGGAATATGGGAAAAAAAATTGTCGTTTTGACGTCGCATCATCTCGTACTCGCTGGCTGCTTGCACCACCATGTCGACACTTTAGCTAGATTAAGTATAATCTATTTATTCAAATTCGACTAGAAAATAAATTGATTCATACCGAGTGAAGCGAGATCTCTAAGTTGTCCGTCCGTCTGTCAGAGGCATCTTGCGTCTAAACCATACAAGCGAATACCTACAAATTGTCAGAGAATATGTAAAGCTATGGCCCAAAGCCAAAAATGGCAATTAAAATTATATAAATTGATATGACAGGGGGCATTCTATGATATTATATGATATTTATAATAGTCTTATAAATACACTTAAGTCGGAAGTAAAATAATTGAAAAGCAAAAACGAGTTTCATTGAAAATGGCTTTGGAAGTAAAGTGCGAAACCGGTTTTAAAAGAAATCTATGTTGGAATACATAACAATTTGGTAGGCCACCAAAGTCACTGTTCTTAGAGACCTATTTTGTCCCGGGGTCTATTTCAAAACGACTTTACAATTAAAGCTGAAAAGTATAATATCCATTGTATCATATACTTAAAAAACAAATACAGAAATAAAATAATTATTTTGAAGAGTAATAAGCGAATAATCTCAAGAGTTTTTCTCTGTAAGCAAATGTAAGAGCGAGTCTCAGTTCGGCGCGGACGACTAGTTTCAGGTTGTCATAATTCGTTGTTTGGAATAACAAATAAGTCTCCAAATAGATGCCTATAATAAGAACGAGTTCAATACCACTAATAAACTAACGTTCTGAAAGTGGTAGTCTTTATTTTTTTTTATTTGCAATAGATTTTTTTTTTATTTCTGTGGAATAATAGTAACAGAGTTGGTTATTTATCTCTACGATCATTTTTACTGATTTTTCTTGCAATAACTAGTAAGCGATAGATGCTCGTCTGATTCTATTTTCTATTTCTTACCAGACATGAAAACCTATGCAACCGACTGAATGCAAGCACTTAAATCACGACGGTAGTTCAAGGCGAGCACGACTTCAAGTATTCTATTTACGCCGTTGCATTTGTTATTTGATGCGTTTTCTTTGCTGAATCTGTTATTCCATGGATTTCTCAAGAGTTAAGTTCTACCCAAGGTTTCTAAGCGAAAATGAAAATAATGTTTTTCAAATTACGATATTTTTTTGGATTCACTTAACATTTCCTCTGAATATTTGACACGCTCGAATAACTTTTATTTTTTTCTACCTATTTTTACGGCCAACCCCGGCCAACCCCAACAAACCATCACATTAATATATCTCGGTTATCAGAAATACGTACGACATAATTATAAGTAAGCTTCTTCCATGTTACTGTTTATTTTTTTTAATTTGAAAATTTGTTTTGTTTTTCATGTATTTAAAAAAAGAAAATACATTGCCCCTCTAATGTAAACATTACAACACACAAGCAGAAAAACATGATGAAAAACTGCTATATTTTCAGCATTTTTTTAAACAAACTCAATGTAATCAGAGCTTACGTTGTTCACATCGTTGCCACGAATGAGGTTTCAGCGTGAATTTTCCAAGCCTGAAATTAGCAATGCTGAATGAGAACCAAAAATATAAAGAAAAATGTGGGTAGGTTATTTACACAGTGACAGTACGTTGGCCAAATTAGAATTTCGCATTCGTATTATAATATTGAAAACTTTGAAATAACCATTTTGGTGAGAGCTTGCTATGGGCAAACTAGGTTGCTCAACTAGCTAGATACAAGATATAAAAGCAAATTATTATTATACTTGCCTATCGTGTATAAAAAATAAATACACGATGAAACTTTACGTTTCGTTGTAAACTACTAATAATAAATATACTGTACCGAGTCAATTATGGAAAAATAATTCATGAGAATAGTTAATATGAAGAATAGTAATTCATATATTTTATTAATTTCTTTAAATCGGACACTGTATTCGAGTTTATTGCAGTTCGAGATACGAGTAGCCCAAACTACCATAAAAATAACAATTACATCAAGAATAGGTCGCAATTCGATGAGACGTTTGTAACTGCTGTTGATCTTATGACAAAGATGCGCATTCAGCAGAGTATTTTAGCAATTTTTAAATAAACGTTTTCACACCCACAGCCTCATACTAAATTACAAATACTTGTATCGTAGGTGCGAAAAAATTTACATATCATCTACATCCAGAACCAGAAGCATATAAGTCCCTTCGGAAAGACAGTTATCTTTATAAAATATGAATTTTTTTAATAAGTTCGATGGATGTTTCTGTATGCAATAGTTATACGTCATCGTAAAACCATGCCAAACAATTCACTTCGCAATGGTATGTGTACGGTGAAAGACACGTGTACGGTAAACGAACGACGTACTGACAGTAAATAATGATCATAGTGAGATAATCGGCTAGTTTCTACTTCGTAGAGCGTCGTCTATTTCCATCGAAATATATTTCACTCACTATATTGTGTGATGTTTGGTCGCTCTCGTCACTCGTTGTACAAGTTTGTTAGAGCACTGTACAAGTGCATTATCTACCACCGGTCTCCTTGTTCGTTCTAACTACACACTCTAAGGGAACAAAGTGTGACTTGTACAGATGTATTCTTATGGTTGAATTCTCAATAAAACGCTTTTATTATTAACCGATTTCAAAAAAAGGAGTAGGTTCTCAATTCAACTGTTTTTTTTTTTATTTGTTTTACCTCAGAACGTTTTTATAGGAGAACCGATTATGATGATTATTTATTATTTGAAAGCTGGTGCTCTCCAAGTGGTCGTATTTAAAAATCTGACCTGTGGTTTTTGAGTAATTCTCAATAATGCGTTAATTCATTTTAATCTGATCAAGGGTACCGAAGCGGTTAAGTCAATTTATTTTAAGCTTTGCTTGAGTTTAAATTATGTAGTCACATAAAAAAGGTATGAACTTCGTTCTCGTAAAGACCAATTTTACGGTTGAACCCATATAATCAAGACTCAGACCCTTATTTAATTCATAGAACCCGTCGTAGTCTTCATAGTTAAAGTAACGTTTCTGTTATATTTTAACGGGAAAAGTTTTTGAGATGTATTTGTATAGGAGATGAAACAGAAACTTTGGAGCACAGGTGGAAATAATTTATTGTGCTTGTGACTTGAATACGATATGAGAAAAGGGTCATAAAAATGATACTGGTGTATTCAATGAAAAATATTTTTGCCCGTTTAAAAAAAAGTTTACAAAGTTTTTAATTTTCTTTATTTAGAATTTCGATTATATGCAGGTGCTCAGTTGATTGAGCCTGTTTTGCAAACTCGCAATCGTCACAAATGCAATTATTATTAATAGGCATTTTTAAGAATCACAAACAAACAAACGCAATCACACTCACAGTCAGTTCAAAATACTTGTCTAGTGGGTACCGGAAATATTTAAATCACACACACAAACTAAAAATAAACACAAAAGTTTCTAGAAAGGGATATTTCAAATATCTAATTGGTATTTGAAATATCCTTTTGGTAGTATAATTTCAATCTACATCTTACTGGAAATCAAACTCAGGAGCAGTGCATAGAAAAACAAACTTGAAAAACTACTAACTGCGTCAACATGCAATATCATTGAAAAATTTATGACATTTTGAAGTATCAATCTGCCCGCTAGATACTACTTTCCAATCAGCATAATGTAGTATATACAGACGTAGTTCACCAACTTCCAGTAGATATTTTCACCATGAAGCGCCTTCACTGTTTCGGCATCTTTCCAATTCCTACTCTAAACTTACCGTGTTTATCATCCTCGCTTACCTACCTTACAAATTGTAGATAGTTTCATTATACTTTTCATTTATTCAGAGTTTACATTTTAGTTTATGAACTGTGAAGCGAGAACAAAAGCAGTCTACCCCGCTGTAGTTAATAATGCTGCCTTTGTTATAATGCTCTCTATTTGCTGCAATGAAAAACAGCAATGTTCCGTGCTACTATTCATCATACAAAACCCGAAAATGTACCGCTAAAGTGAAGGAGTCTGCAGTTGGAATATTAAGACTTGAGTTTTAGTATCATGAAATCAGGTAGAGGTACTTTGTAAGAGGCGTATTCCTGAGTAACTACTTTTGTAAGGTTTTTCAAGTAGATACCTATATGTCGCTGCACAGGATTCTCAGTGCGGTTCCTGTGGGATAGGGTAAGTTTGTTAGAATTGAGATTTCTGTATAAGTGCTGGTTGGATTTTGGTAACATTGGTTGGTAAAGCTTAAGCCCTGAAATCGGACATATTCTACTTTTAATTCTGAAAATCAGTGCACTTTCTGTTGGATAAGATAGATTATCTTATTTTAAAGAATAATCAAATTAACTGTTTTCCACAGCAACTGCAATGATTTTCCTGAAAAAAAAGTCACTTATGGCCAATTTCGGCGTCTACCTACCAAATTATAATTAAATCCGACTGTAGTTAAAGAGAAATCTCACTTCAAAGAATTAACAAATTTACCCAATTCTACAGGAACTGCACTGATTTTTTTCGGGATGAAGGAAGGGTCAAAGCTACCTACAGACCAAATTTTATCGAAATCCAACCTATAGTTACACAGATACCTCATTTCAAACATTATTTCCTCATATACAAACTTTGATTTATAATATTTATCGATTAGTCTTCGTAACTTACATGCATGAGTGTTAGTAAATGCGTTCAGCCGAGACAAAACAAGGTAAACATGAAATCTATTTACTCCTCTCACTTTTATCCGTCGTTCTAAGCCATCAAACCACAAATGCAAATCTTGGAGCAAAAGCGAGATAGCCTCTTAGATTCTATCTTGCGGTCTCGTTAAGGCGATTGGGCTTTGGTCTTCCGATTATTAACGCAAATCAATAGGCTTATATCGACATATTAGCTAGTGTCTATACAGGCTACATGATAGGCTCAAAATACTATTAATAATCGATCGATATTACTTTATAAATTGTAACACGTTTAGATGAAACCGAAAAATCTTTTACAAGTCCATCTCATAGTAGTGGTAGGCACCAACCAGGGCCAGGCATTCAACCGTAGCAGTAGTATGCAAATATGACTGTATTTTGGATTAGAGGGCAAGCAAGAGGGTTTCAGTATAATTACAGGGCATAAAGATAAATAAAATTTCACATCTTAGAGGGCAGTGCTTTGCCGCTTAGGATTTTAAACTGTATTTTAGTTTTAAACTCAGGGTGGCATATAACTGTAATGGGCAAGCGTGACTCTTAACTGCTAGGCGACCAACTTGCTCGTCTCGTCTCTCATTTACATAAAACATCTCATATATTTAACCGGTACGTATTTTTTGCGACAGATTTTTCTACATGAGGGTATTGCTATCGTATTTTGGTATCGTATTTGACTACGTATTAGCATAGCAATTCAGAGAGGCATTGCCGCCAGAATGAGGTACTTTGGTAACCTATAAGCTCAGTGGCTTGTAGTGCTCTTTTAAGTTATTAAGGTAGTTTGCTGTATAACTATAATCTATACTAGTATTATAGAGGTAAAAAGTTTTGAGAGGAGAGATGAGTTTGTGAGGTTTTAGGTAATCTCTGGATCTACTGAACAGATTTTGAAAATTATCTTACCAATGTAATGTTTTTTTTACCCGGGTGACGCCGGGCAGGTCAGTTAGTATTTTATATTTTTGATTTCATTTTAGAAAAATTACTAAATTGCCTCGTAGATAAAGTATTATTAAATTCTTAAGTTTATTCTCAATGTAACCCAATCTTAAAAAAAAGTGATAAAAAGATTTAAGATACCTTTTACGGTCTAATTTACATACATATATATATAAATACACATATGTGTATTTATATATATATATGTGTATTTATTTATATATATGTGTATTTATTTTATTTATTATTGTATTTATTTATATATATATGTATGTAAATATATATATATATATATATACCGCCATGGGTAAGTAGTGCACAATACTGCACGGGGTTGTTTGGAATCGACATCTGAGCAAATTAAAAAAAAAAATTTTTTTTTTTCAATTTTTAAGCGACTGCCCTGCAGGCAGTTCAGTAGTAATTGTCAAGTAAAGTATGGCCCTCCGTAGACAGCCGCTACAACAATAGCTTCCAGAGTAGGTGAGTGCTACGAGTGCTACGGGGTCATTGAACTAACATGTGACGAGAGGTCACACTGAAAGGCGGTTCAGGAATTACGAGAACCAACCAACTTGTTAAGAGAATAGCAAATTATTATTATTATTTAGCATAAAAAAGCTTCCGTTTCATTTATGATAATCGTTATTTATTTAGTCGGTCCTAGTTATTATGAGGTAATTAATTCCTGAACCGCGGAGAGGTCACACTGAAATGTGAACTCTCGTCACATGTTAGTTCAATGACCCCAAAAAAAAAATTTGAATTTGAAAATGAAAAAATTTTTTTATTTTTATTTGCTCAGTTGTCGATCCCAAACCGGGTGGTTTGGGATCTGCAAATCAAATCCTGCAGTATTGTGCACTACTTACCCATGGCGGTATATATATATATATATATATATACATATATATATATACATATATATATATATAAATGTTTTATATAACTTCAACATTAAATAGCACCTTACACAATAAATATACATATATACCATCCAAGAAACACACGACAATAACAATAGCAGAGAAATATCGTTATCTCTTGAAAATAATTAAATAGATATAGCCTCTTTTATAATCTTCCTCGAGATTTAGTATTTCATTTATATGAAAGTAAAATGAGATTATTAAATTTAAGCCGTTAGGGACACCTGCCGGTGTGAAAAATAAGTATCTTAAAAGTTATGTAAGTACTGAAATAAGCTGGGATCTTGTTAATTGAAATTGTTAATTAGGTAGGGGTTAGTACAGCAGATAAAGAGAAATGTGCCATATATACATTGGCTTTAAGTACGAGTCTTTATTTATTTATTTTATGTCACATCGTGTATTATTATATTATTATGTTATATTATTATGTTATATTATTAGAAGTTAAAGCCCTGTAATTTCACTGGAAACATTGCCCTTCAATCTGAAATACAGTATTGTTTGCTACACTTCTACTTGGCGGTTGAATGTCTGCCAATGTTGTAGTAACTGCCCCAGGCGGACTCTGCAAAAGAATCCTACCAATTTATGTGGTTATAGTGATATTGTGTTCATAAACTGAACATAGAATGTGTATAATTGCGAATGAAACCTCACAAACAAACATATATATCTAATTTCGCATCAACTTTATGGAAAGCTTGAGTTAAGTCGTTGATTAAACTTGAGTTAACTTAAGCGATGAAGCCCAGGTTAATTAGGTAAGTTCAAGAACTGCCGAGGCAGATATTTTGCGGCTTCGTAGGCAATTTACGTATGCTGCCTGTGGGGAAATTAACGTCTTCTTGAAGTAATTGATGATATTGCTCTCGTGCGAAGAATCTATGATTTTCTCAGATGTAGTTTGGTGTTAGTTTGAGACTGGATTGGGACTTGGCTTGAAAAATATCTGCTATTTTTTTTATTACTGACTAAGCAAGCGTTTGACTACAATTACACCTGATGGAAAGTGACGATGTAGTAGTTGGAGCACGCTTGCTTAGTGAATACCTTTTCACTTTCCTTTTGAACACACCCAAATTTTACCTTTCGGGAAATACAGATGACGGCAAAGCGTTCTATTATTTTGCTGTTCTTTATTGAACATTTCGCTTATGTAAACGAAGACGCAAAGCATTTTGTGGGAATGAACGGTATTTTAACCATAAATGGGAGACGCGACGCCGTTAGTCTGGATGTAAGGTGAAACAGGAACAAGGTTGTGCAGTTCCTGTGCTTCTATTAGTTAGGAGCAAGTTAAATTTTGCTTAACTCTGTTAGGAGTCGTGATTAATAAGAGTCACTTGATATAATGCGCTGTTTTGTACGGCACAAGCGTGTACATTGTACTATTAAATTAAAATTTTAACGGGAATTAGCGGGACGGGACTTACGCGTTGTCGCTGTCTTAATCGACTATTGTTTCGACTTCATTCGGAAGCCTTATTCAGGATGAGTGCGGAGCGCTCTCCGTCGCGTCCCACCGCACCTCGCCCTCGTGTACATTGTAGTTTATTATTTGTTATTAAAATTGAGCAAGTAATGTATTTCGTGCCGCGTCATTTCGGATTTTTGGAGTGACATGTAGTTTATTTGTGCGGTTTTGGCAAAGAATATGTAGTACCTATTGAAATAGTAGTGTAATTGAGATCGGCTTCTATAAATTAACATGGCTATTCATATTTATTTTTATTCCCTATTGTAAAGAATTTCAAGATAATTAACCGTTGGAAAATAAAAAGCAATAGTTATTACTTTTAACCGACTTCAAAAAAATAGGAGGTTCTCAATTTGTCGAAATCTTTTTTTATGTGTTACCTCAAAAGTCCGTCATTTATTAACGGATTTGAAAAAATATTGTTCTGTTCAAAAGGGTATATACGTTCTAGTTGGTCCCATTATAATTTGATAAAGATCAGATATTTTGGATATATTTGTGTTACGGAAGTCGGTTATTAGTTTCATAAACTCGTATATTATTTAAATTCAAGATAATATGGGAGTGTTATTAAATAACACTAATGTATGCGAAAGTTAGTGTGAGTGTGGCGCATTTTGGAAACAAGATATACCTATCTGTAACCAATAGATGGATTTAATAAAATTTGTAATGTTGATAGTTGAAAATCTTATAGGAATAGGCTTATACCCTGATCCTGGACGAAGCCGCACAACTAATAAACATAAAATCTTAAACAGTTTTAGATAAGCCATTTGCATTTTACTTCAACATTTATCACACAAAACACCAAATAAGATTATTTAAGACTCATCGTGTCAAATGAGATAAGTCTTAACCCTGTTTCAAGCAATTTAACTTGTGCCTATACAAATAACATGTGACATTAGTTCTAATTGGGTTCATTTTATCTTTTATTCTCATTAGCTCAATGTGTTTGCGTAAGTACAAAATATAATAAAGGTCCTCAACATGTAGACAGCCTACAAAAGACTCTCTAATCTTTGCCTGTCAGACGTAGTAATATATTTGTGCTTCAAATTAAAATACATAAGGGAATTGAATATAAAGACCTGTCTCGTATTATCTTAAATTGAAACCTACATTTTAAATAGATTCAGTAAGAAGCGTATCAAATGATAGTCTTCCAAGGTTAATTAAAAACCCTTTTAAAACTAGTCGTTCGCCTGCATTTTGCCTAATTGAGAAAAACTTTCGAGGTTTAATGTAATAACTTTTTCGAAATGGCTGGAAGAGATATTTTTTATACCTTTTAAAACCCCGTCGCTCCGCCAATTCGAAAAAAAAAAACAAACTGTAAATAAAAAAAAAACATAATTCGAACCCACTTACAAAATTTGACGAGAATCGGTCGAAAATGCGACCTGTTAAATAGAACAGCCGGACATCCGCTGGACATACGAAATCATTTTTGCCCAATCTGAAACTAAGTACTTGCTCCAATAAGCAAGTTACATAAAGGGAATAAAGTTTGTAATTTTTGTAGTTCTGATAGGAAATCTCACCGAGAACACACCGTATTAAATAACATCCTAATTTCAGAAATGTTAAAATGAAATGACGACATAATCATAATCAGCTTGCAAATTTAATGACACCAAATTGGAACTTGGAATCTCAATCTTCTGGCAAATATGAGACGAATTGAATTCGGAATTTGCTATTATGAATTCTCCAATTGCGTCATTAAAGTTTAATGAGAAACGGAGGTATTATGCGACTCACATTTTCAGAAACTACGAAAGAAATGTTCGTGTAATTTCAGAATCTGTGTTGTAATTTGAAAATCCACCTTAGATTCTTATTTTATTAGGCGTCTTTTTTATAATATAAGCGAATGGAAAAATAACATTTCTGCCTTTGGTGACTCATTATGGAAGAACTTTTTGGACTGTGTTAGAGTTAATCCCGTGGTACCTACCTAATATCTTATATGTTTCCTACAAGGCGATGTGGACAAAGCCGTTCAAATAAATAAAAAGAAATCTTCTACGTAATAAAATTACATTTTATTTGAATAATATTATTATATTAACAACTTAATATTAAAGTAAAAGTATACGTAACTACTGCATGTAGAATTTTAGGTACAAGAAGTGTAATGTTTATGTTTAAAAAATTACACTATTTGTGTCCATACCAAATGTGTCCATAAACATACCTTAGTTTAATAGAACATATCTCCGGCGTCTTTCTCTTTCTTCAGGGACTGATTACGAACATGCCTCGTGGCAAGTAACGAAGCACAGCTATATCTAAATTGGGAAGTTTCTCATCTTACCCTTACCTCTTATGACATGTTGACTTCAATTCTGGCTCATGTCACTCACTGCCCTCGAACACAAAGCCATAACAAGTTCGCTCGAAGCGTTTCGCTTCTACGTTTATCATCTGTACAGCTGAAGAAGTGGAACTTATTGCCTGCGTCTTTGTTCCCTGAACGGACAATCTGGGTTTCTACATGTCTAGAGTGAATAGGTAACTACTAGGCAAGCATGTTCCATCTTCGCCCGCATCGTCACTTTCCCTCAGTGAGATATATAAAAAACCAACGAAAAAATCATCGACAATTCAAAAGGCGCTTTATTTTTTAATGGGTATAATTTAGACGGCCACCAATAATTCTAAACGGTTACCAAAATGGATAAATGGTCACCAAATTATGTTTCCTAAAATAAAATTTCCTATGACAGAACCAAATCGGATAACAGTAGGTTAAGGTAATTAATACAAAAATATTTATAATACGAAAATATTAATTATTTTATAATGTTTTAGGAAACGTAATTTGGTGACCATTTATCCATTTAGGTAACCGTTTAGATTTTTTTTGGTAGTAAAATAGGTACTTTTTTGGGCGGTGTTTAAATACAAGCCTTTTTTAATTTGCCTCCGCAAATTTGTGCATTTAACCAGTGACAAGTAGGTAATGAAATAATTTAAATATATGTAAATATCAATTAATGCATTATAATATAAAGTCTTAGTCACAGTCAAAGTCAAGTTATGCCCTAATAAAGTGGTAGAAACTTAACTTCTATGTATTGTAGTTTTGGAGCGAAAGCGAAAATCACGTTTTTCAACTTTGTATGATTTGCCCAAACTTAGTATCAACCATTAATAATCCACTATTATTACACATGAACACTCGAAGACTCACATGTTTTGGAAAATAATACAAAATCGAAAACGCCATTTCTTCACATTCGCGGCAAAAACCAATGCGTTGCTTAATGCTAAATCCACAGAATACATTATATAAGTTGACATTGACAGCTGATATTTTGCTATCTGTATAAACTTGCGCTTAGCGCGACAACTGAGATACAGCCAGTTCCTATATACTTACGAAGGATATTATGTGCTTGTATGCAAGGATTTTGCAGAACCGTAGGTTTGATTCCCATCTCGATGCTTGTATCAACTTGTATCTATTAAAATAACGGTTGAACGGATTTTAATGAAACTTGGCAGGAAATAGACAGGAAGAGGGTACCTACTTTTAATCGTGAACTCGGGAAATTTGCTTCAAAAATTGTCTGTATCTTATTTGCACTGGTTTACAACTAATAATCGGTACAAATAATACGCTCCTTATGTTATTCTCACTCTTTTTATTTACTATAACGTTTAAGAAACATTTATGTTCTGGTAACCGCCTACATCTTTAAATATACATTTATACTTTGCTAAGATCACAACAACTTTATTAAAAATATTTACAATAAATAACACACTTATAACACGTATTTACATCTTGTCTCATCCCTGGAAACAAAATAAATAAGAAGTTATGTATTGTCAAACGGACTTTACAACTTACGAACTTGTTCATGAGTTTTATCAAGTAACATTAGCAGTCTTAGTTGACTTCAGAACTTCTTAAACTTATTTTGACACAAACATTTCATTTCACTTAGAAGTTTAAGAAAAACAGTTCCATTAAAAAGTTAAATACAAATTGGATACAAATTTATGTTGGCTTCCGACTATGGGCTCTTGTCTCACTAGAGGCGAGAAGCGAGGAATTAGTTAAGCTATTATTTTCCTAAATCGGTAAAATTTTAGCTTACCAGAAGAAAAAATACCTGCACGCTAGATAAACACTAAATTAAATCAATTTGTAAAAGACAAAATTTTATCGCTTTCCTACTAATGAAAACAAGAAAGACAGATAATTACACTGACTGCAAAAAACATAATGACTAATCGTTCAACCACAAAGGCCCAACTGAGTGTCGATTGGCGAGAGATCACCCAATTACCTGGTGACAGGCGTCGCTTGGCGAGATATTACTCTGTCAAAGTATCGCTTAGCGAGATATTACCCGGTCAAGGATTGCTTAGCGAGAGATCATTATTTTGAAATGCCGCTGAGCGAGTTATAAAATATGTGCTAGCTAATATCGCAAATTTTATGTTATTTTTTGGTAGGGCATAGCGGTTGGTTAAACGCCTTTGTTTATGCTTAGCTTAACTGGATCACGTCGGACCCTGATGACAATCGGTACTCATAGGACTGAAACAGCAAGATAGAGTTCTTAAAAGCTCTTAGGAATGTTAGAAATACTAATGAGCACACTATCTCTTTTAATAATTTAAGACACCTACGAGTAGAACTACTTATTAACATCAAAAGTTTTTATTTTAAGTCATGTTTATTTACATTCCACACGCATTTATTGATTAATGTTTGGACTAAAATTATATAGTTTTAGAAATGTAATATAGTGAGACGTGAAGACCAAAAGATATCGAATGAACAACTAGAAGTATTAAACATAAGAATGTAAAAATTTCACTTTAAAATTGTATTAGTATTGTTATCAACTTAGTAGTAATTAAAAGCGTTTATTTTTGATGATTCGACCTTAAAAAACACTAGAAAAATATTTAAAACATCATAGTTATTATTTAATCGATAATACTTCAGTCAAAACATTAACCATTTGAAAATACAGACAATATTAAGTACAAAATGTAAAATTCGAAAAGTTACACATCTCTCTCTCTAATTCAAGACAAATGAAAGAAAGCTCATACAATCGAATCATTTGGCGTATCAACTTTAGACAAAAGCGGCACACTACTATAATCTTTTAAACGCTCGCTGCCTTTCTTAGTGCCATTGTCGAAGGAACTAGCCGTGGGTAGTTTTGAAATCCAATTGTTATTACCTATTTTATTCGACTTGTGATTCGCGATGGAGTTCTGACAATCCTTCAGTTTCACTCGCGGCGGGCCTCCTTGATTCGCTGAATTGTGGTTCAGAGAATTCACGTTGAGCGATATTGAATTCGTGACGCTAAGTCTATCTAGCTCCTCACCATTATCAGTGACTCCATTGGTGACTGTGTCGACAGGTTCCGACTGTTGCTTCTGTATACTCAAGTTCTGCAATAATGACTGCGCTTCTCTTTCTAATTTGTTCGCATCTGTCAGTTTCTGTTGAAATATCCCCGAGCCACGACGACTTGACGATCTTGATCCGTGATCCAACCGCTGTCGGAAAGGTGTCAGATGTGACAGCGACCCGCTGTCAGTTGACAATGCCTGCGTCTTAACTAAGGGATGTTTTTCTTTCGGAGCATTGGGATCTACCTTCTCGCCTAATAACCAATATGTGACTAGAATACCTTTCCCCTGAAAAGAAAACAAAACCCTTTTAGTGCAAATCCAATTTAGTACTATTGATGCCTTGAAATTAAATATTAGATTGGTCTGGGTATAGCGTTGACCTCAGGAGATTAAATTGATTTAAAAGCAATAAATTAAGCGAGCCAATAATGGGCATTGACCGAAAATGAATTAAGAGCATGATTGAGAGCAAACAATGTTTATCGTGTGGTTTTATAGTCGAGTTTTTTCGGGACTGTTTTATTTTGATTGGCTATTTTCTATAACTTCTTTTGTTTTGTAGTTTAAGAGCCGTAGGTGTTGTTAATACGTAACTGTGTCACTAAATAGAAATCAGATTTTGAAGTGACTGATAATTTTGACCGATGTAAAGGTGTATCTAAAGTCAGAATCAAAATAATCTCTTTACGTACGATAAGCTATTGAAATATGTCATTTAAAATTAAATGATTGAGCATTCGGTTGGAATATTTGATTTTCTCAGATTATTAGTAATAAATAAAATTTTATTATATTAATATTATTTGATTAATATTCTCTGAGACATATTCTGTTAATCGGTATACCTAAGAGTTCCAAGTTATAAAGAAACAGATATCGCTCTGGTATGTAACATATCTTTGTTATTCCTACTAATACATTTATATGTAAGATAGCGTTTGAATGCATGTCCATCAAAATACTATATTATATTATTATTTTCTTGCATATAAATATCAACTAGAGTTGAGCAGGATATATAGCCAGACGTAGTCACGGCTGGAGCAAGGTTTTGAATGAGTGGTGGTCATGACAAGGCAATCGCAGCGTCACACATCCAGAGAACTTCCGTCGATTTGATAAACTACAGGTCGTCGGCGTAGCCTATAAAAAACCTACAAAAGCCCTTTTGCCGTCCGTTAGGCTTACTTTTTTGATGACCAGCTCAAGTGTGTATGATGATAATAATATAAATATATTACTCATTCTATATTTAATACATGGTAACCTACCTTCATCGCAACTTCACCGCGGCACTCCAACTTGAAAGTACCGAAGAGATCGAGTAGAGCCTTCGTGTCAGGAGACACGTGAATCTTCAGAGCTTCTCCGTTAGACTCCATCCTTGACGCCGTGTTGACTGTGTCCCCGAAGAGGCAGTACCGCGGCATCTTCAGGCCAACCACACCAGCTACGCAAGGACCTGGTGAAGGAGAAAAAGTTCGCTAATGACTTTAAGACAATGATGCACATAAATCGTGTTCCTGAAAATAATGATTTCATCATCCGTACAGCGAAGGAAATGAACTCATTGCCTGCGTCATTGTTCCTCGAGGGGTATAATCTGCGAGTCTTCATATCAAGAGTGAATAGGTATCTTCCAGGCAAGCATGTCATATATTCGGTCGCCTCATCACTTTCCATCAGATGAAATAGTGGTCAAATGTTTGCCTCTTTAGCATAAAAAAGGCCTCTAAATGGTAGCCACTCAATATATCCCTTTATTTATAAGCATATTAAGAAATCACAATCAAATTTACATGAAGAATAAAAACTGTAAGTGTGAAAAAAAAAGATAATAACGCACGAAGCGTTTTGCTTCCACATTAATTATGCGAACCGCAAAGGTATGAAACTCCTTGCCTCAGTCGGTGGTTCATGATGAGTACAACATGGGAGTGCTCAAGTCGCGGGTGAATAGGTATCTTCTAGGCAAGCTTGCTCCACATCGTCGCTTACCATCAGGTGAGATGGTGGAAAAAAGTTTGCCTACCAAGGTAGGCAATTCAAGAATTTAAAAAATTAAAAAAGAAAAGATTTAAAAAATGAAAACATAAAGATTGTCCACTCTAAAAATAACGCTCCTTTACCGAGTTTGTTTTATTAGATCATATTTTATGTAGAATCTACAAGCCCATACATATTACGTTTATTTTTAGCCATCATAACAGAGCCCGTCATAACCACAACAAAGCATACTTACATAGAAAATTAGTTTGTCTCCATCCTACGTAAAAATACATAATCTTTGAAAAACGGGTTCCACCTACGCAACTACTTATTTACCTTGTTAATGATTAAAACTATTCTGCGGCTTTTCTTGAATAAGCCAGGGTACAAGTCTTTATCATATTTAATTTATCCTCTTAAAAAACAATTCTTTCTAAATATAAATAGTATATATGACGTGTCAAATAAAATAGTCGTACAATGCTTTTATCAGATATGAACTACCCTTGACAGTTGGATGCACGTTCGCTTTCTAAGCATAATAAGGTATCGGGTTCGATTCCCGGCGGGAACACAAGTTTTCACCCCAAGAAAAATTTTTGATCCTGGCTCTGGTTGTGATTGTACGTATGATGTGAATGTTTCCGGCACCCACGACACAAGTTATCGAACTTAGTGTGGGGATGTGCGTGTGAAAATGTTTATTACTATTTATGTTTTTACCTGATACAAATCTATACTTGCTAAGATAGTAAAAACTACGTATGGGACAATATATTCCCATAAAATACTTTTTAACAAAAGTGCTGCAAAAACGTGTACCTCCTACAACCTTTAGTTGGTATAACAGTGGCTTACTTATAAACAGTTCTGAAGGGGCTGTCTACACAGAAAACGTGTCTGCCTAGACTTTAGCCCATTATCGCCATACAAAAGCGCGCCAGAGCTATACATTACTTATATTTAGCTTTGCCTAGAACAAGAAACTTTCAGTGAAGACACGAGCTCTACATTGATAATTGTGTTAGTTTCAATGTTCATTTATCATAACGTAGACACTAGATTGAGTTAGGTACTGTGATCTATGCCTTTCATAATAGCAAGTGGCAGATAGCGTGATATAGATAGATAAGGAAAGTTTTAGTCTAGACAAGCTAGGTACAGACGTGTCGGCATTTCTGGGAAATCGAATCATTGATAGATAAAAATACATGTTTTTTACTTCGCAAGTCTTGTTAGAAAAGTGCTCTTTTGTGACTTCAATTTGAAAAATAGAACATTTTGCCTTCTATTTTAAAACCCTTGTAGATTAATTAACTGTCGTAATTTACCTTTCATTTGCCTCATCACTGTTGCCTGAGCCTCATTACCTACAAAATATGAGTATCCTCATTTATTTCTGTAGTTAAAATGGGGACTGCAAATGACTCACTTCATTTGCAATGAATATGTTTGTGCAAACGTGAGTTGACATGTTAATTGGTAAGTGATCCTGGTCTTAATAATAATTTACTTTAATTTACACCAAATATCATTACAGACTAACATTATATATACTGTTAAAGATACATACTGTTAAAGATAGTGATCTAGGATAAGTCCTGTATCGTGGGTTTCAGTCTCTTTCAGTATTGTTCGATACCTGCACCTTATTTTAAGTCCTGCTTAGCTACTGTGTTGCTTATTGAAATTATAAAACCTTGACAATCGTTTTAAATTATTGAGACAAATAATGCGTATAATTTTTAAGTATACTTTTATAAAAATAACAAGTTCCGACATTAATTATAAAAAAGTAATGATTTTCGACTAACGTGGACAAAATTGTTACCGGTGCGCTGATTTTATATTATTGCTAACCATCTCGGGTCTTTAAAAATTAGTTCGGAGTGAATAGAGAACAAACATACCTGCACATACGCTAAATTGTAAGTACCTCAATACGGAGAAGAGACTGTTTGCCCACAACATAGGGTATCCTAGTGTTCCTACAAAGAGAGCTTGTTTGTTCAACGGCATATCTTAGATAGATAGATTACACTTTATTGAACACCAAATTATAATATAAACAAAAGAAAAAGAACTTAAACTATGTGTACAAAGAGGGGCCTTATCACTCAGAGCGATCTCTTCCAGACAACCCAAGACTTCGAGAAAATCTTATATACCTATATATTATAAGTACAAGTATTTAAGTTGTATACGTTGTAAATGCACATATTTTGTTATATTTAATAAATTGAATTTGAATTGTTGTACTATCATTCTATAACCAAGAAGTTATCTAGCATCGTATATATTGCTAATACTCGCAGCTACTAGGATAAAGCACATTTCTAAGAATCATCGCTAAAAATTTTCACATCTACCCTTAGTTGGGCTACACCACAGAGCAGGAAATTAGCTCGCGTAGCAGCGCGAGCAAGTTTCCTATTCTGTGGCCTACACAGTAGCACATAGTACCAGTTGGTGGTCATACATATCTAGGCAGACAGTATAACACTTTGACCTAATTTCGCATACAATTTGCGCTTCAAGAACCGGATATATAATATTATATAATACATGATAATTGTGTTAATGTCAGTGTTCTATTATCAGAACTTACATACGAAATTGAGTTAGGACATACTTTGTTCTATGGCTTTTATAATAATCTAACGACGGATGGTGAGATTTATGTAGATAACGAAAGTTTTAGTCTAGCCAAGCTAGGTACAGAAGTTTCGCCTTGTCTGAGGGACATCAAATCATTGATAAAGAAACTGTTTTTACCTTCTAGTAATTCTTGTCGTTTGAATAATGGTCCTTTAGCTTAAATATGAATAGTAAAAAATATGCATGTTGCTTTTTAAGATTTGGCAAAGCTCGTTTAGATTTTTCCAATTGTACTTTGAAACTGGACAGTGTTAAGGAATTGGGCCCGTCCGGTCAATTCAAAATTGCTTACACACATAGGCCACATAGAGGCACTCAAGAATTACTCTGATGCCAGATCGGGAACTTTTTTTTCATTCATATAATAAGAAGTAGGTATATCAATATTAAAATACGGCGCCGTATATACGAACTCGAGCTGTCAGTTAGTGAAACAAGTGAAAAAGCGTATAACTGTATGACATCCGCATTGTGGTAGTCTTAGGGATAGATATACAAAGCGCCCGAAACGCGCGCCCTGTACTTTCGTCATAAGGAATAAAGACGTAAGTATATTTTTGACAAAATTGACTAAAATGCATCAGAAATGTCTTTCCTATTTACTATATTGGCAGTATATTTTAGTACATATAATTATGTTTAGACTTGTAGCAGATGCGTCTAAATTAAAAGAAAGATTTAATAGGTTGCATTTGAATATTTTAAAATAAAAAAATGGTTGTCCGTAAAGTTGGTTTACGGACCATAATTTTACGTTATAACGTCATAAGACGAAAGCTTAGGCCGATGGTGCCTCTCTATCGCTTGTTCCGCGCTTTCGCTTACACGCTCAGGCTCAGGCGGAACGTCACACTTTTTCATGCGTGCAGCCGGTGTTCATCGATTTATAAGACGTTATCACGTCAAAAAATAATGGAACTTGCGTCTGTTTTTCTGATTCTAATAATGTATATATAACTCAATTTTGTCAAAAATGCAGTTACTGCTTTTTTCATTATGACGGCAGTACAGGGCGCGCTTCTCGGGCGTTTTGTATATTAAGGTCCCTTACGCGCCATACATTTTACCTTCACAGCGCCCGGGGCGCGCGCCTCGGGCGCATTGAGTGTGCGTGTCCCTTAGCAAGTTAGCGTGCACTTGAGAGAACATGTGCGTACGTCGCTGTTCTAAAGTGACGTTGATTTGTAGCATTTTGTATGGAGCGTCAAGCGCGACAAGCTAAATCCGATGAAAACGTGATAAAAAGACTCGAATATTGCTACTTATTCATGCTGTCACGTCTGTATCTTTTTATGATTTATGCATAACGTGAAACAATTCAAATGAGACTGAATCTGCAAGTATTTGACTTGCATGTTATGTTAGTTGCAACATTCTGTGGAGCTTTGAATGTAAATTCCGAATTTTAGCATTGCATCCAATACCGCGTAACGACAGACGACGTTTTTGTATACATCTTGATATTTCTAGGCATTTTGTAATTCTTGTGTGATTTTTCGTAACACCTTACTGTAAATAATTATTATTATTGTATGTCCGAAACGGGCAAACTGTTGTGACAACCTATCTGTAACACCTTTTATACACAGTTCTACAATAAAGTTTATTTTGATTTTGATTTTATTTTGATTTTGACATTTTGTGTTTTTGTTACACTGTAGAGATACGGGAAACTAACGACAAGTAAGTCGTTCTGTAAGCGTCGCCACCCGTAATTTTGAATAACAAAGTCCCGTTGCGCACTGCAATGCGCTCTTCTATCTGAGACTTAAGCCCTTATGATTTATATGCCTGGCGAGTCTTACCACAGTTTGCTACCTATAAAAACTTGCCAGAGTCCAGCGCAATTTGAGATTAGTCAGAAGGTCAGTGTCATCTTCAACACTTTTTTTGAAAGACTTACCACAGCTTCTTTAAAAAAAATGGCAAAATTCAGTACTAACCCCAACTCATGTCATTGTAATCATTATTACATGCAAAATTTGCCTATAATACGTCAGTCTTATTTTCGCAACTTTTCCTCAGAGTCTGAAAGAAGCAAACTTCTTCTTTAAAATCTTACCAGAATGCAATCCAATCCTCAGTTTGAGCTGGTCATGTGGTCGATGCCTGATCTTGAATCTGCCCACGGCATCGAGAAGTGCCAACGCCATCCTCGCCACTTCAGCTGCATGCCGAGTGCCGTTGCGTTCTGGTAGACCTGATACCACCATGTAGGCATCGCCTATTGTTTCCACCTAGTCAACAAATTCCAAATTAACAAACGCATTCGCACTCACAGCCCCACACTAATTTCAAACACTTGTATCGTGGGTGCAGGAAATCTTTCATCACACACACAACCACACCCAGAAACAGAAGCCCAAAATTCCTTTGGGAAGGAAAATTGTGCTCCTGCCGGAAATCGAACCCCGGACCCACGGTGCAGTAGGCAGGCCTGCTCCAACTGGTCGTCAAATAATCGATTTACGAAGTATTGATAAAAGCCAAATTGAAGAATTAAATTGTAAAACAATTAGCAATTTAAATTGTAAAACAAACAATTCACTGTTTTGCATAAGTTATCGAAGTTTTCTCATTGTACTTGTGGTTTTAGAAAGGTATTAGGTAAAGATTTCAGTACCTATGTAAAGAAGGGCCATTTGAAAACATACAGAAGATACAAATATAGAACAAGTAGGTATAGTCAAAACTCACAATAATACAGTGAATCAAAGGTATAAGGATAATATATTCTTTTAATTTTTAAATTAAATTATTTTAGGCGTTCATGCCCATTTTTTCTTAAACACCGTCCAAGATAACTGAAGACTTAAAGTCCTCAGTTATCATGGTCTGGAAGGAGATTTGGCTAAACTTTTCATTCACCGGTCTCTTAATCCTACTAATATTATAAATCCGAAAGTTTGTGAGTAAGTGTGTAAGTGTGTAAGTATGTTTGTTCCCTCTTCACGCTTTAACGGCTAAACGGATTTGGTTGAAATTTGGAATGTACATAGCTTATACCTAGGATTAACACATAGGCTACTTTTTAACTTGATAATAGCGGGCGAAGCCGCGGGGCACGGCTAGTATTATATAAGCGTGATTATCTAAACCTTTGCTGACACTAAGAACATCTAGTTGGAATAACCCTAATAAAATCATAGTCCACGTTAGTAAAGAAAAACTGTTAAATAGTTCGTTGGAGACTTTGCAAAATTAATCAGATAGAGCATTGCACCTCACAGATATTTGCTTAGCACAGAGCCATCATTCACGAAAAACATCAAAATGCTTAACAATAGAGATAAAAAAGTTACAGAATCGTTCAGGGGGTTTCTAATTCCCTGTATCCTACATGAATCGGTTTGAGCAGTTTGATTTGTCTAGCACTGAGACATCGACGATCAAAATTACTCACCTTATATACGTCATAGTTTTCGACAATAGAGTCGAAGCAGGTGTACAGATCGTTTAGTAGGTCCACAACCTGCATTGGCGTAGACGAAGCAGACAGGGCGGTGAATCCGACAATGTCCGAGAAATAAATGGTAACTTGTTCGAATGTTTCTGCGACCACTGATTGGCCGTTGATGAGCTGCGATGCGACTGACCTGGTTTGATAAAAAAATATTAAAATCAACAAATACATAAATATTAGTACAAGATATTTGAAGGAGATTGCCAGACTTAAGTCCAAGTACATTTTCGTGAAACGTTTTTTATGGTTATGGTTTATTATTTACTAGCTGCGCCCCGAGGTTTAAACCGCGTAAGTCCAGAACCCGCGAGAATTCCGGGATAAAATGTGGTAATTGGTCCAGCCGTTTGAGCGTGAAGAAGTATTGTTACTTCTTCACGCTTCACATGCAAATACACTCACAAGCTTTCGCCTTTATAATATTGGTGTGATAGTGCTATATGCAAGCATTTGACCACCATTATTAACTAATGGAAAACAAAGCGGAAACAAATACACATACCTACGCCTTTAAAATGAAATTTAAAAAAATATATTCCGGAGTTTTCAAGCGATTTTTTTATTATTACTGGCCGATACTGCCAGTAAATTTGGACCAGCACCGATGGTAAAAGTGCCATCCTCCTTTATAATATGGGTTTATTAAATTGCATTTATAAGTTGGAATTGTTGAAAAGTTGGATTCTTACATTTATCGTTAGATTTGAATCACTTTTATGTATTTCCAGATAAATAATGGTGATGAGGGTCATAAAGGTTCCGATTCAGGAAGATAATGTGTCTATAAGATTTTTGCTGTAAACTTACAAACTTTGAGTAATTTTGTAAAAGCAACAAACGCTATTTGTTTCCTCCGTAAGTACGTAAGAAACAAACGAACAAAGTTTGGAATGAATAATTACTGCGAGGACTAATTCAAGTAACAGTTGATGTTCCTTAAAGATACATACTCATTATAAGTCGTTTAAAATTTATAACGAAATCAAAACTTTGGTTGTTAAATTGAATTCTCTTGTTTAGGTACCAGATATTCTATTGAATATTAAGGGCAGATTAGGTAAAAATTGATATCCTCCTCTAATTCAATTTATGTTTAATTCGGTAAAAACTTGCTCATGCTCGACAGAAAATAATGCAGAACAGATAATAAACACTCAATTTAAAAACTCTAAAAAATAAAACAAATAATAAACACTCATCATTTTTAAATGTTTGTAACATTTAATAAATAATTATGTATTACATCATATATTTTTTAAGTTTTCTGTTAACTTCTCAAAATGATATGTAAGTTAAAAGAAAATTAAGGATTTATATACACGTTCTCACCTTCAGATGAGTTGAGAGATGAGTTTATTATTGGTTTTACTTTTTTGAGATTTTTAATTGAGATTTTTATCTGAATATGTGATGTATTACATTTTTTTTTTATGTTGTAACATTTAAAAAATAATTATGTAATAAATCACATACATTTGTAAATTTATATGATTCAATTATTAATATACATTATCTTTATTATTATTAATTTCGAAACAAAAGACGTATATTGTATAGGAAATAACTATGGCGCCGATACGTGTGCTAGAAAGGTATATTTTTAAATTCAAGATTTTATGAATAATCTAATATTTTTATCCACAAACTTTGTAACTATGAACAGTAGCATTATTCCGATCATAACAACGAACGATATTCATTCCACGACACGACCTTAATAGGTTGGATCAGTTGGCTTTATGTTTGTTTTTGATCTTAAAGTCTCGACTTGGCATCTATGATTTTTCATGGATTTAAATTTTAACATTCGGATTTATTTTGCATTTGCATTCGGATTTAGAAGCATACCAATGTTACTAACTTAACAGTTTTAGCTTATCATCCCTAGCCACATCATCACCTACCATCAGGTGAGTAAGTCGTCAAACGCCATATGAGATAAAAAAAATTTACATCGTTAACACATAGTCATTAACGGATGATGACGTACGCCTATTATTATATGGCTGCAGTGGAAACATAATCCTACTAATATTATAAATCCGAAAGTTTGTGTGTAAGTGTGTAAGTATGTTTGTTCCCTCTTCAGGCTTAAACGGCTGAACGGATTTAGATGATGTTTGGAATGTATACAGATTATACCTAGGATTAACACATGGGCTACTTTTTAGCTTGATAATAGCGGGCAAAGCCGCGGGGCACGGCTAGTGAAATATAATAATCAAATTGATTTATTAAAAAGACATGAAACATTCTCTTTGATGTAAAAATAGAGATTGATGAAGTATAAAAAAATATCTGTACCACAGTAAAAATAAATTGTTCATGTGAAAAATTGCATACAGTGTATTAAAATGAAATTGAAAAGCAGGTATGTATAGGTATAGATCACGCAAAAGTTGCGCAACTTTATTGAACGATCACAAACAGTTAAAAGAACCGAGCTGCTTGCAGGAGCTATGTTAAACAATAACAATTGGTATTGAGTTAGTATAGATACTTATACTTACTTGGGCAACAGCTGGTACAGCAGTTCCTCACATTTCTTCTTTTCCTCTAAATAATCTTGAGTGCGTTCACTGACTAGGTATTCTAAATTGTTTGCGTACTGTTCCATGCGGGAAAGCAAATTATCTAAAATATTACTACTTTCTTGAGTCCTGTGAACAAAAAAACATATTATTATATTATGAAGAATCTAATAATTTGTCACCGTTTACTTTGCAGAGCGATGGCGTTGTAATAGATGTACCCTTTCTCATCTCTCGGGTGCCATCGGAACAGGCAACAGAAGGCCAGGAAATAAACAACAGGAGGACGAGCGTGGAGACATATAATAGTATGTCTTTTAAAACTGAATTTCATTGTCATTTCCTTACCCTGTTCCCAATAAATGATGTTAGCACAACATGTACTGTTAATGGACGAAAAGTTGTTTTTCTATGGTAGTAGGGTATTTTCTAAAGTCTGCTCGTCTAATTACCATTTTACAGATTATCATAAAATCAAAAATCAATGGAAAAGTAGCTAGTCAATAAAAGTCAAAATGCCTCAACAGCTCGTATAAAGGCTATTTTACGTACAAGTTGTGGTTGCAATTATACGGTAGAATGTGCGCAAAACATCTAAGTATGATGTATGATTTTCATATCAGCCTTAGGTATATAAAAACCCAAATTATCCTCTAATTCAAAAAAGTTTTGCAAGTATTGAGCAATTATTAAATTAAGTTGGTACGCTTTCCAAATAATCGATTTATTTGGAAAGCGTACCAACTCCAACAAGTCAAACGTATGAAATAGGCTTAAAAAGACCGTTGTGTATTAGTAAAACTAATATTTTATTTCTACAGACAGATCACAAAGAATTATGTGGTTTTCGTTATTGAAGTACTTTATAATCGGATACTGTAAATATATATTTTTTAATTAAATATACAGATGGACATCAATGTAAGCCAAGTGTGAGTTGGAAGCTATTCCTTTGATAAAGTTCGCGACCCTAAAAAGAATTAAATGAACAAGACAACAAAATTGAATCAAACACTGACTCAAATACAAAAGGAAACATACCTACAAGAAGAAAAACACTTCTCAGAACCTTCAATCAAAAAAGATCTACGGAAAATATTATTTAAACAAAGGGAAATTCACAAGCATACAAAGTTAATTTCCTCTTGCTTTATATCTAAGCAGTTTTCTTTGTTTTATTCGTCAAATTATTGTGCTCAGAAAACTTCTTACAAAAGCTACGAGGATCTGTTTATGTAACCTACTCGAATTTAAGCATAACTTAATAAGGGTAGAATAAGTTACCTGCTATTACTAATTTCAATCATAAGGATGGAAAAATATTTTTTTTTGCTTTTGGAATTATTCATCGATATCTTAATTCAAAAAACTATTGTTTTTTGTATCTATTGTATAAAAACTATTGTTATTTTGAATATTTACGTATTAATAGATGCGCGCGCCACGACCTTTAAAAGTAGCACCTAGAAGAAGGAACGAAATCTGGTCGAAACATTTCCTTTTGACAATAATGACTCACTACATTTAGTAACGCTATTCAACCCATATAGCTCGGATGATTAACAAGTTGAAGTGGCAATGGGCAGGGTACATATATATCTATCTTTATAATGTATCCAAATATAACTATAATAGTAATTCATTTGTCACTATTTTATATCATATAGCCTTTTGTCATAATGTATTAGAAATATATACGATATTTTATACCAACTTTTCCCATGATATCAAAGAAATTGTCCGGAATTCTTTTCAAAAGCATCAATCGAATGCCACAGCGGAAGTTTGTGATGTGTATGTTTGAAATAAGGAATCTCTATCAACTGAATTATTTTAGTATTTTTAGTTGAAAGTCTAACTCTTTTAGAACAATTTTTGTAATTCAGTAATAAATATTATAGTTAAAAGTTTGATTAATAATTTACTTTTGCATAATTCTCTTTACCGTCAAAACGCTTTTATTCTACGATCTACAAAATCGTTCAACTAATTAGTAAAGTCTAATTTAACGACTATTGACTTGTTCACAAGTACTTTGTCATCGATAAAAAAGGTATTATCTACGAAGTGTTTGGCGTCTCCTGAGGCGCCTAAAACGACATAGCGTGTAAATTGCATATTTAGTCATGTTTAAATTATTTTTTTCTTAAGCTTCTTAGTTAATAATATTTGTTTTTTATCTGCGGAGGCTTGTAAATGGCTTTTTGTTATATATATTAAGACTTATTCTGTATCATTAGCTGTAAGCCCCCCAAACATCATAAAATAAAATAAAATAAATAATTATATAAACATTGTCTGAGTCTAGAATAGCACATGTTGGGAGTAGTATATACATTATACTACTCGTATATATAAGCTACGTTTAAAGTGAAGCCAGACGCCACAGCAGAGTTAAAAAGCTAGCGACATTTAATTTTAAACATTTTGTGATATTTGAGTCCGTCAATTTTATAACATAAACATTACTTGTAAATAACGAGGGTTTATCCTAAGGCACTTTCATCTTTATTATCAACATCAAAGAAAAATTATAAATCTACAAAATTTGTGCTAAAAACATTATGAAGAATATATTATGAATTCTGTTATTAAGAAGGTTTAAAAAACATTAAAGAAAATATCAAAGACATTCCATGAATTCATGTCTGAGTTCACGGAACTCAGGTTAAAACATAAGTCCTTTAATTAAGAAATAGTGATTTCCTATTAAATCTTCAAAATCAAAAGTAACAAATAACGGTGAAAGGGGAATTTATCAACTTCTTCATCAACAAGCAGTTTCAGAAAATTCATCAATCAATATGCTAGAGAAGAGAGTATTTGGCCACTTTTTCACCTGTAGGAAAGCGAAGATGCGGCCGAAGATGTAACATAAGCTTGTTACATCTTCATCAGCCTAGAACTCTCCCTAGACTAGAATATACTCTAAACTTGAAGATACCTAGATTGTATCGTTCAGGGAACAAGACGCAGGCTATGAGTACCACTCCTTCGCTGTACGGTTGATAAACGTAAAACCGAAATGCTTGGAAAAAAAGAGGAGACAAGCAGATTATTTTCCTGTGTGCCACGCGGCTGCCCAGTAGGTATACATAAACATAATTTTACACTGCCACTCGACTTTGAATTGTACAGTGCTGCGTGGCGCTGAAATGTGCTCTATATGCCTGAAACTTGATCTTGTAAGCCCAGTAATTAACACTGGTCACTGATCATTGGTGGTCAACCAAAATTGGTCCTGCTGGCACAGTCCTCCCTATTCAGCTGTTTAGCAAAGGAGTTAGTTTAGTACCGACTGAGTAAAACATGCAAGAAGTCCAACCACCTCGAATTTCGACAAAGTTTTTCATCTGGTTTTGTTGTCCACGGAGAGTATTATTACTAGTTATAGTATTTATTTGCCTTCTACTCTCAGGTGTTTAACTATCCAACGATCATTCCGCTTTATGCTACCAGGGGACGGATTCTAAGAAATAAGACTACAACAAAATATTAAAGCAAGAGAGAAAGGCAATTGTACCGATGTCTGGAAATCCCTAAAGTATATTCAACTCTTAACCATGTCTGGAATTAGGGTCCATATAAAACATGTTAAAACATACACTGGGAATATAAAACACCCGCTGGATTTATTAAACTCAACTGGTCGTAGTGAGCGAGAGAAAGCTCTTTAAAGTATTTTAAAGACTTGTTTGTCTTCGAGATACGGACATGGAAAGAAAATTAAAGATGCTAGTAGCTCACTTCGGAAGCAAAACATTCCGTCTAAAAGCTAAAAACCTAATAAAAAACCACTAGGATTGAAAATATATTCTAAATCTTATTTTAAATTAAATGAATCCAGGCAAGCGGCCCGTAATAAAGAAATTATCATAATTTATTTGTAAATTGATATTCACAAGTTGTGCCATCTGCACTTAGTGGGAAAAAGGCAAATAGGTATACAACAAAATAAATATTAAGCTTCCTTAAGCATGCTTAAAATATATTATAGTAGAAAAAGCTCTTTGTGTCACTTGAACACTATAAAATAAATTCTACAATCCATGTAAAAGTTCAAAGCTTTAGCAGAAAATAAAGAGGAAGCAGTATCCAGCAATTGTTTAACCACGAATTGCTTCTTTGGCTGCGGAAAGCAGATATATATACAAGGTCGTTTATTACCTTTAAATAATAAACGGGATTGTTCAGAGTTTCTGGCACCTACGATACAAGTATTTAAGCTAAGTGGGAGGCTGTGAGTGTTTGTTCGTTTCTTTTCTTTTGTTTTGTACAGTGACGCTCGTTCACTGCGCAGTTATAAGTAAAGATACATTATAAGGTAATGTAATCGTCCTAGGTGCTCGAAAACCGACATAAAAACAGTGTGTTGTTACTTACAATGTTACTTACAACTACAGAACCTATTGTTAACCAAACACTATCACGTGTCGATGTTCTTATAATATCGATCACAAAGCCAATAAAGCTTCTAAAGCTCTTGTTTTTGTTATTCGTAATGCAAGCTCCTTCTAAAGAATAAAGACAGTAAAGATCCTATACTGTGCCTGCGTTCGCGGTCATCTAGAATATGCAAGCCAAGTTTGGAACCCAAATTATTTACAAAGGAACGATATCTGTATAGAAATTTTGAATTCTAAATAAATTTACTACGTACCGGCTGACCTGCCCGGCGTCGCCCAGGTAAAAAAAAACATAGCCTATGACACTCACAAATACCGTGGGTTTATTGGTGGTTTAGTGGGAATTTTCAAAATCGGTTCTGTAGATCCAGAGATACACCCTACAACCTCACTAATATTTTTACTAGCTATATAGATTTTAAATTCAAAATTCCCCGTTTGCGTTATGATGAATGCTGAGCCCGATTTCACTTAATATCACTTGAAACTCGTAGAAATATTTCTGACATATGTTACCTGGTGAAATTAGCTCAATCTAAGGTTGACTGTCCTGAACTTGTTTCCAAGGTAGCACTTAGTGTTCCTATTCCCGCATGAGAAACCTGCTCTATGTTCCTGTCATTCGCACTTATTACCGTCGAAATGCTTTTATTCTACGATCCTTAAAAACATATAACCAAGGATGTTGTAGCTAAAGTAATAGGATGGATAACTGACAAACTTACAGTGCCGAATATCAAACAAGCATGGAATCTTATCACAACTGACTTAGAGCGTATTTACAATGTCAAATCGTTATATCAATTGCATAAAGAACCAATCGTGGTTGCGGTCCCGATGAAATCGGGTGAAAGGTTAGAAAAGACCCCTGTGTCCCTCTCGCACAGAGCGACTAGTTCTAAAAATGTTTCCCAATGGTAGAAATTATAGTCTGTAGTAATAATAAGATCTTATCTGTCGTAATTATATGTTTAATCGAAACCTTACAGAATATGTTTCTAAATGCCCTACCTACTATCAAACTATTCTCAACAAACCGTTTTTTTTTCCCTAATAGTATTAGGTTTTCTGATATTATTTTTGATATATGGGTATACAAGCCAAGCTACACAACTACATCCGCAATTTATAAAAACAAAATAAAGTTATCCTACTATCATACTTCCTACTAATGTTATCAATGAGTGTGTTTGTAGTTTGTTCTTTCTTGACGCTCAATTATGATTATATTGATTAATACGTTTGTGAATATGGAATATGCATACATTTTTATTCGATTGTTTCCGTTAATACATTACCGGAAAGAAAATTTTTCTTCATAACAATACATCTCATATCGAATAAATAGGCATTGGAAAATGCAATCAGGTTTTTTTTTTATTCAATAAAGGTAAACTTTTGACCACTATCTTACCTGATGGTAAGCGACGATGTGGTCGACGATGGAGCAAGCTTGCCTAGAAGATACCTATTTACTCGCGACTTGAAGACTCCCATATTGTACTCATCAAGAAAACCGACTCAGGTAAGGAGCTCCATTCCTTTGCGGTTCGCACAATGAATGTGGAGGCAAAACGCTTAGTGCGCATTTGTGCAATGTCCTCCATATAGCGGTGTCGCTTAGCAGTTTGTCTGCATGTCCGATTATAGAACGGGGATGTGATTATAGATTCCCAGGTTTTTTGCAGCTAGTTGGGCTTTTGACTCGACAAAAGTACCGAAATTGAGCTTTGAAGCTATAGTCAAACCGAGTAACTCGAGATGGTCAGTTACTGGTAGGGATACATTTCGGAAAGTTGAAGTCGGTTCAAATTGACTCCATATAGCGGAGAAAAAAAGTTTAGCAAATTTAAACACAGCTATTTTGAAAAAACAAATACAATAAAAGGAAAGTTGACCAATCAGTGACCTCAAAAATGTGTAACTTAGTCATGATCAGCTTAGCCAATAGCGAGCGCTTTGCTATTTTGAAATTCCCATTAATTTTGATTATTAAAACTCCTAATAAAAATCAATTAAATAAAAAATTATATTATGGGTGTAATTTTATAAAAATAAAGATAAAAAAAAAATACTTGACAGTATGTAAATTGTATGCTTATTTCCTATTGATAATTTATAGCATTGTTATATTTTTCATAATATATAACTATTATAGGCCAAAATTTATGGCATATGTTTCATTCTTAAAATGTTGTGTTAGCGTTGGCTTGAAGAAATTAGTAATTTTTAATTTTGCATTGGGTCACACTCTTCGACAATAATTTGTACACAACAATTTATGTCAGTTAGGTGTCATAAAAGTTAGGGTTTACCTTCATTGGATTTTTTATGGATATATTAATGATCTAGCCGTGCCGCCCCGCAGCTTTGTCTGCGTTTGTCAAGTTAAATAGCAGCCTATTTGTTAATCCTAGGCATAAGCTGCGTACATTCCAAATTTATCAAAATTCATTCAGCCGTTGCCGCGTGAAGAGAAAATAGACATACTTAAATAATGCCACAATTACACACAAACTTTCGGATGAATAAATTAGTTTGATATAAGTATGTAATAATATTAATATTTACCAAGATTCTGACATATCAATGTAGTAATAATATCTGTCATCGATGCATGGATTATCTTTATTCTAGGATATAAATTTAAACATGGGTTGTAAATGTATCTAGAAGCTTATTACAACAATTTTACAGCAAACATCTCCGCCATTTTGAAAAATATCGAACCTGCTCACAAAATATCACGAGAATCGGTTGAGAAATGCGACCTGTAGAGGAGAACAACCGGAAATCCGGACCTACGAAAGCAATTTTGCCCAAGCTGAAATGAAATCGCTTCGTTCCCGCATTGCGCTCGTTCGGTCAATTAAACCGAAAGTAACTTAGTCTTTCATAATAGTTAATAGCTGACCCAACCGGCGTTCTTCTGGGTATAAAAACAAACACATATACGTATATATTTTTATAGTCGGATAAGCGGACGAAGCCGCGAATAGATACTAGTAAATATATATAATTTTAATTAAATTTAAATGCATTTTGAAACATCAGTGTGGATGGTAATTACGCATATATGTATATTTTAGTTTATATTTATGAATGACTTTATAATAAGATTTTTATTAGATATCATATTGTAGCATGATTACACAGTTAAATATCATTCAAGTAGAACATAGTTCAAATGGCTCAAAAGGTTATCCTACAAATCTCAAGATCAGGGTTACCCTAAAGAAAAGGGACACAGGGGTTTTTTGTGACCTCTCACTAGGACACAGATTTTCGACAGAGTCAGCCCTCCTTTTACAAACCGTAGGTTTGTTTCCTATCTCGATGCATATAACAAATTGTTTAAGTCTAATTTCTTGACTATTTACTTGTTCGCAAATCCTCTAACATCGATAAAAGGGTATCTACGAAGTCCTTGGTGTCTCTTGAGAGGCCTTAAATGGCATATCGTGTAATTTTATATTTTAATCATAATATTATAAGTTATATTTTCTAAATAAGCTTCTTTATCAATCATATTTATTTTTTATTTGTAGAGGCTTGTAAATGGTTGCTTGTTACATAAATTAAGTCTTATTTTGTATCAAAAGCTTTAAGACCCCCATACAAAACAATAATTAAATAACCCCGTTTATTTATAAAGCTTATAATAGACAACCTTATATTTATAACTGCTCGTTGGGTGCGCGTTCGCCTTCTAAGCAGAGTATAGGGTTCGATTCCCGGCGGGGGGAGAAAACTTGTGTTTACCCCCAACGGAAATCTGTGATTCTGATTCTATTTGTGAATGTGTGTATGACGTTTCCGGCATCCACGACGCAAGTCATCGAACTTGTGTGAGGATGTAAGTTTGAAAGCGTATACGTTTATGTTTTTGTGTTTATATATGGGTATAAAGAGCGCGTGCTGTATCTTCGCATTAAATAAAAAACAACTAAGTATACATCTAACAAATTGAAAGCCCAAGCAGACAAGAAAGAAGAACCAGTATCCAAAGTATATGTACATAAACATTACTTGTTGAGCCTCCTGACCGCGCCCTTGAGGTGGGCGAAGTCTGGTCTTTCAGTTGGATCCTCTGCCCAGCATCGCCGCATCAGCTCCGACGCATCGTCGACCTCGCACGAACGGTGGTGAGAAGTGTTCGGGCGGAGAAGGCTTGCGATCACTGATTCGATTATTTCTAGAGAGAGAAAGCTTTGGTGTAATTATGCTGAAGACAGTCTTATGTGCTCCTTAGCGTTGTATGCCAATACAAGTAACTATTACACAATAATCAGAAAAGATTAGTAGAACGCTTTTTTAGGCAGAGGTCTTTCTGTCATTAACTATCAAATTGTAAAGTAAGTAGTAAGGCTATACATAGCTATATTATGAAACTAGATCAAAATCTGAATTGTATCCTCTAAATTTTTGATTGATTGATTACTTTAGCTTATATCATAGTAAAATTATAGCCGGTAGCAGTTCTGGTACCAAAAATGCTTGGTAGCTAAATCCGTCCAATATGGTTTAGCAATAATCTTACGACTAACAACTGGGACTAGTGACTGAACGTACAGTAATGTAAGCTTATTTACCTATAGGAGACAAATCAATACCAGGCCCCAACCAGAAAGCACCCTGGCGGTTCACAATCTCATGCATGATGATGGCAAAAGAATACACGTCGCCTTTCTGAGTGCCGTCGGGTGGTGGCTCCGACATGCGAAGCAGTTCCGGAGCCGTCCACAGAAGACCTAGTAATACGATAATAAATGTCATGAATAGTTCAATACAAAAAGATGCGAGCCGTTGGTGGACCAACCTGATGGTACGACGAAGCAGAGCCGGTCCAAAAAAATACCAGATGCTATCAGCGCAAAAAATGCAAGTGAAAATTTGAACTACCCGTTGATTTAGTGAACTGCCCGTTTATTTCGTTGGCTGAGCGTTCGCCTTCTAAGCAGGGGCGATACCCCTCGATTCGTTTTCCGGCGAAAACACAAGTTTTCTCCCCAAGGAAAATTTGCGTTTCTGGTTCTGGTTGTGATTGTGTGTGTGATGTGATTGTTTCCAGCATCCACCACACAAGACATATAACTTAGTGTGGGGCTGTGAGTGTGAAAGCGTTTTTGGTTATGATGTTTTGCTCTCCTTGAGAGCCAAGTCTAGGCTAGCGTGTTTATCAACATCTACCACAAAATAACTTACTATGTGGTTGATAAAGGTCTCAAGCGCAGATTTTTTGGTTGTAGGGCGTTTTCTAATGCTCGGCCTTGCTAGCCATAGATAAACTCTTTGTTGCTAGCTGACACCTAGTATGGATGAACGCAATTTACCCACTTTGAAGTAGGCAAGACTTCCCAAAAAAGGAGTAGTGTAGTACTCAAGTCGAATGTATATTTTTATTTTTATATTTGTGTTACATCATATTATTATCTTCTCTCCACGTGGGTCGATTTCGAAAATTTGATCTGATCAGTAGTTCTTGAAATATCGTCAATAATGTCTATTATGTGACGATGAATGCGTACTTTGACGATGTTCTCGTTTACCCGACTTCATAAGTTACCTCATAACTTCTTTCGTTGTGAGCCGATTATGATGATTCTTTTTTTATTTGAAAGCTGGTGATTTTTATGTGGTTCCATTAAAATTAGATCAAGGTCTAATACCTAGTTTTTGAGTTAAAGTCAATAATGCGTGTTTATACATTAAATCTGATCAAGGTTCCGATGATAAAGCGGTGAAGTCGGTTTTTTTAAGCTTTGCTTGCGTTTAATATTTTAAAATGTCTTACTGTCACAGAAACATAATTATAAACAATTATTATATAGTTGTTTCCTAAAACACTATTGAGACTTTAGGAAACAACCATATAATATATGCACTTTTGAACAAAAAAAATATCATTGTAATGATCTTACAACCCTCGAAGACATGCGAAAATAGCACCCCAAAATGTATCCAGTACAATTTTATCCGACAAGTCTCAAAGCCGCTTAAATATTTTGTTTACGAAACATTTATTTTGCCAAAAAAATACATTTCGCGAGCATTTTCACTGTCGATCGTAAAAAGGCGTGAATCCACGAAAGATAAATGACAATGAATAAGACTCGGTTTTTATGGAAGGTGTTTATTTTACGTCTCCTCCAATAAATAAAGCGAGAATCTAAAAAAAAAACTCGCAACAAAAGTTAGGACCGTAAACAAAAGAGCAATTTCGGCGTATCTGGTGAAAATTATTCGAAAAGTTCATTTATAAAAGTCAGAAGAAAGACATTTTCCAAATGTTTGTGCGTGACTTAGAACCATTAACTTAAATGCTTCAGAAAATGTTTGAAAAGCTAAAATGCTAAAACAAAGAGCCAAAGAAATTGTAAAACCATCTGTAGATCAAACTTGATTGAACATTAACTTTTTCGTTCTGAATTAATTATATTATTATAGCGAAATATTTTTCAGGTGAACCAATAATTCAGTAGATTTTAATGGGAATGCAAATAATTAATTGCCTTAACAGTAGCTGACAAGTAACTACACACAGAACTCTGTAGCAGAATAGCTTTAACTAATATTTTCCATTATTTTAGATAACTATCAATACACAGAGATCTCTGGCAGTCAAAAGCTGTTACAAATATATTTTATTACTTTTGACAATCAACAAATTTCTATCTTCTGGCAGGAAAGTCTTGACAATCTTTTTCATTACTTCTGATACTTGTCTTGTCTTTCATTGATACTTTATCAACACACAGAAGCGTGAAGATGCAAGGGGGAGTTTAACAGCTTAAGTGAAAACAGGGCGTTATTGACTTTGGATTATTTTGCAAAACTAGTGATTCTTCGAGTGTTCATCTTTAATAATAGTGGATTATTAACCGTTAATACTTAGTGAATGTGCACGAGTGCAGGCAAATCATACAAAATTGATAAACGCGATTTTTACTCTCACTCCAAAACTCCAATAAAAAAAAAAAAAAAAAAGTAAAGTTTAGTTTTTTTTTTTAGTTTTTTTTTTTTTTTTTTTTTTTTTCTAGTAAAGTTTCTACCACTTTATGAAGGCTTTTTTTTATGCTAGATAGGCAAGCATTTGACCGCTAACTCACCTGATGGAAAGTGACTATGTGGCCGAAGATGAAACATGCTTGCCTAGAAGGTACCTATTCACTCTAGACTTGAATACACCCAGATTGTACTGTACAGGGAACAAAAACTCAGGCAATGAGTTCCACTCCTTCCCTGTACGGATGATGAACGTAGAAGCAAAACGCTTTCAGCGAACTTTAGGTATGTCAACCATAAATGGATGACGTTTGACGGTTTGTCTTATTATTTGATGGTAAAAAGGGCATGGAGGAATTATATCATGGAATTCCTGAGCACACTCTCCAAAATGTAAGCGATAGAATACTGATAGGCTTGCTACCTTACGTCGTCGGTGACCAAGACTTTGCAGTTTTGACTCAACTAGCTTACTATCGCCAATGAGTTTTTTGGCTCGCCGGTCAATAGACTCAAGACCTTCTAGCTGGTACTTAGCGGATCCATCTCAAAGGTGGCCGCAGTACTCCATACACGATCGGACTTGAGCTTGATATAATGTATGTATGACTTGACTATGACTGAACCTTGACTCTTTTACGTAACTATAACTGTAGATATTTTTGTGATAGACCTTTTGTGTTATTTGGCAAATATAAAATAGATAATTAAGTGAAAAGCTTCGACAGGAACAAAGCACTTTGTTTATTTGTGTTTCTGAAGCGATCGAGATCAAAGACCTCAATTGAGAAAGGGTATTTTCTAGTAATTATTTTTAGGAAAACTACGAAAAACGTTATTAAAAGATGAAGATGAAAGAGAAGAAATTAATGTTGCGACAATGATAATGAAACAAACTTTTTTATCTGATAAGTTTCCGTTTGACAACTATCGCCTAAGTGTGATTATGTGGTAGCTAAGCAAGCTTTGCACGATAGGAAATTCTCTCAATGATAGCTACCGGAACACATTTTACAGCTAATATTTTTACATACTTGATATACATACGAGAGAAACCTTTACGACGTAACAGATGTTCCATTAATCACAAACTTGTAATGTCACGCCTGTCCCAAAGTCTAATATCGGAATTAGGGATTCAGCTCACAAGTCTAATAACTATGGACCCTAAACCCTTCGTTGGGGAGAGTGGAGCCCTAAATCTGGCGCGTACCAGACCTGACTCGGAATCATTTATCTTTGATAGATACACGAGTCACGGCTTCTTATGTTTATTTTGACTATTAAATAGCAAGGCGATAATTTATTTATAATATTTTTTTAAACGCTTAAACACTCACAGCCCCTAAGTTTCATAACTTATGTCGTGAGAGCCAGGAAACATTCGCATCATACACACAATCACAACCAGAAACACAAATTTTCCATTAAGAGAACAAATTTATTCCCACCGGGAATCGAACCTGATACCCCTGCTTAAAAGGCGACCGCGCACCCAAATAAGCCAAAGGTCAGTTTATATCCATAAATTTATGAAACTTTCACAGTTCTCCATGACAATGATTACTGAAAATGACAGGCAATGACTATTATTTAACCTATGCTACCGAGTTTTAACAGTCGAAATTAATATACAAACAACGTATGGGGCTAAACATCTTATCGAACTTCTGTAAAAAGAGAAGATAATATGACTGAAAAAAAAGGACCTAAACTTGAACTGCCCGCTTTCTTAGTTGAATGCGCGCTCGCCTTTAAAGCAGCGGGTTCGATTGCCGTTGTGTTGCAAATGTCATCTACATGGAAAGTTTGAATTTCTGGTTCTGGGTAGGATGGAAATGTTGTGTGTGCGATTTTAGTGTCTACGGCCCTTAGTGTGGGGCTGTGAATGTGAAAGCGATTGTGTATGTTTTTCATGTTTTTTTACCCGGGCAACGCCAGGCGAGACAGCTAGTTTTAAAATAAAAAAATACTAGTATATGCGTCTATTTCTCTTGATTCCGATGATGTATATAACTTAATTTTGACAAAAATGCAGATACGTCTTTTTTCCTTATGAGGGCAGTACACAAACGGCCGCGCGCCTTTTGTATACCAAGGTCCGTTAGGCGCCATTCAGTTTTTCAACATAGCGCCCTGGGCGCGCGCCTCGGTCGCTTACACTTATACATTAAAATATGTTTTTTAAAGAGTTTAAGTGACTAGTTGGTAACCATAACATTTTGTCGGATGAAGGTTCTCAAGATACTGGTGAAGAAGTAGATTTTTGGTACGGTTACAAAAATATAATAAACAGTAATTAGTCAGATTTATTTTATTGATTTCAAACTCACGTGTCCAATAGCTGTGAGCCCTGAAATCCTTCTCCGAAGTCCTAAGCCCATGGAGTCCGAAATCGGTGATCTTCAGCACAAATCGGGAGTCCACCACGCAGTTGCTAGATTTAAGTGCACCGTGGGAGCGAATGTCAGTGCCGTGGAGGTAGTGCATACCCTGATGGAGGAAAAGAAATTAATTAATTTAATAAAAGGGATATATACGGAAGGAACATAGATATATCAGTTTTAGTTTTTTTGGACCATCATGATGTCCTTTATCTGTAAGGATAGGGTTATCCATTCATTACGTCACACCCTGTATATATCTTTGTTACCCAGTTTACATAATTGCAATTTCCAGTCTGTAATTGTAAATACATTATCACGATGCCGGTGTGTATGTCCTTCTGAGAACGACCTTTGCGGCCTAGGCTGAGGATCATCATCTTCTTCTATTTCGTTATATGCAAAAGCTTATATAAAGAAGTCGGTGTTGCCGACTACTATTACTAAACGGCTTCCTATATTTTAAACACAAAAAATTAAATCATGCTTTACTACCACACGTGTTATATATTTTTGTGTTAAAAAAAATCTAAACTTTGGCACCCGAGAATTGAGACAAATCCAATAATACCTTAAATGTTACAATCGGTTTATTAATTGAAACGCTGTCGCTGTGAGGCAACAAACGAACATACATAATACATACATATAGTGCTAAAATCAATATATTTTTTTCACCGTATTGTGGTAAAAAAGGCCTTGAAGCCAACCTTCAAAGTTACTTTTTAATATTTTTTACCAGGGACGGTTATTAAATACTTTGTGCCTATTTTATATTCGGTTAAAAACCAAGGTCCTCTTAAAGTTTAATGTTCCTTAGGTCTGTTAGTGTTATAGATAAATTAATAGCAAAAAACTTTCTAGGGTTAAAAAAGGGCATGAACTGTGGATAGTGATTACATACCTACACAAAAAAGGTCTACGCAAAAATCCGTACATCAACCCTTACAAAAACACCCTCTAGGGAAGGATCTAAGGACGTTACTTAAAGTGGTACAAGAAGGTAACTTGAAAGTTTAACAGCCCAAAACGGTCCTTAAGTTATGGGCGCGTGAACTTCTAAGCTGACTTTACTACCCTTTACCACCCTTTACTACCCTAACAGAAACTACCGCATAGTGATGTGGTTTTCAAAGGGTGGTTAATTGTAGCCATGTATGTAGGCCGGTGCTTTAAAGTGGTATTTAATTACCACTAAATGACGTGGAATATAGGTATTTTGTTTATGTAATGGACATGCTTATTTAAGTCTATTGATCGGAAGGACCATTCTCTGAATTTTTTTTTAAATTTTTAAATGGAAAAAGTCTACTTAGAACTAGTATCGATCTCTTAAATGACAAGTCAAAGACACGGACAATAATAAGTTCCCCTCCTTCGCTGTACGGATGATAAAGGTAGAAACAAAAGCTTTGTAATTGAATTTTAGGGAGTGAATGTTAGGGAATGAATTGACAGGTTAGGGCTGTTACACAATGTACCTTACCTTCACAATATCATGCATGAGGCTGACTTTAAACATCCAATCCAGCTTGATCGACTCGTTTTCCAGAATATCTTGTAGGGATCCTTTCGGGCAGTACTCAGTCAGGAAACAGCAATGCGGTGGATCCACACACGCACCGTAGAATCTACGAAAAATATTGATAATTAATTTAACATATTATTATACATCTACAGTTTTTAGATAGTGAAGGCGATGTCAACGCAAGTGAAGTAAAAGAAGTCTGAAATAATAATATAATATTAAACTAATACGAAATATAAAACTTAAATATTATTAGTTATTTTTTTCTCTAGTTACCTCGCCAAATGGTCATGCTCCAAATCCTTCATTTTCTTTAGCTCTAGAAGGAGGGGACGTGACAAGTCGATCCGTTGTTTCTCCATCTTCTTGATGGCCACTCTGCATCCCTTGTAAAATCCACATGGTGTGTAGACTTGGCGGTCACCAGCGAGGGATGTAGCTTCGTCAGAGAATGTTGTCTGAAAATATAGAATCTAGCAGGGTTGATTCTTTTAAAACTAACTTCACATAACGATTTTTTTCAATTCGTAGTGTACATTGTTCCAAACTTCTGTATTCGGGTCGTGAACCGATTTCAAAGATATAGTTTTGGTTTTGAATATGAATAAAGGTGAATAAATTTCGTTGTCGATTTTGTATTATTTTCCAAAACTTGTGGTTCTTCAAGTGTTAATGTGTAACAATAGTAGATTATTAACCGATGAATTAACGGCGTTAATTGTTCTTGAACGTACATGAGTGTCGGCAAATTATATATAATTGAAAAACGTAATTTTATATTCCAACATTCCAATAGAAGTTCTAGTAGTTTCAATCACTTTAGGGCACGAATTGACTGTTACTGGATGACTCTTACTTGGCTATGATTGTGACTGGTGACTATAATAAGGACTGGTTTTACGAAATAACTTGAAAAATATTTATAACGTGACACTGGCTAAATAGATAGATTGCGAAGCCAAAAAACATTTAACCATCAAAACTGATCGGCAGCAGAATCAGATGGTCTCAGCTATTTTTCTTTCTTCTAACTTTTCCATTCAATACCTATTCGTAAAATATCAGAATGTTATAAATATGTATTTGTATATATTCAAACATAAAATTGCCCTTTTTTTTTAGATCAAAGATATTTTACCGGCCTGTAAAAATCACAGAAGACGAGAACGACGATGATGATAAAAATGTTTATTTTTCTTCAAACATTTTTATTATTGTTACTTATACAGTGACAAACGGCTAAAATGATTTAATAACAAGAAAGGGCTTATTTTCTAAGCAAGCAAATAAAGCAATCAAAGATTTTGGTTTCACAGACTCAAAGCGACTTCTTGTCTTTATCTTGCTTTTGTATAACAACGTCTCTTAGAAGATTAAGATTTATCTAAACAAAATTTCTCAATACCTTAAGATTGAAGTAAAGTAAACATAACATCCAAAGCTTTCATGATTCGTTTAAACTGCCTGTTGACGAAGTTGCGCTAATGCCTAACTTATATTATGGTCTGACTTTTTGATTTATTACCCATGGCAGTTAGACCTCGTTGTCCAACTGGTAGAACCAAGGGGCAATGAATATTGGCCGTGGTACAAGCTCAAAATAACAAATGACTTCATACACCAAGAGGATTTATTACACATTCAAGAAATGCTTTTCTTTTTTACATATAGGTATATATTTTAATTAACTTATACCTGGAAAAGCATTTTTCTTTATCACCTATAATACTTTTTTATCCAGATCCGGCCTACTTATTACATAATGATGATATCAACCTTATTTCGCTTTTGCCATGGCTAAATTTCAAATCCCATACAGAAAATGAGCAACGAAGTTAAATTAACTTCAAATAAGTTTTGGCTTAATTTAGGCGTTTTGATATACCTAATTAATTAATTCATACAAGAATACTAATACACAGTTGCTAATGACTTGAGTGGGCATTATAGGTTTCTGCAAAGAAGGTTGAAAATCTAAAAGTGCATTTTAAGGTTACCAGCTAAATTTAATCAAAGAGGCTTGAAGTACGCGTCAGTATAAGTTAAAGTATAAGTATAAGGTGTATTTGTTCCGTAAATGAGAATACATAAACATGTCACTGATTTGATAACTTTGATGATCAGTTTTAACGCCTTCAAGCTAAGTACTGTATTCATCAAACAATTGCTATGTCATTTGTACCAAGGAAAACAATTATAACTGTCCACTCTGACAATAGTCAAACAGACTCTGACAAGAGGAAATGAATTACTTTGTTATAACAAAAGCGGCTATCCAAAAGGCAGAGAGAAATCAAAGGAAATTATTCTATCCCTGGCGAGGATACCGCTTTTAACCGGAATACACCGGTTCCGATTCGTAGACGAGGTGAGAAAGAGCAATTTTATTCGTCGACCCTACGGGAATAAATGAAACGGAAGAGAAACGTTACAAACGTCAGGTACAACAAAAAAACGGTGCAGTAACTCAACTCTTGAAAAAATATTACAAAACTTCACGCGACACTTTTGACACTGGCGCGATACGTTGATCATAACAATGATGTTAAAACGGCATTTGATTGAAATTTATGTTTTTTGCAAAGATGTTGTTTTAATTTATTATTGTAGAGGCAAATTTAACATAGAATAAGTAGTCATTGAATTTAAAGGAATATGGAAGGATTTGATTAAAAAGATACATCCAACCACTAATAATTTCAGTGATCATGCGTGTATCTACTTAGTACAGTGTTAGAATTTTAAAGTCTTTGTCTGACATAGTTTAAACCACTGAAGTAGAAAATTACTCCACAATTATTATTATGTTTCCATGTTGGTAGAAGATTGGAACTAGCTGCCCGGGTATTTGTTTCCCGAACATTATGAGTTGGGAGTCTTCAAGTCAAGAGTGAATAGGTATCATCTATGTAAGAGTACTGCATCTTTGGCATCATCACTTTCCATCAAGTGGGATATCGGCAATGCCGACCTTGACTATCCAGCATAAAAATTATAACAGATGTTTACCTATCCAGCATAAAAAATAAATAAAAAAAAGATTTTCACGTGTCTGTGTACTGGTCAGCTAGGTACAGTAGAATGCCGTGAATTAATTACTATTCTACCATCGAATTCATCGAAACGACTATTTGGTTAAAATGCTATGTTAGTTTTACAGCAAATAGTGGTATTGTGTTGGAAGTTATCGTACTGTTTTAAGTTCATACGTGGCTCGGGCACGCAATAAGCGTTAGGTACAACAATAATATGGAAGGTACAAGGATTACGAGAAATTCATTTATATTGTTCACCCTGAATGTTTGGCGAAATTGTATGAGGGTCCCGTCTCGGATTTTCATTCTAATATACGTAAGCTCTTATATCCGTTATTATAACAGGATTCTTGTTTTGAAATCGTATACGATTGTTTGAGGGTGATTGTCTCCCTAAAGAAAATAAGTCGGAGTCAAACGGAGAAAAAAATGAGTGACAACTAGAATATTAAAGCTCTCAGAAACATATTTTCTAGTGAAAATTACAGTTACTACGTTCTTTTTACAAAATAAGCTAGTTATTACCAAATATTTTTGTGATTGTTACTAAATAATTATAGTTGTCACATATAGCACTAGAATGTTATAACAGCAACGAGACATAAGTAACAGTAGGTACATTATATTTGTTCCAGGCCGTGACTATTTCTCCAGCAGGAACTGTATACACGTAATATTTGACTTGGTATTTTAGAAGCGAAAACCTTTTAAATTTATCAGCTTTAAGTATTTTGCACATAACTGATTTCCTGCTCCTGCAGTTCACCTGGAACTGAACGAACTGAAACGTCATCTAAAAAATACAGATGACTTTTGACTTACCCCAGTGCTGTAACGTCGGGCAAGCGAGTGCATGGATCCTCTCAGTCTTCCACCAGGTTGCAGAACGTCGCTCCAGCTGACTCGCCAGGTCATCATAGCTATTTCGGCTTCAAGTTTATAATGTCTGGTAAAAAGAAACACTATGTAGAAGGCTAATAAAAGTGATACATGTTAACTTCTAAAGACTTGTGTAAAAATATATCATCCAGATTTGTTCTTCTTTATAGTTGTGTTATAGCACGATAACAATAACAATGTAAAATGCTGTAGTAAGAATCATTAAGCATAAACGCTTTCATACTAACAGCACCACACTATTTTGTTTAAAAGTAAGCGAATTGAACTCTAGGTAAGTCAGTATAGGAGTAAAATCGTTAACGTTTCATTCGTTAATTTGAACATAATCCACGCTCTACTTTCAAAACAATTCGGTTTAAACATGTAACCACTTACGGCTTTAATAATAAGGCTACGCCGAGGGAGGTTTCTTAATTATAAAAAAGACTTTACCATCAAAGCTGAGTGACATCATTTCACGCTACCATTTTCCCAATTCAATTATAAAGAAAAAGCTTACTTAGGATAAAAATCAAGGCTGGAATACGTCAAGACCCTTAAAAATATTACCTCCGTAAAGTTGAACATAAATTCTTTTGTTGGGAACATTATTCATACTTTCTGCTCTAGTTATATTGGATTGGAAGAAAGGAATGTAATATAAAATCTGGGAATACTTAATTTTTTATGATTAAATATATTTTGAAATATTATTCACTATAAATGAAATAGCTAATAAAGATATTATTCGTCGCGCCCGGCTACGCTTTGTTCTCTCCCTGCTGCTCGGATTCTCAGAACAATCGTTCTGCAACCACACTCATTAGTTTTTGCGTCGGTTGCGAACACGTCATAAAAATTAGTAACTACGTCATCAAGAAGCTTGCAAACGTTGGTTCATAAAATAGTCTTAGATTAGTCCGTGTGTTCTGGCAAGGTTCAAGTAAATTCTTATATGTTCTATTACCTACATCCAAACTAATATCGGTATCATGTTGATAAAGAGTACTGTCTAGCTGGGTTTGTTTAAAATTGTTCTTGAAAGACATTAAGAAGTAAAGAAGTTACAGGTGAAGCTATTTAAACTATGATAATAATTAGGTAGTACTCATCTAAAACAATATTTTTAATCTTAGAGGTAAAAATAAGAAACGAGCCACACATAAGCATAAATATACATAGGCTTTATTATAATTTAAGAGCCCGAGGTTTCGCTCACTTTGACCGGGATAATGAGTAGCCTATTCCAGGGTTTAGAGTAAATCTGACTACCCGTTATAAATATACCTTGTTTTAAACATACAATATACCCACACATATACACACAAATCATATAAAGGTACTATTATATACCGATTCGGTAAACGTGATAAACAAACCTTCAGGTATACTCGGGGGGTCCAACGAGTCCCGCTCAATCGTGTCAACAGTGTGACTCAGTCGGATTTTTCTTCAGATTGAGTATTACAGACCCAGAATTCTCATAATATTATTACTGTTGTAATTTTATGACCTACGTTGGTATTGGTGTTGCCGAAATATGCAATCCATATTCATAACAATAAAAATGAGAAAACGAAACCAATTCTGCCAATCTAATAAAATTTTATGGAACATGCCTGCGCGTTTAGCTTTTGACATTCAAGTAAAGCAATATCTACAAAATGTCGAAGCAAAATTATCAACAAATACGTTTGCGGATTGGAAAAGTATTTGCCCTCAGGGTATTCCAATATTGGCGATTTCTGCGTATTATAATATACAAAACTGTAACAAGTAATATTGACATTTAGTAATAATAGTTGATAAAAATAAACTAGACAATTGGTTAGCTTTACGGCTGCAAAAAATACCTATTTTGATATATTTTATTTTAAGCAACCTGTGCTATATGGCTTCGCCCAAATGGAGTAAATGAGTATAAACCCTATTTCACGGCCTACACTATCATTAAAAATACGTACTACTATTTCATTAAAAATACGTCTAGCATAATAACTAATAAACGCTTAAACACAATATTATTCAATCACTCAAACAACTTACCATATCAAACATTTCACAAAATTGCTATTGTTAAATTATTTATGATTTGAAGACCAGAAGAATTGCAGAATCCTACAATAAGGCCTGAGAAATGGCTTATAATTTTGATATGTAGCAAAATTAAACCATTTCTGATAGGTACTGCTTATTTTCTATGTTAGTCTATATGTAATCATAAGTAAAAATTAAGCTATTAATTACAAATTTACAAGAGCATATTAAACAAATATTAAAATCATAAAAACCATCTATAAAAACAAAAAACAACAATTATGATGGTTTAGAGTTTAGACGATCTTCAATGTTTGGCAAATTGTCCGAAATGCTGGCTGCATCACCGCGATGCATAGCAAGGCTTACCATCTGCCCAATTACATTATTTTATAATTTTTACTGACTTAGGTGTGAAATATTTAGGTATGCACTTAAATATTTTATTGTATATACTAAACTATTACCTGTAAATGAAGACTGATAGTACGGCGAGGACCACCACGACGGAGCTCAGAATTATACTCAATATCGCGTATACGGGAAGCGCTGCAACAAACAGATTTATTTAAAAGAAAATAATAATATGATCATATTTTTATACAAAAAGCACGAGGAAATTGAAGTTTTATAATTAGCCGCAGTAAAAATTAGATTCGTATGTAGTAAGGATTCATACTTATTCTTAAATGTTTATTTGCAACCTACTTATGTATGTAATGTGCGTTCGTCTTTTTCGAAGTAGTCAGACCTTAAACTTATCCGCCTTTTACAAATATATCAAATTATATGAAGTACAAATAATATGTTTGTATCAAGGCGTAATGTACCCAAATAAAAACATCTGTATAATAACAAAAGTTACTAAATAATTGACCAAGTTTAAAAGACAACATTTTCTCCATAGTAGATTTTGGTATGTAAGAAAAATAAAAATAATTATTGTTTATAAACATTCCTCAATTTTTTTTCTTGAACATAAATGTAATCATTCATATGGAACCTCAATTTTAGCCCTAAAAAGGAAACAGTAAGAAAACACTTAAAACTAAATTACAGCGTAACATGCGTTTGCTGCTTCAATAAACATTAAAGCCTTTATTGATACATTATTGCATAAGGGTGTCTACAAGGGTATTTCGACTGTTTGGGTATTCTGCTATCATCTAATTGAACTGTCTTAAAACAAAAAAGCCCTCCTATAGAGACCCATAGAACTCTTTGTAGTTTTGAACATAATATTTCCCTTCTATTCTGTATCTAAACTTGGAACGTAATAGAATCTCAGCGCCCCAGCATACTGGATAGAATATATGATAGGTCCCAGCCCGTCTTCAAACATTTTATATAGTGACAAAAGACCCCAAGTTCCTTCTTACGTAAAGCAACTTATGATAAGTTACTTTATTCACAAAGACAGTATATTAAGAAAACTTGATCTAAAGATAAAAACGGTCCATAAATACTTTAAAGATGCTGAAATCATCGAGATGTGTGTAGTGATTTGATGCAAGCGGTACTGTAAGGGAAAAACAGTCGTTATCCTTAAGAGCCAGTAATTCTAGATTAAGCGTATTTCGCCATCATCGCCCACATCTTCACTTACCATTAGGAGAGATACTGGTCAAACGCTAGCCTATCAGAGATATTTATTTATTTGAATTAATGCTTTCGCTTACAACCCCATACTAAATTCATTTACTGAAAGAAAGAAAGAAAGAAAGAAAAATAATTTATTTCGACACAGCAAAAAATAATAATATTACAAATAACAATAACAGTGAAACACTTATGAACTAATAATTAATGATATAATATTTATATATTATACATACATTATGCATGCCGAAATGGGTTTGCCTCAGCACAAAAGTCAAGCACAAAACTCGACGCTGATTTTCAGGCAAACCTGCGGGTGATATATAAATGTGAGTAAACTTATTAAACAAATATTTATCCAATAATAAATCTAAATACATAAAACAAACAAAAACGATAATACCTATAACATATAATATACTTACATAAAAATAACTATAATACATACAGGAATACTTGTTATATACACATATAAAAATATTTATGACAAACAAAAAACTAAAAATGAAAACAATTAACCAAAATAATATATAATTATATAATGCAGATAGAAGTAAATAATGAGAATAAAAACTAACAACTTCTATTTATTAATTTTAAAAACAAAAGTAAAACAGCCAGTTGTAGACAGCCAACTAAAATAGGGAATCAATCAATTGAGCGCCAACCCCGTCCGTCCGTCATCATTTGCGATTTGTAACCAGTGGCCAAACACACATACCTTATGTCCATGAAACAATATAGATCAATTATTCAAAAGTATAGCAATAATAAAATTTTAGCATTAATAATATATTTAAATTAAGTAAATTAATGTCCATTTTAAGTATGTTTATATAAACGATTGATCAATGTTGATATTTGCATGTTTTCTCTGTTCTGTACTGGTGTCATGGATGCCAGATACATTCACATCACACAAACAATTACAACCAGAAATAAAAATACAAATTTTCCTTGGTGAGAAAACTTGTGTTCCCGCCGGGAATCAAATCCGATGCAAACATGCACTATCTAAACCTTCAGGTAGTACGTCTAGACATAAAAAAGTTATTAAAAAAAGAAACTGTGGTTATCTTTAAAGAGGTTTGTAAGTAGAACCCGAAATAAGGCGTATATATCACTTTGAACGTCAAATGTATACCAATATAATATTACGTATATACCATATAATAAATGCCAAACGCAAAACTATGATATAAGTATATTAAATCAATAAAAATTAAGAAGCAATCATAAAAAAACATTATTCTGCATAGAGGTTTTAGGATTACAGATGTACTTAAACAAAATGTTGAACTGTTGAATTTGACTTTGTCAGGTTAAATTCTTGATTTCCAAAGTTTCCACATCACTGTCTACTATCGTTGCAATTTCAATGATAACAAATCGCAACGAAACCAATCTCAAAGTCAAATAAACATTTTATCAATCAGTAGATTTAAATCATGTTTATATACAATCTTTGATCTGAGTGATAACTCCTATTAAATATTGGCTACTCGCCCGCGGTTGTTTGAAAGACTTCGATGACACAAGTGTAGTAAGACAGTAAACTAACTCTCTACTGCACTTGGAAATATTTTTAAAACATCTTAGAGTGTTTTAAAGTTAACAAGTATTACAAGATGATCATGGATCGTGCACGAGGGTTATGGGGCAGCGTCGGTGACATCACCTCACATTTACTATTAGGAAATGTATATCTTTTTCTTTAAGCTTTTAGTTTATACATACAAAAAAATAATTCATAAAACATTTTTCAAAATAAATATTTAGAAATGCAGTCAGCCCCTGATTCAGAACTTTTCGGTTACTTACCGAATCGATACAAACTTTCTAGAACCTTCCATGCACCACGTGGGGCTTAATAAACCCCAGCGAAACAAAAATCGTCGTATCTTTTTAAACGGCTGCTTGAACGAAACATCGAGTAGCTGGAGTTGCGACGTTGCCGGGTAACAAAATGATCTCTTAGTTATTAAAAAAGTACTATTTTTGTTGCAATGCCTATAGATATTTAAAATGTTTATTTTACTTAACACATTTATTTTATTTCTTTCTCCTAATAGTCCAAAACCAATAAAATATGTATAAAATTACCTTTAAAAAGATATTCTCTATATATAGATAGAATGATGTTGGGGTATAGAAAACCCCACATAGTGCAGGACGCAACTTTTACCCACGTGGTTTACGGAAGGTTTTATCGTATGATAACTAAACGAATCGTATGGTGACAGAGTTATCGTATGGTTCTGAATCAGGGGGCAGGTTCGAGTAATTTTTTTATACTTTTTTTATGCATTGTAGGCATGCATTATAATAGGCATGCATTTGACCACTATCTCACCTAAAGGAAAGTGATTATGCGGCCAAAGATTGGACATGCTTGCCTAGAAGATGGGTATCTTCTAGGCATAAATAGGTATTCACTCGAGACTTTAAGACTCCCAGATTATAACGTTCGCGGAATAAAGTCGCTGGCAATGAGTTCCACTCCTTCGCTGTACGGATGATGAACGTAGAAGCGAAACGCTTCGAGTGAACTGGAGGTATGTCGACCATAAATGGATGACGTTTGTGATAGTTTGTCTGGTTGTTAGATGGTAAAAAGGGTGGCATGGTAACTCATGTAATTCCTGTGCACACTCTCCAAAATGTAAGCGATATAATACCGATTAGCTTGCCACCTCACGTCAGTGACCAAGACTTTGCAATTTAGACTCGACTAGCTTACTATCTATTAGTATATAGTTTAAAGCTTGCGTTACTGCGTCCAATTATACTGTGTCCAGGTCGAATTTTTAGGTAAATATTTTATTTATGTTCATCAATCTTGCTAACTCTCCTTTTTATACCTCTTTTAAGTTCACCCTGAAATACTAGGACAAAGGAAGTTTTTCTTTGTTACCTTGACTTGTTGGCAGACGTTAAGGTTAGGTTAGACTCTTTATTTTTAAGAAATCTGACAGTCTGATTATTACCTCTCGTGTCGGTAAATAATGATGTGGTTGAGGACGGAAAACATGCCACAACAACAACAACTGTTTCACAAGTACATGTTTTATCACGTAAAATAGCGGTCAAACTTTAGCCAATCAGTGATACAAGTCAATATACTAAAAAAGTTAAAAAAACCCGACTGCGTAATAAGTGAACCTGGTATTTTATTTAATGCTTTTTCATTAATTCTTTTATCACAGCTTTATTATACGTATTGAACATTTAAGTGAGAATAGTCGCCAACCAACCTTGTATCGTTATAGTCCTAAATGGTAAAAATGAAAAAAAACCTTGAGATGATTTTCATAGACCTATTCAATATAACCCACTTAATATAGTTTGCCGACATTAGTGTTTTTTTCACAATTTAGCGTCTTCTTGTAACCATATTCAATTTTGATAACTGTTATGTCTTTACTGACACACATGTACCTACGGAATGAGAATAAATGAAATAATATGTAGTTGCAATAGTTTTTTTTTAACTTTTGCGAACTTTAATCATGTTTGGCGCAGTTGACGCAGTGGACAGTGTTCCGCCCTCTGCGCCGTGGGTCCTGGGTTCGATTCCCGGCAGGAGCACAAATTCCTTCTCAAGGGTTATTTGTGCTTCTGGTTCTGGGTGTAATGTGTGTGTGATTTGAATTTTTCCGGCACCCACGATACAAATCTTTGAACTTAGTGTAGGGTTGTGAGTGTGAATGCGTTTGTTTGTTTGCTGTTTATATGAGAAAACCGGGTCTTTTCGCGTTTATATTTTCAATATAGCATTATTTTTACTAACCTCGACGTTTCGGCAGGGTTCCACCGGCCGTGGTCCCGAGAGACTGACTTAGGTCGTCGAGGTTAGCCAAAATAGTGCTATTTTCAAAATAAAAGCGCGAAATGGTACATTTTTCTCATGTTAATAATATTAAGTTGCAACTTGCAAAGTATACAGTGAGACAGTAAAAATGCCAACAAAATACTAACTTACATATTGAACTAGAGTTTATGTATATACCTATATTGAGTCAGGCTGACAGTAAGTGATTGCCACGATATTTTTACGATAATGGCTCGTAAAGTAAGCTTTACTGGAACTAAGTGATCACTTAAGTGCTTCCACTTCGACCCTTTGAAACTACGTTTAAATGGTATCCTCCAATATTTTACGACCTACAAGACCTGGAGCAATAATGTCTTCAGTTGTAAATCTTCCACTCTAAAAGTATTTCGTCTAAATGTTCGAGAGTCTGAGTTCAAACGTGCATCTCTCGACGTTGTTGACCCAGTTGGCGCAGTGGGCAGGCTCTGCCTTCTGAGCCGTGGTCCCTGGGTTCGATTCCCGACATTCCGGACATTTTTTTTCTGGGTCTGTGTGCGGTGCGATTGCCTTTTCTTTAATGGTGTTTTTATATAAATACACCATTAAAATAACGATATAGCCTTTTGCCTATTAAGTTATTTTATTTTGACCTAAACTCCTAAATAGAATGGTAAAGGTACTAAGAATGTGACCAATATATTTTTCTTATTGTCTCTATTAAAGGGAAGACTCTTTGTTCTTATGTTCTTTGTTAATATCAGTAACTATTTTACACTATCACATCAAAAGGTACTAAGAATGTGACCAATATATTTTTCTTATTGTCTCTATTAAAGGGAAAACTCTTTGTTCTTATGTTCTTTGTTAATATCAGTCACTATTTTACACTATCACATTACTACACAAACTCAAAAGAGTTAGTTATCTTGAGTCTTCTCACTACGTCTGTTTTGTCGAAAATCTGGATTGCCTCAACGTTGTGCGTAATATTTGCAGCACCCACGAGTACAATTCTTTGAACTTATGTGAATTCGTTTGTTTAGTTTTGTATGAGCTGAGCGTTCTGCGGCTGGAACATCTTGGCTTATTTCAATCCACTGAATTCTTACCACATATAGAAAAATACAATGTAGCATAATTGTCGTGAAGCTTTTTTCGTAACTCCATTTGCAAATCACCCGGACTGTAATATGCGACAAGGGACTTCCTTCCAAAAATCATTATAAAATATTCGAGTCAAGTAAGATGCTCTATAGAAAGATCTTAGTCGACTACGGTGGACAAATAATACGTAAGTTTTTGAACTTGCCAATGTATATAACATTGTACTCTAAGTTTTGGTGGCACTGCTTGTGTAGGCAGTCGAATTGCTTACCCTCTTTTTTTCTTACTAGCAAAAAACAAAGTAAAAAAAAATCAAGAATCACCATAAGTTACTATTTAAACTCTTAGCTCTCATGTTATTATAAGTCAATCTAAAGAAAGGTCAATCACATTCACACCTGCTGTAAATAGCACTTTACTTGAGTGGACCTTTTTCGGAAAAAGAAAAAGCGAAAAAGGCGACAGACCTCTACTAACTGAGACGACGCGACAACGCCGGTAAATCTGCGATGTTTTTCTTATGTTGAAATTTTGATTGCGCTTTTCTTACCGGAGTTGGGAGAATAATATTTATTTTGAAAGAAGCTCTCAGTTATAAGTACAATGAAAAACACTAGATATAACAAATGAGACCATTTGGTTCTTTTGGACTGTTTTTATTAAAGAATTATCATTATAGTATTAAATGTATGCAGTTGCATTGTTTTTCATTTCTATACCAGCTCGACAGAGTTCTGTCAAGTTCTGTCGAACTAATACTTTAAAAAAATATCGCTTTATGCGCGGTTTGAACCCGCGGCTATAATTATGGTGTCATGCCCTATTGTTCTAACCGCTAAGCTTCGCAAGCCTTGCTTCTACCGACGAACTTATCCTTTTCTTGTTACTAACTTCTTATGGGGACGTGTGGGTCAACCCGGAAAAGATTTTAAACTACTACGGCTTGCAGTTACCTAAGTTTAAAATAAATTACATTGTTTTTTAAAAATTAATACAATACATAATACGAAATTGTATTCGCCTGTCTTGAAAATCACTTATTAGTCACAAAATGTCGAAAGAGCTCGAACTATGCTGAAATTTGGCAGGTAGTTTATGTTGAGTAGACATTAGCTAAAAAAAGATTTTTGAACTAGAATTTTCTAACAGCCGGTTAACTCGTAATTACAAATTTTAATATGGAAAAACAAGTAAATTTAAAAGTAAAATTGTTATAGGTTTAGAGAATAATTCGATAGAAACATTTTTGATTTATTATAATAATCAATCATTAATGCAAAAGTACCATATGTATCTTTGTTCGATGTTTACGCCTGAATGTATTTCATGGCCTTTCATTTTGATACAAATATACGTATACATATGAGTAAAGCCGCGGGGCAGACCTAATTCTATACCTTTAAAAACGATATGAGTATCTTGACAGTATGTGTAAAGCAAAGTCTAAAACACATTATATTTTTTCGCTATTTCTAGAAGAATAAACATATTAATTATATTCATGATCCAGCTGAATAAATATTTTAAGTATACACCCAAGTAAAGGCAGCGAACTTTAAAATATACTATTTTAGATCGTTGACTGAACTTCTCTACAATTGCTAGTTAAAACTTTAAATATTTTATTACAAGCTATCTCGAATCGATCATTATTTTACCAATCGTGAATAATGCTTCTCTTTTCAAAAGATTTTCGATTAAACGTCGGGATTTATCGTAGGATATAATAAACGTTCATAAGGAGCAGACAATTTTTGGGGGCTGAGTCACCCACGTCCGTAGGAGGATACCCCTTAAGTCTGACTCCCTACACGTGGTCCCCGGGTGGTGCTAATCAGGTGACATTTGAGAGGTGGTAGAGCATTTTGTGAGTTGCTCGCCTGGCTTGCTACCAAAGTAGCTTACCACCATCAAGTTGAAAGTCTGCCGCCAACCCAAATACGGTGTTCCGGCAGTTATCCTTGAGAGCCTGCGTATTCCAGGTCTAGTGTGTTTACCAGCTTCGATCACATCGTCACTTACCATCAGGTGAGATAGTGGTCAAACACTAGCCTGTCACAAATAAAAAAAAAAAAAAAAAAAGACAAATTAAAATTAAATGCAAAGAAAGCGGACAAACCTTATAAGATATTTACTTAAGGTATTTATTTATTTAGAATACCAATAGCCTATATATCTTTGAGTTTGAAAACTATCATCGTACATGCCCGAAACTAGTCGGAAAATCCGACAAAACCGCCGCGAGTACCAGCCGGTTAGTAAACATTAATAAAGAACTATACCTATTACACTAATTTTGCTACACGTAGCACGTATTTTAGAAGCAAATTGTTCTAAGATAAAAAATGCGATAGAAGGCATACATACCACTGGTATAGCCGATTTCGCAAAACGAACTGTTAAGTCGTATTATGGTGCCGATTCTGTTGTCCAGAATTAGACTAAACTAGCCTAAAATTAGTTTTAGTCCTGCTTTAGTCCAAAACATATTCAGAAAATGCAAGATTAGACTAAAATTAAGTTTGACAGGACTAAGTTAGTTTAGTTACTTTATTTAGTGAAAATGACCAAATTCTTATTCTGATGTATATGTTTTCGTTCAAATTAAGACTAAAAATAGAAATTTTAAACTCAAATTAGTCTGTATGAAAAAGGTCTGGATTATTTTTAATGTGATCTTATACTTGAAAGAGTCCTGTCATTTCAACTTTTAAATTAAGTTCAACGTAAAATCAGAATAGCGTTTAGGTATTCTTTGACTAAAATTTGTTTATTTTTAGTTTAGTTTAGGTTAGTTCGGTGCTCAACAGAATTAGCACCAATATGTCGTATTAAATATCTCAATTATGTGAGTATACAGCGGAAGATGTCGCTCTATAAAATAGAAGATTCGACTTCGAGATTAAACTTGTTACAGAGTTATAAACGTAGAGCTTTTCTTGACTACTCTTTATCTTGACGAAGGTAGAACCAAACAGCTTCTATGAAATATGGTTACCATAAAGATGACAGTCACATGTAATCTCGTAACAAAATTTGGAAATTCAAAGATATCTAACCTATTTTAGGGTTTTCAAACGCAAGTCATTCTAAATGAATAAGTGAGGAACAAGACTTACAGTTATCAGGACAAAGCGATCCATCAAAACCGCACTCAGGAGTATCAGGTGGTGGCGTAGACCTTCCTCCAGACCAGTGGATGGGTCTATCAGGTATGAACTGAAGAGATGAGTTCGCTGCTACGTACGTTGCTACTACCTGTGGGCAAAAGCAATAACAGTATGAATACTTGAACACTTGAAACATGATGACGTAATAACCGTTCCGATCGTGTGGATTTGGTTTTGAATCCTACGATGAGCTTGACCCTCAATTCATGCTCTAACGTTATGATGTTTTGGCAGCTATCCTTGAGAGTCAGTAATTCTAGGTTTAGCGGGTTTACAACTTGACCATATAATCTTTTACCTAACAGATAAAGATAACACTGTATTTATTTATATATATTTCTGAATTTAACCTACTTCTGCCTAACCAATGTTTTTGCCTCTTGACAGATCGGTCGTGGTTGATGACGTTGCATATTGATTGGTTAAATCAGCCCCCGCGATGCGCCTCTACTTGTTGCGGTCTTCAGCGTCTAGGGAACTCTGGACTAAAGAAGTTTGTGTCGCAGCCTTGATGAGGTCTGTCCAACGCGTAGGTGATCGACCGCGTGACAGCATGCCCTCTACCAGTCCCTGAACAACGAGTCGTTCTATGGACTGTTCGAAACATTTGAGGATTCGTATTTGCACAGTCGACGATAATCTCTGCTTGATTTTTAGTTCCGCCAGGATCGAAACGTTGGTCCTAAACGCAGTCCACGGGATCCACAGCAGTAGCTGCCAACACCACATCTCGAGTGCATCGATTTTGCGCCGGTTTTTGAGGCGAACCGTCCAAGTTTCTGCGCCATAAAGAAATATCGGGAAGACTAAGCTTCTCATTAGGCGGATTTTCGTGGCTTTGGTGATGTTACGGTTGTCCCATACTCTTTTCCACTTATCAACGACAGATCGTGTGATAGCACATCTCCTTCGAATCTCGTCTTCATACCATCCAGTGTTTGTGATAGTGGAACCGAGGTACACATTCTTATCGAGGTTCACAATTGGACAACCTCGCAGTTATCAATCATAGAGATGTCGGGATGGTTTAATTCAGCTTGGTCCACCATCATCATCTTGGTCTTGTCTCTGTTGACCGTTAGTCCAAAGGAGAGGCTCATTGCCAACAACCTATCATATCTGTCAGAAGTAATTATCAACAAACTATTATATCTTGCTTTTTATGATCGAGGACAGTGCATGTAGAATACAAACCCGTTTTTAGAACATTTCTAAAATGTATTGGAACAGTTAAGTTTCCGTTTTTAGACCTATTTTAGTCCTACTTTTATTTCGCTTACTTTTGAAAAATAATCATTTCGCATAATGTTCTTCTTCTATATTAATTGACTGACTTGACCTCGTCTTATTATCAACACAACAAGACCTCAAAGAACTTAGTACTATTATTTATGTTGTGTTACTAAAAGGATACTAAGAAGTAACAACCTTTTTCAAACTTCCGATCCAAGTCAGTTAATATGATAGGTTTTACGGAACCAAATTTACTGCCCTGTTTTTCCAGACCCGTCGTCTCACACGATAAAACCTTAAAGCGTTTAGACTATAATGAAGCGTCAGCCGTTGACTATGAAATAGTTAAATTCTAGAAGTAATTTATTAAATCTTTTTCAAGATTTTCAGCGCGTTTAGGAACGCTAAACATTTAAAAAAATTAAACGGTAGTACCTACGCATTAGTATAATATATTAACTTAGCCACAAGTGTTGAAAATGTCATAATATGTACCTAAAAGATATAAAATGCCAATGATTCTGGTGTTAAAAGAAACTATATAAAATGTTTTCGTTAATATTTTTCTTATTTTGCCCAAACGACTATTGTCTTATGACTCACAACTGAGATCGATCGCTATACATTCTATAAATTGAACATACTGTGAATTGGACATTTCACGTATTGGACATTCTGCGAATTGGACGTTATGCGACCGCCGGACATTTCGCGAATTGGACATTGAATTTTTATTTTTATTTAAAGTAGGCAAACTTTTGACCACAATCTCAATGATAAACGCCTTGTGCGACCAAACGACTGTATTTTTTATTCCAGTGTCATTTCTATTAATCGTATAGATCGAAGGACTGAACATATAGGGCGTAGAGCGTGAACCTTGAACCTGCTCATAAAAGTATATTGAATTTTATGGCGGGGCAACTTCGGCAGTCCATTTTGTACAAATAGGTGTTAGGACGTTTTGATGATCCATTTGTTGATATTAGGGACCTTGTTTGGTGTTAAATGATTGGAAATTTATGAGGATATGATTGGATGCTTACTCAGCTTAGTAGTTTTAGCCAGAAATGTTCGAATTTGCTATACTTCAATAAAATAGTCAGGTTTATATATTAATGTAGAAAGACGCTTCCGCCGGGTGAAATACCACACATTTTTCAGACGATATCAATAAGCTCTAGTTAAAACTATACACTATTCGGGTTTAAAGTCATAAGTCAAAATCAGGGCATAAAGGGAAATTATATACAAATGACGGGGACTAGCGCCGTGCATTGCTGTATAAAAATGTTGAAATTTTAATATTAATGAGCCTATGTGACGCATACCAACAGGCAAACAACTTACTTATCTCGTCACTTGGTTATATTTGATTCAACTTCAACAACTCATCAATAGCTATGCATTAGTTGAGTCTCGACTACAGAGTATCGATCATCGGCGAAAAGTAGCGAGCCTCTCAATTTTATACAAATTGCACTACGGAGAGTGTTCAAAGGAATTGCATGATCTTATTCCCGCATCACCGTTCTAATACCGAACATCTAGACAGACGGCAATGCGGCATCCGCTAATGGTAAAAATATAGACCATTCGCACGAAGCGTTTCGCTTCCACTTTCATTATGAGAACTGCCAAGGAGTGGAACGCCCTGCCGTCTACCGTGTTTCCCGAAAAGTATAATATGGGGTTGTTCAAGAAGAGAGTGAATAGGTATTTACTAAGCAAGCGTGCTCCATCTTTGACCGCATCATCGCTTTCCATCAGGTGAGATTGTGGTCAAACCCTAGCTTAGTCTCAAATAAATATAAATAAGAAAAACTTAAAGACGTAATTGTTATAATAAAATACTAAAAGATTACAAATAATATCAAACCAACCAAAAATCATACTGCTTATTCCATAATAATATGTGGATCCTACCTACCATCAAAATTATAGATTTAATCAAGGTATACATACTAGGATTTTGATGGATTTTGTCCAAAAATAAAACGTTCAACATCGTGAGGCTATAAATCCTACGCGAGAGTGATGTTTGTACAATGGATAAAGGTAATTGATTGTCCCGATGGCTAGTGTCAACATAAGGCTTGTCCATATACCTACGCAACTAAGGACGATTGATAAAATCACGAAAATAAACATAGTATGTAAGCCGATATATGTAGTCTTTACATTATTTTTGTACTTCTGTTTCATCCCACATACACCACTTCTCAAAATTACCACTTGATGTCTTTTCCTTCATTCACTCTTCTTTTATATTTGTAATTTTTGATCTAGAAATGTTATATACGGCCCAAGCTACTTCTAGCTTATATAATACACTTCTGGACACATCTATTGGCCCACCTTGCATTTTCAGTTTCGTTTGGTCCTAGCTAAAATTTTATATTAGGTCGAGCAAAAACAATTGATGCAGTTTTAAACCTGATACATTTTACCATCTTTTTCGATCGTATTGTTTTAAATTTGAATTCAGAATACCACACGACATGGAGCTACCCCTAACAAGTCGGGTATGCGCCTTGATAAAGACAATTGATTTTTGAATAAAAAACATGTTTTATCAAATAAACGTTTATTTTAATAACGCGTGTTGCCTCCATGGGCATCTACCACAGCTCTCATACGATTAGGCATAGAGTTTATCAACCGCTCTATAAATTTTGAGGGATCATCTCCCATTCCTCTTCTATGGCAGTTTTCAACTCCTGCATCGTCTGGGCAACTGGCTGACGAGCCCTAACACGTCTTTTTAGCTCGTCCCACATGTGCTCAATGGGGTTCATGTCTGGGCTTCTGGCTGGCCAGTCCATAACTGTAATGTTCACATCCCGAAGATATTCCCTGACGATGCCGGCCGTATGGGCTCTTGCATTATCATGCATAAAAAGGAAATTTGGGCCCACATAGTCCGCGTATGGCATCACGTGAGGTTCTAAGCACTCACGCATGTACCTTTCAGCATTTAATGTTGGCAGCCGTGGTCCCGTAACAACCTCAAGTTGAGTTTTGCCGCTCGCGGATATACCGCCCCAGACAGTCCATGAGCCACCGCCATAAGCAACCCTCTCTTCAAAGCAGCATTGTGCGAAACGCTCTCCCTTACGTCGGTAGACCTTCTTCCTTCCATCATTGCCATGTAACACAATTTTAGACTCATCAGAAAAGAGTACACGGCTCCAATGCTGCTGAGTCCAATTTAAATGAGTGCGCGCGAAATGAAGGCGCGCTGTCCGGTGGGCTCGCGTTTGTTTGGGGCCATTAGCTGGCTTGTGTGGTACCATATCGCGTTCTTTTAACCTTCTCCGAACAGTTCGAGCGCTCACAGATACTCCGTGGATTTCGCGAAGTTGGTTTTGTATCTCAATGGAGGTAAGGTGACGATTTCTCAAGCTCGTCATCACGATGAATCGATCCTGCCTTTCAGTTGTGACCCGAAATCGTGGCCTTCCTTGGCGACGAACAAAGCCACCAGTCTCTAGGTACCTCCGATAAACATTTCGGACCGCAGATCGACTTAAATTAAGTTGAGCACTCACACTTCTTTGGCTGTGTCCGGCCTGGATAAGTGCCACAGCTTGGGCGGCGACTTCAGGCGAAGTATCCATAGATTATTGATAGAACCTCACCTTAATGTTAAGAATAAGTAATGTTTGTTGCAAAACCAAAGAGATCAATCACACTTTCAAGAATTAAATCCAAGTAAACCAATAAAATCAAGTTTTCTTAGTATTCGATTGTTTGATATCAACAAACAGGCTCCTCGTCTTTTGTTTCTTTAAATTCTGTGTTCGAAATTCAAAAAAAGACTATTGAATGAAATTATGAATGTGCCAGGTTCAAAACTGCATAAAAACTTTTTGCTCGACCTAATATAAAATTTTAGCTAGGACCAAACGAAACTGAAAATGCAAGGTGGGCCAATAGATGTGTCCAGAAGTGTAATACAAAAATTAAAACCACCATCTCTTTGGATAGAATTATTATTAAAAGCGCAACAAGTGCTAAGAGGTTACTTAGGTGAATTTAAAAACATTATACTGACATTTTAAGACTCAGTAGTGTAAACTTAAATCAGGCTCCATTAAAAAATTAGTAGCAAATTAATAACAGATTTAAAAATTGTTAACTTTTAGATTTTCCAGTGTTCATATACTGAAAAAAATATGGAACTTCGCTGTAAACTCCGAGTCCCACGAATTTATGTTTAATATTTTTTCTATATAGACACTCTAGTAAAGGATCGTTTCTCACTAGTGATGTGGAAAAAGGTCATGAAAAATGGCGCTTTGAACAAACAGTGAGATTGTGTTAATATGTTTCTTTTTAGTACACTGAAAATACTTTTTAGTATCCTGAAAACGACTTTACCAATCTTCATGAAACATAAGAAACTGAGGAGTTTCAGAAGAACCCTCCCGTATATACTAACTTGCTTTTAATTAATTTATTTAAGCTGTACATGGAGGATTTATTGCTGAGAAAGCATTTTCTGCCAGTCATCCGAGGAGATGCAGAAAAAAGTCGTTAGTGCAGCAAAAACGATATTTAATTTTATTAAAATTGTCGTACGATTGAGTATCTACCAAATGTATAATTTTGATGGAGGGTGACAGGATGAAGGATGACATATTATTTTTTTTCAATTCAAAAGACAACGATTTTACGAATAACGCTCCTGGTTAAGCAATGATGCGGTTAACGATGAGACTTTTTTTTTATTCAATATAGGCAAACTATTGACTACCATCTCACCTGATGGTGAGCGACGATGTGGTCGAAGATGGAGCAAGCTTGTTTAGAAGATACCTATTAAATCGCGACTTGAAGACTCAAATATTTACATCTAGAATATTTCGAACTTACGTATGACAACTTTAATCTACTGTTATGCAACTTCTGAACACGGTCAAATTGTAATACAAAACAATATAACACTTTACAAAGTGTGAGGTTCACAATGTTTTCACTTCGGTGTAGGTAAGATTAATTTCATGCGGTTATGGTTATATAACGTGTCTACCTTGCTGAGAAGGGACAATACGCTCTACGGTTTATAAGTGACACATAGAGCTATGCTCCGCGGCTTCGTACGCATTAATCAAGTTAAAATGAAGCCTATGCATTATTTCAGGTGTCTATCTACGTTACAAATTTTAGCTAAATAGGTTTAATAGTTTCAGCGTTATTGAGTTTAAATAGTTGTGGTCTATATAAATAACTATTCAAATTTCACCCCTTTAGTCAAAAATATTGAGAACACAATTTTTTATTTTGAACTCATTATTTTGACATCTGCAATTCAAAATTAAAGGACTTTCATACAAATGTTTTCATCCTTTACATTTATTGTCATTATTACCTTCCACTTTACTGGTTGAATTTCATACCCCATTTAACCGACTTCAAAAAAGGAGGAGGTTCTATGTTCGACTGTATGTATTTTTTATTTATGTATGTTCACCGATTTATCACACATTTTTGGAATGATTCTCAAAATTCTTGTTTTGTTTGGTAGGTTATACTTCAGAGGTGGTCCCATATTTTTTTTTTCAAAATTGATCTAGCCAAAACCAAAATATAAGCGGTGAAGTCGGTTTTTTAAGCTAATAATTTAAACGAAAGGAAGACGTTTAAATTTATTTATTACACCTCTACCAATAATATCCTCTAACTTTCAAGTTTCGTAGATCAAGAATTCAGATTGTGTATTGTCGGTACAAAATAAACATGGTAAACAATATCATCCTTTCGTTACACAGCAAAACTCTCCAGTGCGTAATTTTATTGAAGTGAAAACTTCTTTAGGCGTGTTGAGCACTTTTTGGGTGAACAAAAAGCATGGAACTCGCTTCATCGTCACTGAATGCTTTCCATGAGCTATATGTATACTGTGTATATATGTGTACTTTTTGGGTGAACAAAAGTCATGAAACTCGCGTCATCTTCACCGCATGCTTCCCATGAGCTATATGTAAACTGTGTATATATATATTATATATAATTTATTTATTTTATTTATTTATTCATATGCATTACATGTACATTAGGTCATCAGACTAAACTTAGAAACTAAAGACATTCACCCTATTTTTTTATTTATTTTTCATTAATTTTCACTGCTATCGGCAATCCCCAAAGACTGCCCCGCATGTTTTTTATAATATAAAGATAATTTAAGAAGAAAAAATAAGCAGACATTCAGACTTATTTTAAAACAAGCCGTGACCGCGGCTTCGCCCGCGTTTATTAAGTTAACAAGTGGGTTATGTGTTAATACTTGATATAAGCTAGGTATATTCCAAATTTCATCCAAATCGATCATTACAGTGTGAAGAGAAAATTAACATACTTACGTACTTACACATTTACACACAAACTCCCGGATTAATAATAATAGCGGCGCCCTGTGGTTTTACCCGCGTAAGTCCCGGACCAGTGAAAATTTCGGGATAAAAAGTAGCCTATGTATTCCAGGGTATCAGCTACCTTTATACCAAATTTCAATAAAATTGGTCGAGCCATTGGAGCGTAAAGAAGTAACAAACATACGAACACACTCTCGCCATTATAATTAATATTAGTGTGATTAATGTAATGTGTAGTCTAATAAGAAGAAATAAGCAGACATTCAGACTTTTAAAAGATAAACAGACATTGTTCTGGATATGAAAAAGCAATTCACTTACATAACAAGTGCTCCCAGATGGGAAATTAATACTAAACTTGGCAGGAACCCAGCTGTCCCAAACAAATTGCGCTATTAGTTGTGCCATCTTGAACAGCCAAGTTTTCGACTTGAATCTGAAGTTCTGGAGAATATGGCACAAAATAATTTATGTACCACCTGTAAGATACTGCTTTTATATTTTAACTCAAGTGTACCTAATTTGCAAAAAAATATCAAGTTTAGGCCCAATTTAATTTATCTTCAACCAAACGTAAATAATATAGGTACGCAAAGAAAATGTTAGATACTGTTTGTTGGCTAAGTTGGGTGCGCGATCGCATTTTAAGCAGGGGTATTGGGTTCGATTCCCTAACCGAAGTTTATTTTTTTCCCCAAGGGAAATTTGTGTTTCTGGTTGTGATTTGTGTGTGTGATGTGAATGTTTCCGGCATCCACGACACAAGTCATCGTGCTTAGTGTGGACTGTGAGTGTGAAAGGGTTTTTATTATATGAAATACTATATTTTTTATATGCTATCGCATTGTAGTACCAAGTAGTTAGATTGCTGCCTTGGATTATTAAAACAAAAGTGACGCTCTGTATAGAATTTCACCTTCAGTTCACTTTATGAGTATTTCCTAGTTCTTAAGTCAAACAATAAATTTTTATTGTTTGAGCGTTCAAGTTTCTTCGATATTTCAAAACAAACAAAGTTCTTCTTAATAACCCGCGAAGTTTATGAGTTTCGTTGATGTTGATTGCAAAAACTGAATGTTTATTAAAGAAATGGAAAGTTTTGGTACTCGATAGATCTTTGATGGTGGTGTTTATTTGCTTTATGGAGCAGGAATTTTTAATGATTGGATATTTGTTTTTGTTTGTAAGCAGTAAGGATGTTTTTGTAAATATTAAATCAGTTTTATATTTATGATGTTGAACTGTGAAATGTCTGGAAGCTCTCTGGTACTTTACAAATAACCCTGTATAAATAACAAAGCTCATACAAAGTCCTACGGAATAACAAGACAAAAATAATTATTGTACAAAGTAATCTGTTATAACGTTATAGTTATTAGTCAATAGTACACCCGACACTACTCCTTCTATCTGCATCTTGTCCATCCAAAGGTTGTCTGGAAGAGATCGCTTTAAGCGATAAGACCGCCCATTGCAGCCTTTCATGTAAAATTGTATTTTTTTTTGTACCAATTATTTTAAGGTGTCAATAAAGAGTAATTGTATTGTATTGTAATCGTAGCTGGAACACAGGTGGAGATAAAGTGTCGCAAAGCTAACTTATCGTTAGCAAAATAAAACAAAAAAAAAATGTAAAGCATCAATAACTTTCGTTTAGGTACTGATGTTATTACTAAGTGATTCAGTCCACTTGCCAAAAACCAATACGCTTTATCTCAATTCGATCAAAAAGAACGCTACGACCAATGCAGTAGACCTTAAATCTAGTCTGCAAAGGTTTCAAATTGCTTGCCTTGTTATTTGATGTAGCGTTTTAGTTTTTGGCTAGGAAGGCAGGTAACATTTATTGTCTAACTCGAAAAACAACCTAGACGAAAACAAGAAATCTCCCATCTCCATTCATCATCGTCCAAGTTGTGAAACCAACAAACATCGACAACGACGTGTGGGGCTTCCCGAAAGGTCCCTTCGAAAACAAAGATAAATCCATATAAAAGTTATACAAACTATCTAACTATCTCCTCGCGGGAGTGTCCTAATTATATTATCCGAGTATAACAAAGTTTGGGCCGCCAACAAAACAATTAGGGAAGTTGACATAGGGTAAACAGTTCAGTGGTGAAACTTGGCAGATATGCTTCACACTTATGATTAAAATGGAACTACCAAGTACTAAATCATTTCAACGCAAGAAAAACTAAAAAAAACCGACTTCTCCGCTTTATCTTCGGAACCCTTGATCAGATGAAATTAATTAAATACGAAAAAAATACAAATTTCCCGATATCGGGTATCAAACACTTAGCCAAATTATATAGTTTTTAGGGTATAATTTACACTGAAAATGTAATAAAGAACCTTTTAAATAAAAAAATAACTTACATTAATATACGCCAATAGACAGTTTTTTAATTGTTTTACAACGTTATATCGCAGAATACACAGTCAGATTGTTAGGTTTAGATGTAAAATTAGGTAAACTTCTTAATACTGGTCGATTTTTAATGTTTTTAAACGAAAATATTCGTTTGGGAACCATATCGTGAAATATGGCGGTAGTTAGAAAATTTGCTTGCTTGACGTTTAAAAAGAAAAAAAGATGGCTCTGGGCATTCTGTTGGAGACCGGCAACGAGGCAGGAGTTTGTGCACGGATTTAGTGGAATAAGTCGGAGGTGATAAGTGTCTGAGTGGAATTGTAATGTGAGTACTCTTCGATGTAATAAATATGTATAAACCCTGAAATATAAGTTTTATTATATTTCAGAAGCGGGATCTAGCCCAATTATGTCCACTGTGTCAACGCTAACGGTCAATCTGTCCAGAATAAATTCACAATTATGGTGGCTTTATTGCATGATTATCTTTATCATATTATTTTATAACTTTTACACCAACTGTTGGCGTGTGCTAATCAACTGTACAGTAAAAATAATCGCAAACCATGACGTCTGGCTTATATACAAAATTGAAAATCTGACCTTGCCAAAATCATGACAGTCAAAATCGTTCCAAATCTTCATTTTTTTTTTGTATAGTAAGTAGCACCACTGGTGCTTGTGGGGGTCTACGGGGTACCGATTTTGTGGTTATTTTTGTTCTAAAATGCACCGTTGTCGAGATACCCGCGTTTTTGGGAAAAGTATGAAATAAAATATTTATTACATGTAATTTATTTTTCTTTGTTCCGAGATGCAAAAACATGCCACGCGGTGACGATACTTCGCCACTACGGCGTCAGTTGTCGACGCCAGACCGGCAGCATTCAGATCTGAGTCAAGGGGCGAGAAGCCGTGGCCGACTAGATCTGGGTGACTACCGCAGCCGAAGCCGCCTGCGCAGCGACGATCGCGAGCTTCGAGAGCGGGAAAGAAGCCGGAGTAGGCGAGATCTAGAACGAGAACTGGAAAGGGAAAGAGCTCGTATACGAGTGTTGGAACATGAAGTGCGAAGGGGGCGCAGCCTGTCGCGACGAAGCCGCACTGAAACAAGATCAGATAAAGTGGATGGCCGTCGGGAGCGCAGCGCTGTAGCTGAAGAACAGGAGCGCCGCTATCAGGGAAGTCGTCAACATCGCAGCCCAGAGGTGTTGAGGCCAAGCGGTACACGAGATGGTGAGGACGACAGGCGAGCACCTCGAAGTAATAGGTCAGACAGTCCTACTTTTACTTCTAAAGATATAGTCAACCTAATTAAATCAATAGGGCAATTCAAATCTCAATCGTCGACTTTAGCGACCTCACTCTCAAGTGGTAACATTAATCACAAAAATATATTACCAGAGTTTGATCCTTCCGTAAAAACACAGCGAATTGATATTTGGCTTAAGAAAGTTAACGAGTGCGCTACTGTCTACGGTTGGGATGATAAGATCATTATACATTTCGCTATGCAGAAACTGCGGGGATTGGCCAAAACTTGGTATGAGAGTTTAGGTACTATATTGTTTACGTGGGCCGAGTGGCAACAGAAATTGTTGAGTGCCTTCCCTTGTGAACAGAATTTTGGCCAGTCCTTGGAGGATATGCTTAAAAGGAAAAGCAGGATAAATGAACCACTGGAGGTATATTATTATGAGAAATTAGCTTTGTTAAACCAATGTGATATTGAGGGCAAACGCGCTGTTGACTGTATCATTCACGGATTGAGCGACAAAACTATGAGATCCAGCGCTAATGCACTGCGTTGTACTCAACCCGATCAGCTTTTACAATTTCTTATGTGCAACAAAGAATCTCCCCAAATTTTTGATCGAATGACACCCAGATTTAGACCGCCGACCTTTGGGAACAACCCAACTGCTAAAAGTGACAGGACTAGTACGAGCGGAACGCAGATACTTTGCTTCAATTGCAAGGAACGGGGACACCCTTATCTCAAATGCCCTAAACCGATCATTCAATGCACGAGATGTCGTAGGTTTGGTCACAAAGCGGAAAATTGCATGGTTAAGTTAGATAACACTGAGGCCAAGACCCCAATACCAAAAGCAATGCGTATATCGACGTCGGGTACAAATGCGAAGTTTATTAAAGAAGGCATGGTTAATGGTGTTACTATGAAATCCTTCATTGATTTCGGAAGCGAAGTGTCATTGATTACTCGCACCGCTGCATCATCGCTTGGGTTGGTTAGTGATAATGCTCCGACGCCTATGAGAGGCTTTGGAAACGATATTGTATATTCATCTGGAGGGGTTGTTACCGATCTAAGCATAGACGGGGTATGCGCCGAGGTACCGTGCCAGATAGTTGATGATAGGCTTCTTGACGTTCCGGTACTTTTAGGGCAGACCTTTACCGAACAGCCACACATTATAGTATACAAAAATGCCGAAATGCTACAATTCTACGATATAACCAGTGAACTACCATCGATCGAAAATGATCAGATTGAAGGTAGGTCAGTGGACGTAACAATAGCTGCAGATGTCACTGTTTGTGGTCCGGCTTCGGTTAAGAGTCTGATCGAACCCGGAAATGGCGATAAGATTTTGTTAAATAGTAAGATCATAGGCAAGCCTAATCAGCAAATTATGGTGAGCGGGGGTATCTACCAGGTGAAAGACTGTGTGGTTAACGTCGATATCACACCATTGACTAGTCAATGTCAACTTTACGAGGGCATGCGCGTGAGTAGAGGCACGCAAGTACAATTAGTTCACCGGATAGAAACGTCAGCTACACAAGAACAAATACGAGACGATTGTGCTATAGATGAGACAAAGGTTAACATATGTGGGACGATAAATCATTCTCATAGACAAAAATTAATGAACCTATTAAACAAGTTCAGACATTGTTTTGCGTCGTCATTAAAGGAACTCGGGTGTACAAATATAACCGAAATGAATATAGAACTAAACGATAAACGACCTATTGTATACCGTCCATATAGGCTATAGCATAAAGAACGTGAACATGTCAGGGAGATGATTGCAGAAATGATAGACTCTGGTGTGGTTAGGGAGTCGGTGTCGGAATATGCAAGCCCGATAATCCTAGTGCGTAAGAAGGACGGTAACCTACGGCTTTGCGTTGATTACAGACAACTCAACTCTGTTACAGTCAAGGAGCGATATCCAATGCCAGTCATTGAAGATGAAATTGCTAGACTTTCTGGTCAGTCATATTTTGTCACTCTGGATTTAGCGTCTGGGTACTACCAAGTGCCAATTGCAGAAACCTCTAAACATCTTACATCTTTCGTTACCCCGGACGGACAATACGAATTTAATCGTATGCCGTTTGGGCTAGCTAACGCACCTGCAGTATTCCAGCGCATGATGAACCGTCTTTTGGGTTCGGCAAGATTTACTGAAGCTACAACGTATATAGATGATATACTTGTGTATGGAGAAAATGTTGATGAATGTTTGAAGAGGTTAGAGCGAGTATTACAACTAATCCAACAAGCAAATCTTACATTGAACCTTGTGAAATGTAATTTTTTGCAAACAAGTATTAATTACTTAGGTTATGATATTAGTGCAGCAGGAGTACGCCCTGGGGACAAAAAGGTTCAATCTGTTCAAGACTTTCCCTGTCCTACCAATCCTCATACAGTACGCCAATTTCTGGGCCTAGTAGGATATTTCCGAAAATTCATACGGAATTTTGCGGCCATTGCACAGCCGTTAAATAAACTCTTGAAGAAAGATGCGTCGTGGGAATGGGCCGAAGAACAAGATGCTGCATTTAGGGCACTCAAAGATAAATTGATAGATCGGCCAATATTAGCCATTTATGACCCAGCTGCTGAAACGGAGCTCCATACCGATGCCAGTAAGATAGGAATAGGTGGCATCTTGTTGCAGCGGCGTCGGCATGAGGGTAGCTCATTTCAGCCTGTGGCTTACTACAGCCGGCAAACTTCTCCAGAAGAGAAAAATTTTCATTCTTACGAACTGGAGACGTTAGCCGTAGTTTGCTCGCTTAAGAAATTTAGAGTTTACCTCTTAGGACAGAACTTCAAAGTCGTTACGGACTGTAATGCATTGCGATCGACATTCTTCAAACGAGACTTGATCCCACGTATAGCACGATGGTGGTTGCTCTTGCAGGAGTTTCATTGCATCATTGAGTATCGCGCCGGTATTAAGATGTCTCATGTTGACGCCTTATCACGAAATCCAATAACTACCTCTGATAGTACATTCGATCCGGAGCATTACCCGGCTATTATGACGATCAACAACGATGACTGGTTACAGACGTTACAGTTAGGAGATGGTGAGCTATGTAGGATAAGAGACATTTTAACTACGGATATTGACGCCGATGGTCTAAAATATATAAAAGAAAATTATGTGATTCAGGAGGATAAGTTGTATAAATGCCTAGATGGAGACAAAAGCAAACTGCGCTGGGTGGTGCCAAAGGGCGCTAGGTGGCAGATTTGTCGTTTAAACCACGATGAAATTGGCCACTTTGGCTTGGAAAAGACCCTGGAACGCATAAAGAGAACATACTGGTTTCCCAAAATGACTAAATTTGTTAAGAAGTATGTTCTAGCATGTATGGAATGTGCATATGCCAAAAATGCCGTGTCAAAAGAAGGCCATTTACATACAATTCCAAAAATTGAAGTGCCATTCCACACCATACATATTGACCATTTAGGACCGTTTATAAGATCAAAAAGAGGCAATTCCTATCTTTTGGTTATTGTAGATGCGTTTACCAAATTTGCATTGATCCGGCCAGTGCGCAATACTAAAACGCAAACAGCTATACGAGTTTTAGAGGATATTTTCTGTATCTTTCGTAATCCTGATCGCATAATTAGTGACCGCGGAACATGTTTTACAGCGCATGCATTTAGACGTTTCTGTTCTGAAAGGGGAATCAAGCACGTCTTAAATGCGGTCGCTAGCCCGCGTTCTAACGGCCAGGTTGAAAGATACAATCGGACAATCCTCGATTCGCTAACAGCTCAGAATCTTAACTATGACGAAAAAGACTGGGATGACAAAGTAGGTAGGGTTCAGTGGGGTATGAACAATACTCGACAAAAGACAACAGGGAGGACGCCGGCAGAGGTGATGTTTGGCTTAAAAATGAATTCGGAATTTAATTCCAAACTAAATGAAATTGTTTACGAAACACAAGAAAATTGCGATTTAGAAACTATTCGTGAAAACGTTAAGAATAAAATAGACGAAGAACAGGAAAAACAAAAACTGTATTACAACAAAAATCGCCGTCCTGCCCGGATCTATAGTGAGGGCGAGCTAGTTAAAATTACTAAGACTTCATTTAATAATGACGGAAAAAGCAAGAAACTATTGCCAGCGTTTGTAGGTCCGTATAGAGTAGTCGAAGTATTAGGTAACGATAGATACCGTTTGACTGCTATTCCAGGTTTAAGTACAACGAAGAATAAGCGTAAAACAACCGTTGCGGCTGATCGCATGAAACCTTGGGTAAATGTCGCTGCTCTAGACGTGAATGATATAGACGACGATGATGATGTTGACGATGATAATGATAACGATAACAATTAATGATAATGACAACGATAACAGTTAATGATAATGACAATGATAACAATGAGTGATTATGACAACGATAACAATTAAAGATACAATACTATCTACTATAGATGACAATTACTAAAATAAAATATAAACAAATTATAAATAACCGTATTGATAATTGTAATTAGTGATAATGAGTTGTAATAGTGTATAATTTTATTGTTAGTGTATAATTATGCATATTCATAATAATGACATTATAATTTAGTGGTAAACTGCATATAACTGCATATTGACATAATGGAAATGTGATATTGTCAGAAGGAAAGGTTGACAAATATTGATAGAATAATTAGGTTAAGATTATGGTTGTCAGAAGGAGGGTTGACACCATAGTTAGAATAAGTATATTTATAATTATATTATGGTTGTCAGAAGGAGGGTTGACACCATAAATAGATTAAGTATAATTAGATTATGGTTGTCAGAAGGAGGGTTGACACCATTAATAGATTAAGTAGAATTAGATTATGGTTGTCAGAAGGAGGGTTGGCACCATAAATAGAATAAGTATAATTAGATTATGGTTGTCAGAAGGAGGGTTGACACCATAAATAGATTATGTATAATTAGATTATGGTTGTCAGAAGGAGGGTTGACACCATAGATAGAATAAGAATAATTAGATTATGGTTGTCAGAAGGAGGGTTGACACCATAGATAGAATAAGAATAATTAGATAATGGTTTTCAGAAGGATGGTTGACACCATAGATAGAATATGTATAATTAGATTATGGTTGCCAGAAGGAGGGTTGGCACCATAAATAGTATAAGTTGAATTAAATGATGGTTGTCAGAAGGAGGGTTGACAACTATCGATAGAATTAGCTAAACTGAAAAGTTTAAAGAATGTTTGTTTATAAATTACTATATATATTATATAATACATAAAAATGATAACTCGTGTTCGTAAGAAAAGAGATTTGTAAGTCCTGGTTCGATGGTAGATACAGAATGTCTCGGTCAGAAAGCAGAGTGTTAGGTTTACTTGACTGTCCTGCTCTTGTGCACGAGGGCGTGCACGAGGTCAGAATGGTCGAGTGTTAGGTTTAGATGTAAAATTAGGTAAACTTCTTAATACTGGTCGATTTTTAATGTTTTTAAACGAAAATATTCGTTTGGGAACCATATCGTGAAATATGGCGGTAGTTAGAAAATTTGCTTGCTTGACGTTTAAAAAGAAAAAAAGATGGCTCTGGGCATTCTGTTGGAGACCGGCAACGAGGCAGGAGTTTGTGCACGGATTTAGTGGAATAAGTCGGAGGTGATAAGTGTCTGAGTGGAATTGTAATGTGAGTACTCTTCGATGTAATAAATATGTATAAACCCTGAAATATAAGTTTTATTATAAGATGTATAATAACTAACATAACTAAAACTGCAGATTCTTTATAACATAGTATACGCGCGAGGACATAAGTGTTTCGCTATTTTATCGAAAACACTTCTGAGACATTGCCATAGCATTGCACAAACTTGAGGTGTGACAGAGATAAATACCATCTTCTGCTGAACGGCGAAGCAAAGATCATATTTCACAGATAGTTCTTAACTTGGAGCGAACTTATGTGAGGTTTGTCCCATTTGTTATAAATGGATCTGGTTTGTGTATACCGCGAGTTTTAGAGGTTCAATAGGGTTCACAAACTCAAAAATAAATCACACAAATTTTAAAATTCTTAATGTTTTTGAGTATGTTTGTTTTATCTCCACATAATGTTATTATTATTTAATAGACAAAGCTAAGTTTATGTCGAAGACTGTTTCATGATCATATAATCTTTAAACTAAACTCTTTGAAACTCAGCCCCACACTCAGTTTAATGACTTCTGTCATAAGTGCCGAAAACATTCATATCACACTTACAATCACGCTCAGAACCAGAAACGTGTGCTCCTACCGGTAATCGAACCCAATACACGTTGCTTAGAAAGCAGACGCGGCCCCAAAATTGCGCTTTCCCCCAAAGTTCAAGTTATTTCATATTATTATTCATGTTTTTTTTTATTTCACATATTAGTATGTATATATTAGTATATTTGTCGTACACTGATTTGGTTTTGTAACCATTGACAATCGATAATAACACTAATCACACTATCAAACTAATAATATAAATGCGATAGATTGTGTGTAAACGGCAGAATGGATTTGGATAAAATTTGGAATGTACATAGCTTATAAATGGGATTAGCAAATAGGCAATTTATTAACTTGATGAACGCAGGTGAAGCCGGCCAGTATTCTATAAAAATTTAAGAGCCATATCGAAGCCAAAAGTTGAAAAACTAAAAACAATCTTCTTTAACTCTCACTAAAACTTAGTCTGCGTTAGTCATAAATGTATATCTACTATAAACCTTGACAAAGACGAATATGCATCTTCTACTGATCCCCAAAACTATACATCATATAACATATTTCACGGATTGTTCTTAACATCAAGTCAAACTTTTGCGAGGTGCGTTCCATGTGTTGAAAATGGCTCTAGATGTTATACCTCTTAAAAAGCAGGGCTGACAAAACAAATATTTATTTTCGAATGTGAAATCTGTTATTCTTAGAATAGAATATTTTTGATTGCTTAGAAACAATGCAATCTATTATTCTTAGATAGAATAGAATATTTTTTATTGCTTATAAACAAATAGCCGTGCCCCGCGGCTTCGTCCGTTATATCAAGTTAAAAGTAGCCTATGTGTTAATCCTAGGTATAATCTATGTTCCTTCCAAATTGCATCCAAATCCGTTCAGCCATTAAAGCGTGATGAGGGAACAAACATACTTACACACACACTTACACACAAACTTTCGGATTTATAATATTAGTAGAATATACAAAAAAATAAGAACTTATTGACCGTTTGTCCTTGGGGATATGAAACATTATTTACTTATCTAAATAAATATCTATTTACATCTTTTGATTTTTCTAATAGGTATCGCAATAGTTATTTAAGTATGTATCGAACACGTATATATGGGGTGTGGATGCAATAATATAATACATTTAAAGTATTCCTTTGTTGTGTAGAAAGTCTTTTTTAAAAGCCGTTTCTTTAAAGAGGGAAAGTTTTATTTATTGCGGACACATATTAAGTGCTCTTATGGTACAATGTTTAAGTTAACTTAAGGGATAAATATATTAAACTTGTACTGAGAACGTCTGACATATCTATGCGAAACTATTTTAATCTATTTTTATTCTGGCCAGCTGACTCAATCGGTAGCGTATTTTCCTTTTAAGCACCTGGTCGATACCTTCGGGAATCCAAACCGATGCACGATGGTTCAATTCCCAGTGAAGACACAAAAACACTTGTTTTAACTTTGGATAGAACTCCAAAGAAAATTTATGTTTCTGGTTCTGGGTATGATTGTGTGTGTGATGTGAATGTTTCTGGTACCCAAGACTTCACAAAGAGAGTCAAAGAACTTGTAGTAGTATCTTTTATATGCCTAAAAGTTTCTGCTATTTATGCATAAAAATATTACACCTTCTTTTAAAGAGTTTTCAAAGCGTACAAAACTTCTGAACTGAATTCAATGTCCTAGTATGCATTGTTTTTAATTATGACAAAAATATATATTTTGTTCATTATATCACAATAAAAATAACACTTTGTAACAAATAAAACAAGTTAATGATAGAATATATATAAGTGACAACCCTATATGTAGGAAAAAGCTAAAACCCGGCAAGTTGGAACGTCTCTGAACAACTTTTGTGCAATAAAGAATTTAGGTCTGCCAACATTCATTCTAAAGGTACGATTTACGTAATAATCTAGAAGCATCTTTTGCGAAATAATATAGAAATATTTGTTAAATTAAACTAATTGTATTATTCCCTAAGTTTTATAACAATTTTATCCCTGACGAAAAAGAGAGGTGTTTTAAGTTTGAAGTGTGCAAATGTGTACGCTCCCAAACGGCTGTACTGGATTTGATTAAGTTTTTTTTGTTTGAAAGGCGATTAGGTCGAGAGTGTTCTTAGCTTCGGGGGTATTTTCAAAATGTTGATTCTGCCACTAATTGTTAGTTTTTTCGGAACTTATTCTGTACTCAAACTCGTGTCTTTGGAGACCCCGACACCTGACAAAAAACAGATTGTCTCTTCGAGGAATGCAGTAGTATTGTAAAGAAATCCTGAGTAAAAACCAAAATTTTAGATCTCTCAACAAATACATCCCCATTAAGACACCATTATAGTAACAGCTTTGGTCACAACTAGTATAAACACAAATAGTTACCTACAAGACATTGAGTTTATAGGTAACTCAAGTGCTCACACGTATTATTTTTTTTTTTTTCAAAAATCTATCAGAGCGCCTGGTTGAGGCGACGCGTGATCAAAATGCTTGCACTTATTTGGCTTAACGTATTAGCATTGCAATTCAGAGAGGCAATGCCGCCGGCATGATGGGAACGCTACCCACTGGTAGTGGGCTTGAGCACTTGAGTTACCTATAAGCTCGATGTCTTGAAGGTAACTAAGTTCTTTGCTGTATATAGTTTAAGTTACGTTTTAGGAAATATTAATATAATTGGCCCGTAGATATAGTGTCGAACAAAAACAAACAGAAATATGAAATTATTCAAAGCTGCTATATTACTTCGGAAATAAAGATTTATGAAGCAATTTTGAAATCCTGGTTAACTGGGAACCATTTTTCATTCGGGCACCTTAGTTGATAAATTGTTGTCTTCTTATGCCTTTTGGATAAAAAATAAACTAAGCAAATTTTTGCGTACTGCACATTACTTAGTGGCAGTAATGACGTGACAAAACAATTCAATATGTAATAAAAATATTTTTAATATTGTAGTTTGGTCATCATATTTTAGCTAAAATATTTCACTGTTTCTTTTAACTCTGCTTGTTGTTCATTTTATACAAATGTATAGCTTATTTTATGTTTTTATTTGTTATTTATTATATTTTTTGTATATACAGAGTGTTTGGTAGAGGATTAGCCAAACGTGGTAAACGTGAAGTTTGACCTAGTTGGAAAATACAAGTTTGCGTAAAAGCCTCAAGGTATTATTGTTTTTTTCTATCGTCATAATTGTTATTTTTTTTATTTTTCCAAAAGGTTTACTCTATTGCAATAAAATTTTATTTTCGTGCATGTTTCTGGTATTTCTTTTTTTAATTTACTTACGAGTACGTCCAGTTCGTGCGAAGCGTTTTGCTTCTTCGCTTCTACGTTTATCATCCGTACAGCGTAGGAATGGTACCTACTCATCACAACAAAGACGCGGGCAGCGTCTTTGTTCCCTGAAAGGTACAATCTGGGTGTCTTTAAGTCTAGAGTGAATAGGTACCTTCTAGGCAAGCATGTTCCATCTTCGGCACCACCGTCACGTCCGTCAGCAGCATTAGCAACGTCCATCAGGAGATATAGCGCTCAAATGCTTGCCATTATATAATAATAAAAAAAATCAAATTACTAAAACAAGGGCTTTACTCGCATGACTTTGGCAGTGACAATCTTTTTGTGTGTTATAAGTTAACCCTTCAGGAACACATAATTTCTGCTCTTATAAAGTGTACAAAGCTCGTTTGGCTATTCGCTTTTGACATGGGCGAATGCGGGTGATAAGCAAGTCTCACATGATTTTTAATTATTAAAAAAGCATTTGCAACTTTTCAATCTTTTTTTAGCCAGTAACCAGCCTAAGTAGAATATCTCACCAAAGTTTAATCATAATCCGATGAATACGAATACAAATAGCGCATGAAATACGAATAAACAAACATTACATAACATAAACGATTTCACACTCACAGGCCACACTAAGTTCAATGACTTGTGTCGTGGTTGCCGGAAACATTTACATCACACACAAAATTTTCCTTGGAGAGAAAGTTGTGTTCCCGCCGGGCATAGAACCTGATATAGTAGGGGTACTTAGAAGGCAAACGCCCTTCCAACTAAACCAACAGCCAGTTTAATCTTAACTCGAGCTGGTGTTTTTATAGTCATACAAACTTATAATCAGAATCAACAAGAGCGCGGTTTAGTCAAAGTGGTAATGGTTACCTTTATGTATACACAAACTTATCCCGAATAAACATACCTTAAACTACCTATTTCTCGGTCTGTACTAACTGTTCAGAGAACTGTATCTATGTTAACCTTTGTGACTGTGAAATTAACTACCCACGCATCCGCCGCAAATAAGCTAGTCTGTGAACTTGTAGTTAATTATTCGCCCTTTAGTTAAGGTGATGATGGATTGTTTGATTACAAATCGGTAATATATTATAATAGTGATGCAAGTTCGACAAAAAGTGTTTGTTTGAAAAATGATATGCACTAAATATCCTACTAATATTCTAAATCCGAAAGTTTGTAAGTGTGTCTATGTTTGTTCCCTCTTCACGCTTTAACGGCTGAACGGATTTGGATGAACTTTGAAATGTACATAAATTATACCTACGATTAACATATAGGCTACTTTTTAACTTGATAATAGCGGGTGAAGCCGCGGGGCACGGCTAGTGAGTACTAAAAGTTTTTTGCAGCAGGCATTTGCTTGTTATGTGATAATCACAAATATAGTATACTATAACGATATAAGCTCGCCGGAGTACCTAGCACATTAACAAAATTTGCAATAACAATCCACGTTTAGAGAGCTGAAGCTTACAATAAATTGCTAACAGATATGGACTACGGCTAACGACAAGCTTTAAAAAAAAAGTAAAAAACTGGCTAATAAAGTAAGCTTTCTATTCTGATAATGAGTGTATTAATATGAAAATATGACTTAACTACCGATGTGACTTTTACAAAAACTATAATTAATGAACTATGATAAATCATGTTTTTTTAAATTGCTTCTATTTTGATTGAAAAATTCGTTAGTAGTTCACATATCAATTAAATGCTAGAAAACTAATCTTTTCTAGCATTTAATTGATATTTTTTCAAGTATTATTATTTGAACTATTTCGGAACTGTCGGTGCTCCTTCATCAGTCAAGTACGCGCGTGAACATGCCAGACAATCTATGGTCTATTTTATATTATTATAAATTTATCAGATTAATCAGACATGTTAAAGACATTAATTAAACCGTCTGAAATAGACGTATAAGGCCTATCTATGTTAATGTCTTTGTCAATGGAATGTTTAGTACCTAATGTGTAATTGTAATGGAATGTTTTTGGACCTTGGAGATTAGCTTAGGCTAAACCCAAAAAGTTTGTAACACCTTCCAAAACATTGCCGACTTAAAAAACACAGTAAAAATTAAAGACTTAAGTTTTAATAACAGTACCGATTGCCTCTGAAAGTAAAATCTCCGTAAGCCAAGGGCATGTTTTGGGCTATAGAAATAAAGTTAAACGATATACCGTAGCTTGAGTTGGCTTGAACCCGTAATCGAACGACCCCTAATCTCTCTTTGAATTATTAAGGTCTTCAGAAAAAAAGCACCCCAACCTTTCTGCCGAATCGTCGAGTCTCGAAATTACGTCTTCATGTCAAAGCTCTTGCGACAAAGAGTTTAATTACCTCGTTGTAATGAAGGGAATAGATCGATGCTTGCTTCAGACGTTTCTGCTCGCCTGGTACTACAGTACACAAAGACGGTTAAATTATCGTAATTGAAGTCACGATTTTTATCAATCTCCTTGTTTCTGATAACAAAGATGAATGAGATGTCATTGAATATAATAATTATTTGTCTACGGGCAAATTAAAATTAAACTTTTGAGATAGTTCCAGGTATATGTGCCTCTTTTAACACAGATGGTGATCGAAAGGCATTATCGATCGAAATCCATGTGTTCTATCTAATTGGCTTTAGATGCCATTCACTATGTCAACGATTTCGATGCGAATTGCTAACACTTTTTTTATGCTGCAGGCCTATCGCATTTGAACACTATATCATCTTCATTGTAATAGAGGGTGACATGGTAAGTATATAATTATTAATAGTTACTAATTAGACGTTTCAAATAGGCACACCGAGATATCTCTAGTGGCAAACATTCTTCTTTTTTAAACGAGTATTTGTTTTAGACACGATAAAGCAGTCCTGCACAACCTAGGCAGTCAGAGCGTTGAACCTTCACGTGTGTGTCTAAGTGATGATATGATAAAAAGAGGTCAGCCTATTGTTAAGAATAAAATTAAAGAATACAATTAATTATGAACCTCCACTCTGAAAACTCAACATTTAAAACGAACGTTTAACGTCTTGCTGATTTTGTTAGCGGGTACCTAATAAAATTAACTAGGAGAGATAGCTATAACAAATAAAATTAGAGGATAGAGCTAGATTTAGGAGATCTTTAAAATAGTTTTACGGCAGCTAGCAAGAACTAGCCTAGGACTTGTGCTTACTACTCTCGTACATCATGACTTACCATTTTATATAAGCTAAAAAAACTAGTAACTACAAAAACTGTCGAGACAGAAGTTATTTGAAAGTTAGTATGATCATAATCTTCTTTATTACGCGTCCAGTAATATAACTATAACGGCACATAAAACGCTTGAACTCTTCTAAAGACCGAAGCAACCTCAATAGCGTTTTGACCTTTGTTTTGAGGCTCTTCCGGTACACTTGACTACAAAGTTGACAATGGGTTTATAATTAGGGCGTGTGCTTAGACGCGGCGATAAGCGGAATGACAGCATTAGTATACATTTCTATTAGTAGAAACACTTGACATAAGCTTATAGGATCTCCCCGGCTGTCGTCATAGTCTCTAAAGCTTGTAGAAAGCGACTTGCGATAGATTATTTTCTCGCTATTTCTATAGCGATCAGTAACTGATCGCGGAACCAACTCCAGGCAACTGTGAATAATTTTGTTTAGGTTTGTCTGTTAGGTTACAACCACTACATTGCTGATAGTAGAATTACAAATAACTATACTTGGAAACTCACATACGATAAGAGAGATAAGAGCCAGATTTCCAGTGGTAGGAACAAAATGAACTGATGATGATGATTTATCTTTGAATGATGTATCTTTGGGGATAAACATTTATAACGATCGAAGCATTTAATTAGAGATCAATAGATAATAATCTCAATTCCTTCTACGCTGCTCGTTAAGGCTGAATCGAGTGCTTAGTTGTCAACACGGTTGACAGCAAAATTATTAACAGTAGAACAAGCAGTTTAATTATACTGTATAATGAAACGATGGGTCGCAAGGGATGAGATCGGTTTTAATTAGGCTTGATAGGGTTGCTCGGAGGTTGCAAGTTAGTGAATAATTTTGTTTTGGAATTGTTGAGATGTCGTGTGGTTAAAAGGCAAAGGATGTGTGAAGCGATTATATGTAAGGAATATATCCTTCGTATCTATAGCGTTAGCTTAGTGATCTGTATTGCTATTTAAAAGTAAATACTTTGTAAACATAAGCGCTTTCACACTCACAGTCCCACACTAAGTTCAAGAACTTGTGTCTTTGGTGCCGGAAACATTCACATCACAAACACAATCACAACCAGAACCAGAAACACAAATTTGCCTTGGGGAGAAGTCTTGTGTTCCCGCCGGAAATCGAACCCAATACGTCTGCTTAGAAGGCGATCGCCCAACCAACTAAGCCAATGGGCAGTTTTTTTTTTCAAGCTTGTCTAGAAGATACCTATTCACTCGCGACTCATCAGGAAACAGCAAAACGCTTCATGCGCATTTTTGGAATGTCTACCATATAGCAGTGCTGCTCAATAGTTTGTCTGCTTGTCCGATGATAGAACGGGGATGGGGGAACTAAATCGTGCAGTTCCTTGGCACACTCTCCGAAATCATGGCACACTCTGAATAAATAAACTCAAGCCACAGTTATATAGATAGATAATGACCTCGATTCTGATGTACACTCACTAAATTAAATTTAAACTATCCCTGTCTCTTACAAAATAGAAACACAAGACAGAGATAGCATACATTTTAGTGCTGTCAAGCTAATTTATCAATTAAAATATGAACAGCAGAAGCAGAAAGGTGCGTGTTTTTAGTCAACCCCAATTAAATACTCGACTAAGCTTGCATATACATCTAAGTTCTGACTAAATTGACAGCACTAAAATGTATGCTATCTCTGTCTTGTGTTCCTATTTTGTAAAAGACAGGAATAGTTTAAATTTAATTTAGTGTGTAACATCAGAATCGTGGCCATTATCTGGAAACAGTTTGGATGCGAAAGATTTTTCTTTAAAAAAAATGTGTACGTATCCTTGCTGATATAAAAGTGCCAAAAAGTTGCAAACCTCATTTTAAAATCTTAAAAATTCTAACCCTAGTTTCTATCTACATATTGGAAATTTGTGCGGAGGCGCACACAATTTTTTACAATAATACCACGAAAATACCCAAGTAGATACAGACATAACCTCGTTGTTCCTATTCCAACATTCAAAATCCATAGCTTATCCTATATGCTAAAAATATATAACAATATTCCCGAACATATAAAATTCAAACAAAAACAATTAACATTCAATAAAAAATAAAAAAAAACCTAAAAGACAAAGTTACTACACGGTTTAAGATTTTTTAAATAATAAATAAAAAACACTTTCCTTCTCTATTTGGCTTGTTTAATTATGTGATGTTAATAAAAATAACCAACTATTTAATAAATCAGCCCGAACAATCCCAGCCCTAATATTGCTATACCCTGATGTGTTTACTTATTAAGTGTATTTTTGTAATCATTGTTGCAATTAATGATTGAGTGTTGAAATATCTTACAAATTTTGTGAAATTAGCGTTTTAATGTGAAAATAAATGCGAAAGCATTAATAAAATTAGTCATGACACTCCTTTTCAACAAGCAAATATTGGGTTCTAGGTCACGAATGTACCTAAATGTTGCTTTACAAACGTGTTTCATCGTCGACCGTATCACGGATTTTTTTTATTCTTTGCACTTCGTTGATATTTTCTAAACGTTATCCAAAAATCTTTGATTGGGATTTTATTTTTCACTAAGAACTGTAGTGGATAAACCAAAAATAAAATACCTTAATTGTACATTTTAATCATCTTCTATAGTCATTCAGCAAATTCTAATTGAAATTCTGAATGGTTTTGGATATAAAATATGATGATTTTACTCAGCCTAATGGAGCTAATATCAAATTTAAATTTTTATCTTTGTCAAATCAATTTAGAAGCTTTGCTCAAAATTTTTGTTAAAGTGGATATTTATTAAGTTATATTATTAAATTAAGTTCTATGAGAAATTTTATTCCAGTTAAGTGAGCCGCTTATGGAGTCTTTGAAATGCGAATTTTTTGATCTACTTTATTTCATTAAATTTTAAAGGTCGATGACTTCGGATTCACCGATATAAGAAAAGGTCATGAATCATAAATGAGACGAGATCGTGATAAGTTAGATTATACAAAATAACCCAAAGCGCTTGTAACTCGCTCAAATAATAGACTAGCTGTGATCCAACTCGCATAACTGAAGATTTATATGCTTTGAGATAAAGCCATAATGACCAAATGGTTGTCTACCATTTCATCAAAATCGGTCGCATTGAGACTGTTACAAGGTACAGACAGACAGAAAAACAGTTATGTAGTTATTATAGGTTTTTTTTACTTAGTATGATGTTATAAGAAGCCAGGGGTAAAGTATTTTTGATTCGAGCAACTATTCGTTTCAGGGCTAGAGTAGAAATTGGTTAGCTGCCGCAACAACATTCATCGGCATCGTTTGATGACATATTTTCTTTCTCTTTATCTCTCTCTTATTTTTTTCTCTAGAGCGCTACAAATCTACGGGCCAATTGTTTATATTTTCTACTGGATAGAAATTACGCCTGTACTTATGGTACATTGGTCGACAGCCATGAGGACTGGAATAAACGCAAGTCTGAAACGTATAATGACGGTGATAAAAAGTTTATGGTGTAGGTACTCCTTGCAAATAATCATAGATCTATATCAACACATTTTATGAGATATCAGAGAGAATTTGAGTAAGCGCTATCAAACATAACTTCTCGCCATGCATCTCAAATGTCATGAAAATAAATCATAAGAAGTGCTAACAATCTGTGTTGGTACTTGGTACATAAAACTTACAAACAGGCAATGTAATTCATAATAATGGTGCAAAATTTAAAAAAAATAATACTTACACGCTCATTTACTTAAAGTCGAATTTAATGAAATTATCACCACTAAGAATGGTTGTCTAATTATATTTCGGTTTAAGTTATCATAGAAAAGAGCAGACGAAATTAAATTATATTATACCCAATTCTGCATTTAGCCAGGGTCAAGTAAAAATTTCTCAAGTGTACTTATTACATTTATCATAAAATTAGTCTTAGTCGTCAGTCCCAGTCAAAATCAGGTCATGTATCTTCACTTACCATCAGGTGAGATGTTAGTAAGTGTTCTAGTTTGATGCTTGCCGGTTTGTTATGATTTTGCTAAAGTTATGTTAAAATCATATATTATTCTTTAGTCATGTGAGTAGCTGAAACTGTAAAAGTTTGTTAGGTCATGACTATTTAGTCAAATAGCGAAACCATTTAAAAGAGTTTCAACGTCGAGCGTATTTATGTTGAACCAAATTTTTGGATATAAACGTATCGAAATCTTGCTTGCCTAATCCTATTTGCTTTGCAAATGTTTGGATATAAAAGTCGAAATCTTGATTTGCTTTCCACTTTCCCACACTAAATTGACTTTAATTTTCACGAAACCGAAATTAAAATGTTTCCAAGAATTAATTAAGTTTAAATAATGTTTATGTGAGAAAACCGGGTCTTTTCGCGCTTTTATTTTCAAAATAGCATTATTTTGACTAACCTCGACGTTTCGGCAGGGTTGCACCGGCCGTGGTCACGAGAGACTGAGGTGGCGGGTGTCATCGTCTTGATTAGCGAGCAGTATTTACAACTACCCGCACTTGTTTTTCTAAGTCCCTGGACCGACACACAACACTGACAATATCCTCGGATACGTTCGACGATAAATCGCGTCGCGAACACTTTATCAGAACCGGATTCCACGATGACGACAACTTAAAACCATCTTCACGATTGAAATTCGGATATTTTTTAATTTCGATAGCCTCCCGAACTAGCCTCTGATAGTAATGTCGTTCGGTGCAGATGATTTTCGGGTCGTGTAGTTCGATCCAGTGGTTTGGTCCTGATTCCAATATATGTTCAGCGATCGCAGATTTATTTGTTTGGCGATTTTTCACAGCTGCAATATGTTCTTTGACCCGTTCCGCAATTGTTCGCTTTGTTTGTCCGATGTAGGAACTACCGCAGCTGCAATCAATTTTGTAGACGCCTGGTGTTTGAAAAGGGATCACATCTTTCGCCGTCCTTATTTTCTGCCCCACTTTACATAGAGGAGTGTACACAGTTTTTATGCAATATTTTCTTAATGCTGTACCAATTTTATCCGTTATCCCTTTAACATATGGCAAAAACACCGGCTGTCTACTGACATCGAAGTCAATTCGTCGTCGATAACTGCGCCTCGCTTGTTGGTTTTTGACTTTATAGCCGTTTTGTTTCAGTACCTCCTGAACATGTTTCAGTTCACCTTGTAAGTGATCAGGATCACTCAGATCATGGGCTCGATTCATCAAAGATGTAACGACGGACCGTAAATGTCGTGGATGGTGGTGAGACGTAGCATCTAGGTATTTGTCGGTATGTGTCGGTTTTCTATAGACCGAGTGTGATAGAGAACCATCTTGTTTCACCATTACTCTGACATCCAGGAAAGCCAACGATCTGTCCTCTTCTACCTCACAAGAAAATCTAATTTTCGGATGTATTGACTCCAGATGTAGTCTTAGTTCTTCTACTTTCTGTCTGTCACCATTTATTATGCAGAACACATCATCGACGTATCTTTTCCACAGCTTCACAGATGATGACTGCAGTTCCAGCGCGCTTTCGATGTGTTCCATCCAGATATTTGCTAATACAGGTGCCACTGGGCTGCCCATAGCCACACCATCGGGAGATAATGCCGTCCATGGTAGAGGCAGATGTTACCATCTAAACAGTTTCGAAGCAAAACTATGTAGTTTTCCGAAATGTTGTTTTCTTTGAGTTTCTCTCGGACGACCTCTAAACATTCCATACATATTGAATAACTTCAATCATAAACATGATTGAAGTTCGCGAAAGTTAAAAAAATGCTAAGTTTAAATAAGTAAGTTCAATGACTTGTGTCATGGGTAACATTCATATCACTGCACACAATCACAACCAAACCCCGAAGCACAAATTTCCCTTGGGGAGAAAACTTTGTTTCCACCCGGAATCGAACTCCATACCCGCTGCTTAGAGGGCAAACGCGCAGTAAACTAAGCTAACAGGCAGTTCAAATATAATTGCTCAAACAAATATCTGTGCTAAAATATTACTGTACCATAGTTATCTCTACATAATTAAAGCGGTGAACATATAATCCTCATTAGAGCAAAAACATACATACAATATTACACAAGTTATAGGTATCTCTATAACTGTACGCCAGACGAGCATCAGAAAATACTTAACCTCTAAATAACAATAGGTCTTATATTTGGATTATCTACCCTAAAATATGATATTTATACGCAATATTGTGGGCATTGCCACAGGATAAGGGGATAGTATTTAATAAAATATTCTACTTTTATATGGATAGCTCGAGGATATAATATTAAAAGACGAAAAAGCTCATAGAGGATCTGAGTGTTCATAAAAAGTACGCTGCAGAACCAACGCAGTAGGTAAAGTTTAAATGTTGCAAAAATGCGATTTATTGTACCTAAGTTGGTAATTTTCTTTAATGAAATTCTGTAAGAAATCATGAATTCTGAGTATTAAATATGTATAGTGCGTTTTTACTTTTAAATACATCAAGATATTTTTTTCTGTTATCTTTATAATTATTGACGACCCAGTTGGCGCAGTGGATAGGTATCTGCCCTCTGCGCCGTGGGTCCTGGGTTCGATTCCCGGCAGGAGCACAAATTCCTTCCCATGGGATATTTGTGCTTCTGGTTCTGGGCGTAATGTGTACGTGATGTGAATGTTTCCGGCACCCACGATACAAGTCTTTGAACTTAGTGTGGGGCTGTGTGAATGCGTTTGTTTTGTTTTTGTAATTGCAACTATTTGTACCTAGCCCGTGCAAATAACATGCTGTCTATATACTGCTACATAGAATGCACTTGTGCTCACTAATCTAAAAAAACTATTACAAAGGAATATTACTAGGTTTTTTAATAAAGACCTGCTACAAATCATCTAACGTTGTTTAATTATTTTTTACGAATTTTGTAAAGTAAATAATACGAAATGTAAACCTTTATCGAAACTTTATTTACAACCGACAAATAGTCTTGCAAAGAAGAAGTTTGCAAGGAGGAATTTCAAGGCCACCAGAATTAATTCAGCCTGACTGAGCGACTATTGTCTTATGACTAACAGCTGTGACTGACGGCTTAACTTCCCTTCCCACGTAGTTGAAAATCCCATTAAAAGCCGACCCATACGAGTACTGACCGATCTTTGATCAATTTAACACGTTCGATGCTAAACCAAAAATACATGTGGTAGGCGGTCACCAGCCAGCCTCAGTTTGTTAGTTTATTTTTGCCTACCTAAAAGCGACACCATGAAGTTGGTTGGTAATTTTCTCTCAAGTTATCATGAGAACTGATAACTACATTCAATGTAGTCATTCAATGTATTTTTTTTAGAAGCTAAGAGTACCTACTGGCACACAGGATACACTTTTTACCGACTTCACAAAAAAGGAGGAGGTACTCAAGTTGACTGTATTTTTTTTTATGTTTGTTAACTCATGACTTCTTTTTACGTGAACCGATTTCGATTTTTTTTTAGTTTGAATGATGTTGCTTTTCAATTGGTTCCATTTAAATTTGATCAAGATCTGATCAGTAGTTCTTGAAATATGCGTGTCAATGATGCGTATTCTGTGGACTACATTGACGATGTTCTTGTTTTAAACCGACTTCAAAAGTTACCTCATAACTTCCTTCGTTGTGAGCGGATTTTGATGATAATTGTTTTATTTAGCTGGTGCTTTTGATGTGGTCCCATTTTGATCAAGATCTGATATCTAGTTTTTGAGTTATCGTCAATAATGCGTTTTTAATACATTAAATCTGATTAAGGTTCCGAAGATAAAGCGGTGAAGTCAGATGTTTTAAGCTTTGCTTGCGTTTAATTATTTTTGTTTTGTTACGCTAAAGATGTACAACTTCTTACGTACATAAGAACACACACTCGTTTTTGTTTCCTGTAGTGATCCATGTAAATTCCCGCTACGCAACTGCCGACAAAGTAAAATGGTCCTACTGTTCAAGCTTCGCCACGCTATTTCATAAAAACATTCACAACATGTACTGACCTCGAACTGGCTCGTCACAGGGTTCATGTCCAGAAGTGAGTAGGACGCCACTCGGTCGCCATTCTTGCTTATCACCACTTCGCCTGTTATGCCTGAAATAGATTTAATTGTTTATTTCACAGTTTTAAGTGGAATCAAAAAGACAAGCAAATAAAATCTTACAATAGGTTAGCCACAATAGGTCAGTCACAATAGGTCAGTCACAATAGGTTAGCGTGGTATATTTATTTATCACCTACTTTGGGGATTTTTATCTCCCAGCAGCCATTTCCGTATCCGCCATTTGGGAACACGGCCTCTTGGAATTCACGCTACCCTATGGGATTTATGTAAAATTTTGCTGCTTCATGTCATAGGTTAGTTACTGCGTAAATTGTAATACTGGTCACAAATTAGAACTAAGTTAAATTAACTAAGTAAAGAATTTTAATTCGCAAATTCTAAATGACTCACGCCTACTCAACAAACTTTCAACCTCTTACCAAACTTAGCCTCAATTAAACTTGAAATATTCTCATGTAAATTAAACACGTCGCTTTGTAAATAAAATAACAATACGTTTTTTTCTTGATGTTTAAAGCTATTTTAGCAAATTAGTAGAGTGACTACTACTAGTTCTAGTAGTCAACTCTACCACTTTGCGAGAAGAATTTCGTTTTATTATTATTATTCAAGCAGCGTTGTTGCACAGAGTAGAACTAGTTTTTCGCGCGACTTTATTACCTTTCAATCTTAAAAGCAAATGTACTACATTTTTGGCTGCATCTCTATTTACATTACGTGAAAAAATGCATTACACATAGAAAAAAAAAAATGATGTTTTGTACTTAGTCAAAACCGCTGGGCAAAATTTTATGCGACAGACGAAGTGGATTAAGCCTCATAATCTTCTTCTGGGACGTGAGATAACAAACTAAGCTAAATTTAACCGTGGGGCTATAGCCGTATAAATTATAATTAAAAATACCCAGAACAACAAACATAAGTATTGCACATAATATGATTTCTAATGACAATTTTTTTTTACATATTTCTTTGGAGATAAGTTTTTAAATTTATTCAATGATTAATTTTTGCTGCTTTTTATGGGACCAATGTAATTTTTAACTCGTGGGAGCCGACAGAACAGGCCAAGGGAATTCAGGCTATTAGCAGCAGATGGATAAGCGTAGAAATATTTGTACTTCGTATAGCGTTCGTTATTGTATTACCGCTTTTAAAAACTTTTTCACCCGCAATGTCAAATTCTAGGATAGTAAGCACGCTAGGAATATGACTTACTCCTTTAGTTTTGCCTAGCATGGCTAAAGCTATAGAAACAAAATCAATTGGTTTGGGTGGACGTCATCAACACAGCTTGTAGCTGTTATGTGTCTCAAGTAGTTTCGAACTAAACGATAAAGTTAATTATATACAAAGTATAATTTTGTATCTTGATGCAGAGCTTAGATAACTCAGCGGTTAGAGACATAGGACATGAAAATAAGGCCGCGGATTCAAACCCCACAACAAACGATATTTTTCCTTTATTTTACTACTAGAGTACTAACAGGATGGCAAAATCAATGACAATCTACTAACATTGAGCTTAAATACAATATAAAAATAATAGACATTTCAGAAATTTAATACGAAATCTAGCATTAGCAAATAAGAATACTTGAGGTCGTGCCTGCGGGCAAGGTGCCCAAAAAGCTTTTAACACAGCATTATATTTTATGTAACGTTTTATTTTTTACTTTTTAGGTTAGATCTCTTAGATCATTTAGGTTACATAGTATTTGAACTGTAAAGATGCTTTGCCTCAATAATTTTGACTTGCGGATGTAGCACTTGCTACGGAGCTACGATGCTACGCCGTAACTTGTATTACGTCATAGTCTACGTAAGTTCTGGTATTGATACTTCTCAAGTTGTATTTGATGAAGCTGTATAACTTAAATAGATAAGTTCAGAACATACAGTGTTCAAGTAGGTTTTAGGTCACAACTAAAAATCAACGTTGAAGAACCCTTTTTATTGCGTATTGCGTACAAGCTGCTTCTCAAGCCGGCCTTGATCAAAAATAATAATGCGGCTTTTGTTATATTCCTGGGTATGAGACCATTTCAAATTTTATTCACATCAATTCAACCATTATAGCGTGAAGAGGAAACAAACATGCACACACACACGTTTTAGTGTGATTACAGCAGCGTCAGGATCAGCCGCGTGTTATAATGTGTTATTTAACGCCAAAGAAAGCGACGTCGTAGATCACCGTAGCGGCGATCTACGACGTCGCTTTCTTTGGCGTGGACACCGACTGACCTTGAAAAGTTCTATTCCACATATTTCGTATCACAGCAGCGCCATCTAGCTGGCCCCTTGGGTCAGCCGCGTGTTGGAGCGTGTCGTTTAACGCCAAAGCGTAGAGGAGAACGGCGTCGTAGAACGCCGCTACGAACGTAGATACCACTTCATCTTTACCGAACGTGTAGTTGTATTTAGTAGCTGCGAGTTCTTTGACCTGTGGGATAAGTAAAACACTTAACTTGTATACAAAGTGTACAAGGATTCTCTGACCCCATGGCCTTTTCTACCAATTTCCAAAATGTTTGACAACAATCTGACCTGTTGGTAAGTGATGATGGAATTGAGAGTAGTAAACACTATTGATATGGTTATTGATTTATAGTGCAAGTTTATATTCGTTAGAATATTCTATATTTAACACATTTTATCGTTTTATTGTGTAGCCTTGATACACAGAATAAATAAAATTTCTACGTACCTGAACTAGTATTAGTTTTTAGCTTATTTATAATTTTTAGATTTATTTATCAGATGAGGGGGGTAAAAGTTGGTCAAGATAAAAATAAATTACGGCCTGCAATTCTTTTTTTTAATGCTAGACTGTAATTTATAATATGTGCTTAGGTTGAACCAACAAGGGCAATCGTTAAAACATTTACACACATTTATCTTTTCCAGAAAGTATCCTATCGTTGGTTTGCAATCTACTCGAACCTTTATTTTCTCTTTTATTATTTGAAGGTTTATTTATAAGTTATTATATTTTTGAATTCCTATTCTTGCATGTGTTTATTCATATGCTTTATTAGACCACTTTATTTTCTAGTGTTACCTAAATCATCCCGTCTTGGACCGAGAGGACACATAATTTTTTTTAAATTTTACTTTTATTCCCTCTAAGCTAAAGCCTGCCAAATTTCAGCTTCACGGGACACAAAAATTTCAAGATTTTATATTAAGTCCATGAATCAATTTAGATTTTTTATCATAATATCTAAATACAAGCAATATGGGTTTCGTCAGAACCGATCAACAAGAGACCTTCTTGTGTATGCCACTCATATATGGAGTAAGGCCTTGGAAAAACACGGCGAAGCGCTTGCGGTATCGCTTAACATTTCTAAAGCCTTTGACAGGGTATGGCACGACAACCTTTTAGGCAAGATTCCTGCATATGGTATACCTCCCGGTTAATGTCTTTGGATTTCGGATTTCTTGAGGGAACGATCGATTCGAGTTCTCATTTACGGCTGCTCGTCCGATCTAATGGCAATTAATGCCGAGGTACCTCAAGGGTCGGTTCATTCGGCAACGCTCTTTTTTGTCCATATAAACGATCTGCTTAAGCCCCGGTATCTTCGGGTACGCAGACGACAACACTTTTGTCGAAAGATATGTATCCAATGCAAGAGCTGGTGAGATACAAGTCTAGTCACATCGCACGATTGAACTCGAGCTTGATGACCGTGTCCGATTAGGCGATGCCAACTTAAATCGATTCAATGCATCAATAACACAGGCGTCTCTTCTCCGCCAAACGGAGACCATTCCACCTATATCTGACCTTCCAAGATGTACCAATACAGATGGCGAACAAGCTTGAGATTTTTGGCGTTACCTTATCATCGAATCTTAATTTTTGCACATACGTCGAAGCAAGAGCTCAACTGGCCACTAAGGAACTGGGTTTCCTCGCTAAGGTCAGGTATTACTTCAGTCGGGGGCAACTTTTTAACCAATATCATGCTCAAGCCCGATCGTATTTGGAGTACTGCGGTCACCTCTGGGATGGATCAGCTAAGTACCATTTAGAAGCTCTTGAATCTATTGACCGGCAAGCCAAAAGACTCATTGCCGACAGTATGCTAGTTGAGTCCAGTCTCGGTCACCGACGTAAGGTTGCAAGCTTATCGGTATTCTATCGCTTGCATTTTGAAGAGAGTGGAATTACACCTACTAATTATGAGTTAATTCCCCCATCCCCTTTTTACCATCTCACAACAAGACAAATTATCAAACGTCATCCATTAATCAAATCAAATCAACATACCTCCAGTTTGCTCAAAGCGTTTCGCTTCTTCGTTCATCATCCTTACAGCGAAGGAGTGGAACTCATTGCCTGCGTCTTTGTTCCCCGAACGGTATATCTGGGGGTCTTCAAGTCTTGAGTAAATAGGTATTTTCTAGGTAAACAAGTCACATTTTCGGCCGCATCATCACTTTTCATCAGGTGAGATAGTGATCCAATGCTTGCCTATTCGGCATAAAAATAAGTAAAAAAAAGTAAGAAAATATAAACAACCTGTAACAAAAAGGTGTAGTAATACTTGGTGGTGTGTATGTGTATCGTGCCAGGAATCGTCTGCCAGAGAAAGAAAGTCGAAATAGGGCATAATTTTTTTCGTACAAGAATTAAAAATTATATTTTCCATTACTTTTGACAACCCTACAGTTACATGTGCGGCAATCGGAGATATTTGTTCCATACAAAAAATTAAAAATATTTTTTTGCCAACCCTACGATTACATGTGGCGCGTGACCACCACTGTCTGATGTCTAGGTCTAAAGGCTATGTGGTTTAGAACGGTAGCTGATGAAATAGGGTTACAAATGACGTAATGTTTTTAAACTTTTATTCATCATAACTCAATATTCATGGTGCTGCCGCGAATGCAGAATTCTTGTTAGACTCCATACATTTAGCTAGATGTGAGACTTGAATATTACTACACCTTTCTGTTACACATTGTATATTAAAAGGTGATACCAAATTTACAACTTAGAAGGATAGGATAACATTCTATCGTCTTTCCACTTAGTATCGAAATGGAAATACTCATAGAAAATGAAAGATTCCATGCATGTTTGAAAAACATTTTGCCGAGGTATTTCAAGGGTTAAAGGTGGAGTATGCATGTAAAACCACAATAAAGGACGAGCTAGTGGTTTGTTTGAACCTTTTGTTGCTCAAATATAAATAAACGAAACAACTCACGACGCCATTATAAAATTCACTGTAAAAAGGTTTACCAAATCGATAATTTTATTTCAGAAAATCGTGGCCTGAAAAATCCTGACCCTAGGTCTGCCCACTAATCTATTCGACAAGCAAGCATATGAGAAAATGTTAAGGACCAGTTTTCCATTGTTTCCATATTCCCCGCGTCTTTGTTTCCTAATCTCTAAGTATTTAAGTTTTGTGTATCTTCTAGGCAAGCATACGAACTTGAAATAAATACGGATTTAATCTCATCTAATCATGGGTGAAGCGTACAAATGTTATCGTGTGCGTGCATGTCGCTGCTAACTGTCACAGACAGCTAAATAGTTACAAAGCTTATTTGCGCCGGTTGTCGGACCTTTGGTGTATTTGTGTGCGTATAGCTCGCGTTGTTAGAAGTAGGACCTAGGGCTCCACCTGCACTGCATTACACAGACCGATATTATTTATATCGTCTTGACCATATATTACTTTTCAAAAACATTGAATTGGTGGGCATTAGGGTTAATTTGTTCCAGTGGTTTACATCCTACGTTCAAAATCGTTATCAGACAGTGTCCTAAATGTAGGTCCTAACTACTCTTAAAAAAATGCAAATGCGACCCGGAGTTCCACAGGGTTAGTTGTTGGGACCATTACTTTTCAATATCTTCATTAACGATATCTGTAAATTTTTCACAAATTCTGAAATCCTTTTGTATGCCGACGACATGAAAATTGTAGTCCTATAACTTCTCTGAGCTAAATATCTCTAAGTGTTTTTATATGTTCGTTTACACGCAGACTGAACCCGTTATTTTTAGTATTCAACTCAAGAATACAGATGTATCTCGAGTTCAATCCATTAAAGATTTAGGATTTACATTTACCCCTTATTCTACGAGTTTGTCAACTCGCAGATCCTGTGAATTACATGTTCCAGCAGCTATAACGAATTATAGGCAGATTCATATTTGATAACAGGGAGTAGGTTTTACAATGAACTAATAAAGAAAAACGATGTGGATCTTTTCAACGCTTCTGGTAGGCAGCTAACAAACAAAACAATCGCATTCACACTCACAGACCCATACTAAGTTCAAAGACTTGTATCGTGGTGCCGGAAACATTTACATCGCACACACAAATACACCCAGAACCAGAAGCACCAATATCCCTTGGGAAAGAATTTGTGCTCCTGCCAGGAATCGAACCCAGGACCCACGGCGCAAAGGGCGGAGACCTGTCCACTGCGCCAACTGGGTCGTCAAAGTTAAAGTTGGACCATATGGATATGGATGACGTTTAACAGTTTGTCTTGCTGTTAGATGGTAAAACAGACAAACAAAACTTTGTATGTTGCCTTACTCTTTGTTGTCGACCTATATTAAATTACCTATTACGTATAACAGTATCATGCTTGAAATGCTTAATTGTATTCAACATGACATAAAATTCCTTTCAACTCAAAGAGGAAGCAGATTATAACATTATTATTATGGTGAATTCCTTTGATGGTAACAGTTTACGTTGGAATAAATTAATATCAATCTAAATTAGCATGAGTTTGAAGCTGGTAAGTATGCGTTCACGGAATACCATTAAATATTAAATTAAGGGAACATTGAGAGTACGAGTAACTAATGCAAAAATATATTTAACATAATATAGTCTTAAAATTGCCGGTTGGCTTAATAGGGTGCGCGTGCACTTTCTATGTAGGAATATTGGGTTCGATTCCTAGTGGGAACACAAGCTTTCTCTCCAAGATAAATTTTTGTTTCTGGTTCAGGATGTAATTGTATGTGTGACGTGAATGTTTCCTTCACCAACGACACACGTCTACGAACTTAGTGTGAGGCTGTGAGTGTGAAATCAGAGGTGCCCAAGGAAAGCAACTGAGAATGCTTGTGGCGAGAAGAATCTAAAAAGAAGTTATAGTAACGAATTATGGTTGGAATTATCAGGGCGTTTGGTCGAAGCAACTCGTGAACAAAATGCTGGCAAATATTTTTTATAAAGATTGAGCATTGCCATACAACTTGGAACTTTGAACTTTGCCAACTGACAGCGGTCTATTAGATTAAGTTTTGTATATATTTATAGTTACAGATATGATTGGTTAGTTTTAATTTAGTTTTTAGTCAATTTAATATAATAGTATGTATATGTTAATTAAGTTAATGAATTTGTAGTACATTATTATGGGTTTTGATGAACACATGTTTACGATTGTTTTTTTCTTTCTTACCCGATCGGAAAACTCCAAGTATTCCTTCTTTTCAGGCGCTGGACTGGTGACGGTCAGCACAGCGCTGTATGCTCTCCGAGCTTTCTCGTTTCGCTCATCAGTGTCTCCCTCCAGCTTCCAGGGTTCTTTGGATGAGGCTGATGCCAGGCTGAAAAATAAATGAGACATAAAAATATGTTCCATGTTTGAAAAACCAGTTTTTGGATTGAAAAAGCTGGCAACAATTTGATATGTTTTTCAGTCACTAGTCAGTTATTGTATGCCTAGCTTGTTTACCTCCCTCGACCAAAGCATCACTTAACATTAGTTGCCTGAGTGGTCGCCGTTAGCCTATCAGAGAGAGAAAAATCATTGTCGTTGATACAATTTTAAATGTTTCATTGAACATTTTTAGATAAAAAATATTTAAATTGTAGATTTTTATATGGAATGGATTTCGATATACTATTTTAATCTAACAACGATTTTGTAATGCTATTTGAAACCGATTAATTCATAAGTTTTAAATATAAGCCAGTATTTTGCCAAGTGAAATTTAATTCGAGTGTATTCAATTCTGATAATATCAGAAGTTGTCCTTTGCATCTGTTATTTTTCGTTATATTTTTTATTATACTGGATAAGCAATCATTTGAGTACTGTCTCACTTTTTTTTTTTTTTTGGAAAGCGATTTAAGTCAAAGATCTTGATTGCGTGCCTTAAATATGCCTATAAAATCTAGACTTGAAGACACCCAGATTGTACTGTCCAAGGAACATAGTCGCACGCAATGTGTTCCAGTCCTTGCCTGTAGGGTGACGAACGTAGAAGTGATACAATTCGAGCGAACTGTAGGTATGTCAACCATAAATCGATGTCATTTTTGACAATTCAATGGATTTTTAAGTGGTAGGATTATTTTGCAGTGTCCGCCTGGGGCAGTACCACACCATTGCCAAGACACTGACATTCAACCGCCAAGCAGTAGTGTGCAAACATTGATGTGTTTCGGATTGAAGGGCAATGTTTCCAGTGAAATAACAGGGCTTAAAGAGATATAACTTCTATCTAAGGGTGACGAGTGCAGTCCTTGGGCGCGTAGGATTTTGACCTATATAAGTTCATAGCTCTGGGTAGCACTGACCTGTAATTGGCAAGCGTGACGCTTACTATCAGATGAGCGACATTCCAGTCTTGTCACTCAATAATATGAAAAAAATCGTCATTTTGTCAAGTAAATATCTTTATTCATTATCATTAACATGGGCGCGGGTAGCTACTGGAGACAGCTAGCCATACTTAAACACGGGCTATTAACGCAGTGCATCAGTGAGAGAGCAATTAAAACGGTAGTCCATATTTACGAGTTTAAGGCTTAAAGCACTTTACTAGAGGTATCTTATAACCGCAAGACTATAAATTGGAGGCAGCGACAGCTTCTAACAGCTTATTGTCAAAAGCACTAAAGTTAACGTGCCTTCTGTGGTCTTTGAATGTTCTCTATGTGTTTGAGAGAACTTGTATAATGTTATCTTTATTATTATTTGAATTATAATTTGAATCGCTTTTAGCTACTAGCCATATATTTTACTTAAATAATTATCCCGTTCTGTCGTGTGACTGTGTTTTGTCCAGTTGTATCATCACACTAATATATTATGTAAATGCGACAGTTTGCGAGTGTGTGCATGTATGTGTGGGTTTGTGAGCTTATTACTCTTTATCAGTAAAACGACTAGATGAAAGATATATGAAATTTGGAATGGAGATAGTCCGCGCGAGACGAGTTGACCTGCTACCAGCTACCTGGCACCCAGCGCTCGTCAGGTGCGCGCGGAGAGGCGAAGCAAACGTTGCGATCGGCCACCTCCCAGATATTGGGCATCGTATACATGCAAGACGAAACTAGTCGGAAAATCCGACAAAAACCGCCGCGAGTACCAGCCGGTTTGTAAACAGTAATAATCTTTATTTTATTATATATTTAATTTCAATGGTTTATTTATTGAATGTAATAAATATTTATTATTCCCATGTTTTAGAAATCCACGGAAATTTAAACTTTATGTATGAAATATTGACAGTATTGTACAATTAAAACAAAATGTTCTAACAAAAATTTGAAGAAACACAAACATAGAAAGTTTAATCATCAGGAATGTGTTATGTAATAGAAAATAAAAATAGGACCGAACTACAACTTTCCTTAAGCAAGCTGCCTTAAATATGTTTACCACCCTCGACCACACCCCTTATCATCAGGTGTGTAGTGAGAGTGGTGAAACGCTAGGCCATCTATATAAATAAAAATCACTTGAGAACGACTCGACCGATTCAGTTGATTTTCTTTGTTGTGTCCGTAATTGTCGGAATGAAGTACGAAATAAAATGTTTGGAAAACCCACCGGGAGCTACCATAAGAAGCCGAGGCGGTTGGCTAGTGAGAGATAAAAACAAAAACAAACTTACTTCGAAAACAGCTCAATGTTGAAGAAAACGTATTCTCCAGACGATACCATGTTGAGATCGTCAGCGGCCAGCATTATCTCCCTGACAGTACTCGGATTGGCGCAAAGAACCACGACTGAAACAAAAAAAGAAACATTAATAATACTACATCATTATGAGCGTAAACAGAGAAAACAATCAGTTACCGTATTTAGAATGCATTTTAGAGTGTGAAAGTTTACGACGTGTACCTCCACCGTGCTTTAGTTTAACTTAATCTAATGAAGCAGTTATATTATAGTACATTACTACCTCATGAGGTATACCCACTTTGGCTTTTTAAATTTTAGCTAAAATAGCTTGTAATTGAAAAAAACTCTAGTTGTTTTAACACGCTTGTATATTGTTAAAGAGGTTACCCCATCGAAAAAAATATCACCTAGTGATTTTTACAACCAGTGAAATTATAGCGCTTAAGGTGAAGTAGGCTCCAAATTGGACGATTTATCCTCACGAATATTAAAGATTTGACCTTTAAAAACGGTCGATTAACAGCATTTTTTTATGTGTTATAAATGTTCACAAAATAATATGTTCAGCGATACACGATAGAAAAAAAAAATAACTTTACTAAAAAGCACCAAATTTTCCGTTCCCGTCAGTGAAAAGAATCAACTTTATTCTGTTTCTATAAAAGATATTTTTTACAAAAAATATTGGGAGTAATCCCAACTAACATTCAAACCTCATTGTGAACTCAAGTTCTTTTGTAAAAGGGTAAGATTAATTTAAAAAAAATATATGAAAGCGCGCACGCTGACTATACAGGCAATTCTACAAGGCTACAGTTTGGCTCCAGTCCGCCAATTCGATACCAAGTTGCCTTTAAGAGATTTCACAACTGATATCTCAAGGTGACAAGCGCAGTGATTTATGTAAATTCAAAAACCTCTGAGTGACACAGAACTGTAATGGGCAAGCGTGACGCTTACCATCAGGTCTTAGTCGACTCGTCTAAAAGTGTTTATTATTAGGTATTGTTATCATAAAATAAATACGTAGGTGAAACAAAAACTGCAAACAGACTCGGACGATTTTAAACGCGACGTCAAAAACCAAGAGGCTTTGAATGCCGTGATGAAAAGTACACAGAAGATAGCTATTAGAAACGGGGACATGGAATTCACAAATCAGTCTAGCAAGTGCGTATTGTAAATTTGAATTAACATTCATTTTATCACTCTTCATAATGTGTATCTTCCCCATAATTGATATAGCTCTCATGTTTGCAACATGACCAAAATATTATGTACTCTTAAATAATCAGTAGCGAGTGTCCCTGTGAGTGAATTATTTAGAATTCAGTTAACGTTTTATAAACCCAGGCATTAATTATATAATATTTATAGTGTCTACTTTCACAAAGCCTAATAGAAGGCTTAAGATAATCAAAGAAAATCCCTTCAAAATCTTACAAATAGAATTTCATATCCTTTCCCTTTGACAATAACATACCAAAGTCACAAAGCCAGATTTGGCAATAAATCCGGAAATAAATAAAAATATTCAATCTAAAAAGAAAGGATGGAGTAACAATGCGTGAAACGAGTGTTGGACGGCATGTTCTATATTTTGGTAAAGAACAAAAGTTGTTTTCAACTTACTTCAAATAAGGAGGTTCTCAATTCGACTGTACGTTTTTTTTATGTATGTTACGCGTTAGCTCCGCCAATCATTAATCAATTTTGGGGATTTTTCTTTTGTTTTACTTTAGAGGTGGTCCCATATATCCCCCCAATTTTATCGAAATCGATCGACCAAAACCAAAACATAAGCGGTGAAGTCGGTTTTTTTTAAGCTTTGCTTGCGTTTAATTATTATGTTTTTGGTAGTTTATGTATCTATGGAAAAGTAGTAGAAAGTGATTTAGGGCGCTTTTTTAAACACGCTTTGAGTATCCCTTATAGTTCTTCCAATTTGCACCCAGCGAACCAAATCCGTGTCACGTCATTCGTGGTGACGAACTTGCTGTACTCTCGGCTCATAGGTAGAGCGCTCTGAAACCATATTTTCTTTCTTGGTCTTTTTAGTATGTTTATGAGTCTCGATCGCTCAACGCCAAGCGTTATATCATAGTCTCAAAGATGCCATTATTTAAATAAATTTGTTTTTTATAATTACAATAATCCCAATATCCCTTAAGTCCCTGGAGAGCAGCAGATGTGACTCCAGGTTGGACTGAAAAACAGCATTTGTTGAATCATAACATTTTTATAAGCACTTATAATTGTATAACAATTATACTTTTACGGAACGTTCTTTGTGCTTTTTGAATAAATTCCTAATTTATTTTTGTACACCGTTATTACACATTTCAAGTTTAATTTAAAAACTCGGATACAAAATATTTGACTTCCCGCCAACTTCTTTAACCTTTCGCACATTCATACCTCAACGCTCACAACCGTTCCACCGGTCCGTAATCCATATCGTTCGTAAGCGTCAGCACTTTGAGAGCGCTAAATGATTCGAAATAGCCTGAACCCTATGTACAAACGTAAACAGAGTTTGCGTCTCGAAACGCGCCTATTAATACCAAATGCCAATTGCCCAAGCGCATGTTGTTTGTTGCGGAAATACTACACTTACGCTTTCTTTTCTTTTTCGTCGTTAAAATGTATTTCCATTATAACTTTTGTCATTTAACTGTATGACTATGACATTATTATTGGTATGTATTGTTTATGTAGTTTAAACAATGTTAATTTTTCTATTATCTTTTCGTTTATATATCCATCCAAAGGTTGTCTGAAAGAGATCGCTGTAAGCGATTAGACCGCCCATTGTACCTATCTTTATAAGTTTCTCTGTAAGTCAGTTTCTCTGTTTGAGTTATTGTTGCTGTTTTTATATGTAATCTTTTTAACGTACTTTTGGTAAAACACGTTATTACAGTAACCAAAAAAGTTTTAATTGTTCGTGATGTTTTCGGCGTACAATTTTGTTCAGATATAATATCAACAACAAACAAAAAAGCCAGAGTTTTTTAGGAATTCGTTTCAATGAAATCATAGAAACTGGGTGTACCTTATATCAAAAGTCTGATCTTAAAGTAGATGCATGCATTTTGTTTACAAGTCTACCTTCCACCTATTGTGGAAGGTAAAATTATATAAACATCCTAATTACATCCTAATTTAAACTTACATAATATGTATCCAAATTAGATAAGTTTTAAATTGTATTGCATGCCGAAAGGCCGGCGACCTATTTGTTTTTTCACTTTTGTCATCACATGTTTACACCTGTATTCACAATCAATAAATGATTTGAATTTAATAATAGCTATCACTTATATGAATCAAATAGGTATTTGAAACGCAAGCAAAGCTCAAAAAATGACTTCACCGCTTATATTTTGGTTTTGGGTTGATTGATTTCGATAAAATTTATATGGGACCACCTCTGAAGTATAATCTACCAAACAAACGAAAAAATTATGTTGATAAATTGCTCAAACACAGACATAGGAAAAAAAATCCTAATTACAAGAGATACGCTGCTCTCACATGAGCAGCGTCATTCATAAATATCACACGTTGGTTGTATATTTATAACAGTTTTGTCCTGGATGATGGATTTCAGATGAAGGGATACAAAAGGTATGAGGTCGTTACATATTCAATTTGCGGTTGCCTCTTGAGAGCCGGAAACCACCAAATCGAAATTCGTGGGAAGTGGAGCTGGACGTGGTTGCAGGTACCTGTTCATGTTCTAAGTGTAGTATTGCTTTGATTGTGTAGTTTCGATAAGTAGGCATATAAATAACAGCTTAAATAATTAAAGGAACATATTTTTTTATAAACTGCTGGCTTAGATATTTAGTGTTAGAGATCTTTAATAAAATTATTGTCGAGATAGCTGTAATTTTGAAAATCTGGCAGTAGAGTCATTAACTTTCATGAGTGCCTCTTTGGGGCTCATGTGAATGAACAATTTTGAATTTTTGAAACCAAAGTTGAAAACACGACCCTTCACAAAAAACTCATTAATTTGACAATCGTTTTACAAATTTGGTGTAGAGGCATGCGTGCAAATTTAGAATGAATGAATTAGTAGGGAGACTACTTACTTGGTTCATTGTTATCACCTTAAAAAATTACTTCATTCTAATCACGTAAAACAGTAAAAAAGATAAAACAAGGCGTTCGCCTGATGAAAAGTGACAAAACAAAGGTCCACGTGAGAATTCAGCATTACAGTCACATTGCTCCTCTTCAGTTTAAATTTTGAAACAATATATATATTTATTTAACAGAATATACTTTATCATGTTTTTTATAAAAGCTTATGAAGCATAAGTATGTGCCTTTTACTCGTAGTAACAAAGCAGCTTCTAGGAGTCAAAATAAACTAATATATTTAAAAATACATACGTCAGTTAGTCTGCCCGAAGTCTTTTACGTTTTGTGAAAAATTAATTGTTTTTTTTTTGTGAAATCATACCTTTTTCCAAATGTAATATATAAATAGAAGTTTTGTATAATCATAGAAAATATTGAAAAGTAAACGAAGACGCTATATTATATTTTTCAGAGAAATAGAAATAGATATCTTATTGATACAAGTAAATATATTTATATAAAATATTACCTTGAAAGCAATTCCAAAAACATCATAACATTACTCTATTTTTCCAATATAACCAAGTGTAAAAACTACAAGAACTTCGTTAAATTGTTGACTACACTTTAGCTACCGATACTCTATCTACTTCACGCCAACGGCACCGAGCGCGATAATTTGAAATTCTAATTCTGCGGAACCTCTGCAGCATACAGAACCTTTCGACCTTTGGACCGTATCAGTATAAAACACAGTGTGGTTGCTTTGTACGCTACATTTTACTCGAAAAGGAGGCAATATCGAGTAACCTAGGACCCAATTAGGTCATGCGTATATTATGCTCATTTGAGCATAAATGCAATATGGTTCGTTGTTTCTTAGGCAGTTTTATTGTGGAAGGTTAGAATTTGATTACGGTAAATAATATTAGACTCCACTTCATATGACATATTATATAATAATAAATTTATTTCTAATGTTTATTAAGCATTTTGTAACAATCTTACATGTATTGTATTATAACATATATATAGGTCAGTTATAAATTGTAATATAACAAATATATAGGGTGTTAACGAAATATGTAATAATACTAGCCCCTAGGCTTCGCCGGCGTATACAAGTTAAATAGTAGTCTAGGTTTTAATCCTAGGTATAAGCTATGTACATTCCAAATCAAACTAATCCTGTCAGCCGTTACAGTGCGAAGAGACAAACATAGTTACACACTTACATTTACACACAAACTTTCTAATTTATAATATAAGTGTCATTATTTAGAAATAACTAATACTTATCTTCATAGTTCATTAAATTATTTAAACATAGTTATTTTCTTTATATAATAACGTTCATTTTGAAAGAAAATTTTATCCGGCTAGAACATGAAAGGGCCAAGAACAAATTGCTTTCGTCTCATCGCGTGATCCCGGGATCGCGTTAGTAAAGCAAATTTTTAACCCGCTCAGAAATGCCATCCATATTTTATAAAATAAGACTTGTTATTTATAAAGAAAATCTTATAACAATGACCTGAAGCATCGTTCTAAAATAATGTTTATCACGCAATATTAGGAACAAATCATAGTAGCTATAAGAGTAAAATACACTTCCATTGAAAATGATTCATAATAATATAATATTCTGTAACATAGCGATTACTTCAATCCCAACCAAGCTGTCAGAGATGCGCAAAAATAAAAAAATATTTGATGTTCTTTTCAATACTAGCAAGCATAATATACGCGCGATTAGATTAACCAAATGATATAATCATTTTATAGCAAATGGAGTTAGGTTTTATCACAAAGTTCCTGATTGTAACTGAGTTACTGATGAGTAATTCGAATCCGTAGTAAAATAGGTATTATAACTTAAGAAGGAATTTACCAATTTCATTCATCTATTTTAAAATGTTTTGTCATACTTTGTAGAACTTTGGTTCTTACGGAAAGTAAAATTAAGAAAATTACGCAGGCAATTATAAATTTCTGACTCGGAAAACTTCAAAACGTTGTTTATTTCGCGGGTTTGATGAATATATGCTAAGGCAGGACAGCGTCTATTGGATCAGCTAGTTAAAGGAATATATTGTATAGGTCGAGTTTATAAGAATTATTTTAAAAAAAGCGATGGACTTTTTTTGCCACTGACTTTCTTGCCAGGTTGTGCTCGAGATGGCTGTTAATTTGGCAATAAGAGTCATAAACTTCTATGAATGTCACATGGGGCTCAATAAACAATTTTGATATCGATAATTTATTTATTTTTACGCGATTAATCGATATCACATTTATTTAGCAAGTTGACTCTGGAATAACGATAAATAATAATGTTGTTCCAACACTATAAATTAAAACTAGTATTTTCCCCATATTTCAATATCAAGTATAAATAAGTGTGACTTTTCTACACCGAACAAATTTAGAGGATTTATTACGCGTGTATCTCCAAAGTCGTCACATAATCAGACTTATATTAATGAATAAAACATAGTAAACAAACGTTTTTATACTCACAGTCCCATACTAAGTTCAATGACTTTAGTCGGGAGTGCCGGAAACGTTCACACCACACACACCCGAACCAGAAACGCCGAACAGAAATTTTCCTAGCGGATAAAGCTTGTGTTCCCGCGGGGAATCAAACCCGATGCCCCTGCTGAGAAGGCGAACGCTCACCTAACTAAGCCAGCGGGCAGATCTCCAATATGTAGTGTGTGAGTATATATGTTAGATGAAATTGGCATGAATTCAGCTTGCAGATAGTGTTCACCCTCGAAGAAGGTACTTCTAACCCGCCGTAGAACACAGTTTCTTATATAAAAACCTATTTCATTGCATCCAAAACTTTAAAATACTTGCTCATCGTTTAGTTCTCGAGATTATTTAAATATCTGAAACGAAGTCACGAGCGTATAATAATAATATCCTCAAATCATAATAATCCTTTAATATCTGACCTTATGACCTTATCTCCGAGCAAGTCAGCTTTACGAGAAGGAAAATTGGCTTTCTTTACGCTAGTCACGACTCTGTAACGATTTGTTTACCTCGGGAAGTGTCTAGGTATAACTTAATACAAAGTATAACCATAGTAGGCTTAAAAATAAATTATAATAATTCCGTTTATGAGCCGCTAAGAACTAGTTGTACCAACAAGACAAACTAGCATACGTCATCCATTTATGGTTCACATACCTCCAGTTCGATCAAAGCGTTTCGTTTCTACGTTTGTCATCCGTACTGCGAAGGAGTGGTCATTGCCCGCGTCCTTGTTCCCCGAACGGTATAATCTGGGAGTCTTCAAATCAAGAGTGAATAGGTATCTTTTAGGCAAGCATATTACATCTTCGGCCGCATCATCACTTTCTATCAGGTGAGATAGTGGTCAAATGCTTGCCTATTGAGCATAAAAAACCTACTCAGTATCGACAAAAGTTGAAGTTTACAAATTTGGAAAATAATTATACTTACTCGTAAGTATTTAAGAAATACGAGTATGATTAGAAAAACTTTTCCCAATATAATTATTGTTTAAAGTTGGTCTATTATTGTAAATTTTACTATAGTAAAGTTATATTTTACAATTATAATTTTAATTTAACAATACTTCGCATAGTTTCTTTGATTTGCGCCTGGTCCTATTACTTGAATAACATCAGTTCCTATTTCACGGACAACAAACAAAAATGTCTCAAAATAAATACAACTACAACATTAATCTCCTACGATCTGTCAATTTTACTTTGCATATCAAAGATAGCAAGAGACTGATTGAGTCTGCACGTGACCAAAATGCTGGGTTGTATTTGGGGCAGAGGATTGTTATTCAGCGCGGTAATGCAGCCAGCATTTTGGGAAAGTTGCAAAATATTAAAGATCGTCTTCTATAGACCATCTTAAATGTTTTTCTTCTTCTAAAACTTGAACATTTATGATGTGAAACTTGGACTTTTGACTTTGGTTTAATAATTTGCCCTCTTTAATACGTGACACCAATTTCAATTATGACAATAATGATAATCATATGGAATTAATAAAAAAAAAGTAATCCTACTAATATTAGTAGGATTACTTTTTCTGAACGAAAGTTTGTGTGTGTGTAAATGTTTGTTACCACGAATCTTCGTATCGATTGAACTAATTTTGATAAAATTTAGAATGTAGATAGTTAATGTTTCGGAATAACACATAGGCAACTTTTTAACTTAATTAGCACGGGCGAAGCGGCGGGGCCGGGCTAGTATATAATACCCTAGAAAACAATTATTATTGCGTCACCACCACATGCATATTTGTTAATATAAATCTTACCGCAATAATTATGTTTAAAGTTTATTAATAATATTTTTTTTTTTTTTTTTTTTATTTGTGACAGGCTAGTGTTTGACCACTATCTCACCTGATGGTAAGTGACGATGTGATCGAAGCTGGTAAACACACTAGACCTGGAATACGCAGGCTCTCAAGGATAACTGCCGGAACACCGTATTTGGCTTGGCGGCAGACTTTCAACTTGATGGTGGTAAGCTACTTTGGTAGCAAGCCAGGCGAGCAACTCACAAAATGCTCTACCACCTCTCAAAATATGATCATAAATAAGCTCTTTATCCATAAAACAACAATCCAGTACCAAAAAACTTTATTACACCTGATAAATAATACATAATATATACAAACGAAATCCCACAACGCCCTTACTTACTTCTGGAATCAAGCGAGAGCTTGTGAAGCATTTCTTTGAATCTTGACGCCGTTGTGTTGGACTCATCAAAGGGTACCGTCACTATGTTGTAGCCAAATGTTTTCTTCTTGAGGACAGTAAAGATGGCGCTTAGAGTCAGGAAGCAAGGACTGTTCCCTTTTCCAGTAGATAGGTCGTTGTTGTGGTACAGCATTCCGAAGCGACGCCAGTTAAACTCCTGTAACAATAGATTTGGGCTTGTAGTAATGCAATTTTGTTTATAAGCATTTTAGTTTTTCTGATGTGTACATGTTTAAATCAAGATGATACCATACAAAACCATAAATCTAAATAAAACATGTTGAAAATAAATATAAAAGTTTACCAAATAATAAAACTATTGACTAGAGATATTGCAAGAGTGATTAGGTAAATACAAAAAAATTTCCTGCAGCAATCTAAAAAATAATATTTACGAGATATTTTATTAGAGATTTCATAAAAGTTATAACATTTTGCGACTTTTTGTCGTTCAGCGTTATAAATTGTAATTACACGTGAATAGCCCATTTCCTAAACTGTTTTCGGTCGTCAACGTAACTGAGTTCCGCACCCAGTAACTAACAAATAAAAAGTTAAAAAAGGTATGAAATTAATTATATTACGCTGAATTTACGCTATTTGAATACAGTGTACCGTAATACTATTTTTTTCTATACCTCCGATTTAAAAAATATGGTTGCTTACCGGCCGTCCTGATGTTAGAATTTACCGGTCGCTTGAAAATATCTGACATGACTAAACAAATGTCGTCTTATGACTAACATATGTGATTATCAAGTATCAAGATGGTTAGTTTAAGTTTTTTTGAAACTATTATAACCGAAGAACGCTTGGTTAAAAACCGTACTACCGCTTTTCTTTACCTTGATTATTATTAGCAGTTGAAAAATATTAAGAGAAGCTAATTTCTTCGCTGAGCTATTAAAACAAAAAGAATGGAAAGTAATAGTACTTTTGGTGAAAGTAATAGGTTTCAAAACAAAGCAAACTTTTGAAAAACAAGAGCATCAATAAAAATATTATAAAATAGTAGCAAACAACAAAACTTTATATAAAAAATTAAACATTCAAAAGAATAAAACCAAGCTGTTGCAATACATAAGAATTGGCGTGCTTTCGAAGTTGTGTGACTTCGATGCGAAGTCTCATGTCTCATAATAAAATCTGACTTATATAAAAGGTATAGCTGTCAAAAGATAACATTCTAGCAGATTAATTCTAAAAGCTTAGAATCAGATGCAAAGTCTGGGAAAAAATATAGCATACATATAAAACATATTATGGTTATTCAAAGCTATTTCTACATCCATTAATGAAATAATTTTTATGATTCTTCACACATTTGATGTATTTCAAAGAAACAATCGAAGTGCTGCATACATAGCTTGAAGGTCATCCTAATTTTTATATGAAATTATACGCCTTTAAGTTATAAAAGATAATGCAAAAATAATAACGTGTATTGAATTCTATGAACATACAACATGAGAGAGTAAATACGTTGGAAGGGGGTTAAGTTTAAGGTTAAACCATCTCCATTGTAACATCATACATTCGTTAAAAGATATTAACGTTTATTAATAGGTTTCTGCATAAATTTATTCATTTGGAAAGATTAACACTAAAATACACCATTCAGTGAAAAACAAAATGACGTGAAGCGAATTTATTGAAACCACTTAAAAATATATAAATGTTTATATCACTACAACATGTAAATAAGTAAAACATAAATAATACACGTAGCGGAACAAAAAGCATACTTATTGTAGAATTTTGCTATTTATAGTACCGTTTCAAAATAAACAATGCTTTTTCAAATGTAATATTCTGAGGCATGCAATGACGTTACGCTTGGAGTGTCTTGTGCATTTCCTCTATCCAGGACCTACCACCATCCACCTCAACTTCTTAAAGTAATGGAGTGTAGGTTTAGGGTGCTGCTATAACTGTTATAAAATAGTAGTAAAAATGCAATGGCAAAATAAAACGAAGCATTAGCTATCCGAAAGAAAGGCGCGTTCTGATTTTATGACCACTTTCGACCACGCTAGCAAAGCTTAAAAACCGACTTCATCGCTTTTTCTTCGATAACTCAAAAACTATTAGATCCTGATCAAATTGAAATGGGACTACATGGAAGGCTTTCAAATAACAAAAGAATCATCAAAATCGGTTCACCTAGAAAGAAGTTATGGAGTAACACACTTAAAAAATCAGTCGTATTCAGAACCTCCTCTTTTTTTTGAAGTCGGCAAAAAACGGTGGCATATCCACATGGTGTATTAAAAGTAATATTATTAAAATATTTTTGTAGAGGGTCAGAACTAACACTAGTTTCTTATATCTTTAAGGTACTTAGTGGTCCTGCCACTCAATGCTGACGTGTTGAAGCGAATATTTTGCTTGTGTGTGCCTAACGACGTCGGCCACGGCATGGCATTGCCGTGTGCTCGGACCAACCTGCTGCGGAAAGCGCCGTTTGGTCGTACACTCCATACTATTACGTTATTACGGGGGCTTTTGTTGCACTTTTCAAACAATCACACAAGCGCATTTACACTCACAGCCCCACACTAAGTTCAAAGACTTGTTTTGTGGGTGCTAGAAACATTCAAATATCACACACAGAACCAGAAGCACAAATCGCCCTTGGTAAGGAAAATTGTGCTCTTGCCGGGAATTGAACCCAGGACCCATGGCGCAAAGGACAGAGACTTATCCACCGCGCCTACTGGTTCGTCAAAGGTTAAAAAAGTAAAAGGTTTAAAAAAAAATGTAACAATAAGGATAAACAATAACTACACTATCGCATTATATCTATACCTTGTAACGATAGAAGAAGGCTACTAAATAAATACATTGTCGGAGACTTTTAAAAGATGGCACCGTAAAGACTTTGATAGTAGGAAGTGCGGTCTTGTCCTGCTCCACAAACGTTTTCCGACGATAACTAACTCGATTCGACTGTTTTTGTACTAGGCAGTCACCTATCTATACTGACTGATAATTTATATACAATGTACGATTGACAAGTGATGTCGAGCAAATTTCTACAAGTTATTAAGTTTGATAAAATAGTCCTGAAATAATAATGAACTTGAATCATTTCATCATTCACTTAATTTTTTTTGCAATTTTAAGTATCATTTCACGCCAATAAAATAGATATAAAATATTTGCATCTCTTCGATAAATATGTTTATCTCCACTTAGCAATATTTTAAGTTTTATCAGTGTTTTAACAGTTTGCAGCTAAAAAAACAAAGCATTAACAAAATTTATACTAAAACAGTTTATAAATATGTAATTCTAGAGTTTTATGACTTGGCCTAGACTGGTCGTCATCAAATGATAGCTAAAAACAAATTCTTTGGATTTTAGCGTAGTTTTAAAGCTGATTAACATAAACTATACAACTATTATATCTCTTGAATATAGTTTTTGGGTTCCGTAACATCTGTTAGTGCCTAACTGACCAAAAAAATCATTTTAACCTTCTAAGCAGGGGGTATCGGGTTCGATTCCCAAAACACAAGTTTTCTCCCCAAGGACAATTTGTGTTTCTGCTTTTGGTTGTGATTGTGTGTGTGATGTTGATGTTTCCGGCACCCAAGACACAAGTCATAGAACTTAGTGTGGGGCTGTGAGTGTGAAAGCGTTTATGTTTATGTGGTCATAAAAATATGTTAAAGTTTGACCAAGTGTCAATATGTTTTCACTAATTACACCTGATTTTTACACTCATTATTAATCAAACTTTTTTGTATAAAGGTTCCGTAAATAGTGTGTATGTTTGTCCTTAATCCACGTCTACACCTAAACAGATTTATGTATAAAACTCCGGACATACAAAAAAATCATACACGCCAAAAGTGTTCACTGGCAAGATAAAATTTTAGCATGCTTGCCCAGAAGATACCTATTTACTCTAAAATAGAACTTTTCCCAAGAACTGTACCCACAAAGACAAAGTGAAATAAATATATATGGAATAAATACTCATATTACTGGACCTAAATGGCTAATATATACCTCGACCTAAATGGCTGTACCGATTTGGATGAAATTTTGTGTGTATATTTCTATAAGTTCCTAGATGGTTTGAAAACATAATTGGACCCGATAGTTGGCGCTGCTGTCGATGTCAATGTGTGTACTTTCGTCTGCCGGGCCCGCTAGTAAATAGTACCTGGATGGCCGGGCTTTGCTCGTTAAAACGATTTATCGCCCCCAAAACTCTCATACTAAATTTCATGAAAATCGTTCAAGCCGTTTCCGAGATCAGATTATATATTTATACAAGAATTGCTCGTTTAAATGTATTAGATACTATGTAATAAATCTATCACAAAACAAACAAACAATCACCACAAGACATAGTGTTCAGTCTTTTCTTATTCTAAGTCTAACGTACTTCGCACTAACCCACATAGTCACTTATCAGAAGGTAAATTGTGGTCAAATTCAAGCCTATCAGAGATAAAAAAAACAAAAATACATACAAAAAGGCCTTCTCTTATCTTAATATACCATCTGCATAACGATAAATCTTTTTGTATTTGCATCTAAAAAGAAATCAATTAATTCTATATTTTGTCAGCCCACTTGTTTTATTATCTATCAACGGGCCTACAGACTATTTACCATAAAAATACAAGTTGCAATCAAATAAACATGTGTAGATAACATTAGTAGATGTGCTATAAAAAGCCTACAAATATTTAATTGACCTGTCGTATATTAGCATTTTTTTGTACAAAAATGTAGATAAGCAAATAATTATCGTCTAAAACCAGACTATGCGTAGATGTTTTTAGTTTAGACCAATGTCATAAACAAGCTTATAATTTGACCACTTACTCAGTTGGTGGTAACTAATGATGTGGTAGAAGGCCTAGAATAATAACTGGTTATCAGAGATAGCTGGGATCCCATTTTGTGATTGGCGAAAGATTTTTTTCAGGATGGTATTTTTAAATAATTAAAAACACAAATGTTCTAAATAATTTAACGCAAGCAAAGCTTAAAAAAAACCGACTTCACCGCTTTATCTTCGGCACTTTGATCAGATTATCTGTACTAAACACGCATTTTTGACTATTACTCAAAAACAAGAGATCAGATCTTGATAAAATTTTCAATGGGACCACACGAAAAGCACCAGCTTTCAAATAAAAAAATATCAAGCAAAGAACTAAGTTACCTACAAGTCACCGAGCTTATAGGTAACTGTATATTTTAATCAATAACTATATTTTTGACATATAAATAATTTTTGACATGTATATTAACAATTTTATAATTGCTTGATATTCATGATCAGATTTTTTTACTTTTTACAGACCACAAAAAAGAGGAGGTACTCAAGTCGACTATATTTCTTTTTGATGTTTGTTAACTTATAACTTCGTTCCACGTGAACCGATTTAGAAATATTTTATTTGTTTGATATATGTTGCTTTCCATGCGGTTCCATTTAAATTTGGTCCAGATCTGATCACTAGTTTTTGAGTTATTGTCAATAATACGTGTTTAATACGTTAAATCTGATCAAGGTTCCGAATATAAAGAGGAGAAGTCGGTTTTTTAAGCTTTACTTGTGTTTAATTATTTTACAATTATTTCTTTCAATCCTAGATTTATTTAATTTTGTTCTAACCTTATTTAATAATTTTTATACATCGGAAACGGTAGAATATTCTATACTTATATTATTTTAAGACTTGTACTGCATAATATTCTTATAAATGAATATAATTTCATTTCGTAAAATATTTTCTTAACTCTTTCATACTCACAGCCCCACACTAAGATTTTAAGTGAGACAGACATGCAGACAGACGAAAAAGAAAGTGTTCCTTTATGGTTTCCTTCTTTCTTTTCGAGGTATGGAACCCTAAATATTAAGAAAGTTCCCAATTGTGCGGTCGTTGTTTAGATTTCTATCACAGGTTTGAGCGTCCGGTAACATCGAAATAAAATCGAAGAAATATTGCGATTTTAGCTAGCTCCAACTCTACCATAGTACAAACATAAGCTATGTTCCATTTTTCATCTTCGGCCACATCGCCACTTTCCATCAGGTGAGATAGTGGGCAAATGCTTGCCTATGCAGCATAAAAAAAACAAATACAGAGATCCTGACAAAGACTTCTTTATGTCATTGAACCTGACTTAATACTTTATAATAATTCAGTTTCTACTAAATATAATACCGAAAAGGCCTAGAATGTTATTCTACATATAGTTTTTATTATTTATGTATATTTTATATGAAATACACGAATTTAATAAATGCATAAAGCATTAAATTAATAACAATCAAGCGTAAATAAAACCACAAAGTAGGTTTGATGACCTTATTACCATAATTTTTGATATAATGTACTTTAAAATCTTAATATAATGAAACCATGCTAAGTTATGGATTGCAATGAAAATTATGAGTATAATATAATATTTTTATGCTTGTAGATGAGCCAGATGATATTTCCATATTTCATGAGATATCATAAACGTCTGTTAGCATGTTTACGGATTTCTATAATGTTTCAAAGTTTGATACGATCAACAATTTTACAGACGGAATTAAATACAACATTAAACTTGCTACAAATCCTACGACAAAGCAGTTGAACAGCCCAAAGTAAAACATAACAAAAGAAAATGTAAAAAGCGTAACAATTGCGAACGGAAAACAAATAAAACATCACATGTCAAAGATAACAATTATTTTGTAACAGAAACGACATTAAATGATCCCGAGAATATTACCTCGAAAATCTTGCGAACTGCGACGCCCTCTTGGGTGTAGCTTCCCATCATTCTGATAAGGGTGGTGTAGCTGGGGATTTTGTAGCCGAAAGCCTCAGCTTGGGCACCAGCCGTGAGAACAGGAATGCCCCAAGGACCGGCGTATCTTGCCACTGGAGCTATGACGTACTCACATCCAGGCCCAATGAACGCATCTGCAATACATACATCTGCTTAATCTATGACCTATGTTTTATCCTTGAAGCTAAGAATATGCACATTTATCGCAAATATTTAAATTGAAACGGAAAAACCGTCATGCGTATCGAAACATGTTAATAAACTTGACTTACCGGCCGATCCGTTGACGTAAAACTCGAATGCTGCTAACGGTCCTTCTACAGATGAACATCTAGTGTCTCGGTAGTCGACCAGTATCTTCCACCCTGGTAAAGGACCATCTGGTTTCGTCACAGCTGGTACTGCCATTTCAATTATAGGCAAAACCTTCGCCAAAGAAAATACTTGATTTGGATCAGCGGGCAGTAGAACTCCAAGTTTAACTATTTTCTCGTGAAACTGATGTCTTTCAGGCCTCAAGTTGAAGTTTATATTCTTAACAAAGTAAGGACTCGACGCTAAATCGTGGGGATACCCCACTGCATGTGTGTCATCATAAACATTATTTGGCATTTCGTACATCGGCGGGAAATCAGTTACGTTTGGTAAGATTACATCTTTATTTTTATATAAATTGTAGTATTTGTTAAATTCTTGTGCTTCTGGAGTCTTTTCATCATCATCATCGTCATCATCAGCCTGCCTTTTAGCCGAAACCCGGCCTTTTCGCAAGTTTTTAGATTGTAGTTTCTCATCGTGTCTAAGAAACATTTTGAATCTATTTCTAATAAGTCCTCGGCCAATCAAGCTTTTGTATTCTTTTATATTTACATCACTTATACTAACATCACACTTAATTATCACATTAATAACACATAGATAGAATATGAGGAATGACACTAACATTGGCACATTGAATCTTCTATTGTTTTTAATCTTGTGTGCTTGAGCATTGTCCATAGACTTACTATGTTCATCTTCATGTTGGTTGTCTCGTCTCTTTCTGAGATTTGCTCTATTGACATAGGGTCTCTCTTTACACCTCAAAGTTTTCGTTTTTCGTAAAGGGAGAATCGTATGAACGATCTCCACCATTTTATTTCGAAGTTATGTCATTTTATTAGATTACTACACGCAACGTCGTCATCCTGTTAATTAGATTATTTTTTCAGTTAAGTTATTTCTTGAAAATGTTTGCGATGTTCGTTGGAACGCTATGAGATAAACTGTTACTGTTTGTAACATACGTTTATTTAAGACAAAGTTGTACCGCTTAGATAAAAAATGTTCCTATTACATTAGGCTCAGAACATTAAAGCTTAATTTTTGAAAATTTTATTCATATTATTTAAATTTTAAATCATGTGTGACCTTGTGCTTATTAAAAATGTTTGTTGAGTATATAACGTAAACTTTCCTGCCAAACAAAAGCAATAGTATTATTAAAAAGTATATTTTCTAAATTTAAATTACTTTCTTATAATTGTATTTTTGGCCTTATAATAAATTAATAATAATTAGAATCGTAAACATTTGCGATTCTAAATATGTTTGAACCGCGGTCCTTGGTGTAACTCGTAATGGTAATTTATTTATTATACCTACTTCATGCTCAGTACACATGTTCAAATACGTAATTCATTTAATGTTTCAGTGTATATTATTATTTGAGTACGTAGTTTAGATATCTAATAAGAGATCACGAGTGAAGTATGTTTAAAAGTAATATCATGTTTTATACTCATTATTATTTTAGAACCCTTCATCAAGTCGCATTAGGGTTTTTTTTTTAATTTCTTAGAATAAAATTATATTTTTACTATCTCACCGGATGGTAAAAAAAATATATTTCTCATAAAAATAAATTTCACTTATATGAGAAACCACAAAAAATTATAATTATAGTAAATTATTAATTATTGCATACCTGACAAAAGCCACATGGCTTATATAAATCTATCCTACTAATATTATAAATCCGAAAGTTTGTGTGTAAGTGCGTGAAGAGGAACATCTTTGATATTAAAATAATTTAGCATTAGGGAATATAGGTAAATAGCTCGTAGGGTGTGAAAAAAATATTTGTTTATTTATTCAAAATTTCAATTATCCTAATGCAATAGTGTAAGTCAACATGAATACTAATTTCTAACATTATTATTCATTACGTTATTAAAATATAAAGTCAATTATTATTCTAATGAATATTAATTATGATTAACTCGTACAAATAACAAACAACGACGTTTTTTTATATTCTGAAACTGAACATATAAATGAGTAATTTCTCAGTGCAACTTGATTTCTAGAACAATGGATATTGTCAAATGCCATCTATACTTATAAATAACATTCATATAAATATGTCTGCTTGTAGTCACGAGAATAAATCTAAATCTATAACAGTCACATATAGTATGAACAGTTGTTTCCTTTTACTTGAAAAGACAAGGTCGTATAGTAGACAGTAAGCTAAAAATAATACCAGACCAACGTATTTAAATTAATCTTGTGAAAATGTATGCAGTTTTGCTTTGGAATGTCTGTGGTCGTTGTTTTTTCTATATGTTATTAGTTTTTTGTTTGAATAATTATATAAATCTTTATATAAATAGTTATTCTGACTGATCTCCTGCTTAACGGCTAGATCAGTAATAAAACGGGCATTAAAAGAAAGCTTATAATAAAAACGATTGACTACATTAATGACAAGGATGCATGGAGGCTAACTGCATAAGCGCTTTCTAGCGACTACATAATATAGATATACCTAAGTTAATATAATTCATGTAATGAATTGATTAAAAAAATAAATGAAAAAATGCGTCGCCGAGTTTCTTGCCAGGTTCTTCTCGAAATGGCTTAAAAATTTTGTGAAAAAAATATTTACCAGTAGAGTCATTAACTTTCATGAGTGCCTCTTTTGGGCCCATGCGAATAAACGATTTTGATTTAATTTGCTTTGATCGATTTTGATGAATTGTTTATTGTGTGTGCATTTGCTTGAATCTAAACCTTTCTTAAATCTACCTGAACACACACAAAAAATTATTCACGAATAAAATGCAAAATATAGTTTTCTTAATGATTGCCAAAAAAAACATACATACCAACATTAGCTGATAACAAATTAACCCCTTTTGCGTAGTCGGGTAATAAGGATAAACCGTATTATTATTTTTTCTATAGTATATTATTATGTTACTCTCGGAAAAAACGTATGCAATCATCAAATTACACGTACGTGTCTAATAAAATTAATTAAAGCAAAGATACTCGCTTACTAAATTTGAACAGGAAACTATGAATAAAACTCTTAAACTAATAAAATATTCAAAACGCGTACCTAAGCCGCTTTTTTGTCAATTTAATGCGTACAGAAATTCAACTAGAAAAATAACTTTATTTCATTGACAAGAACTGCCCGTTGGCTCAGTTGGGTGAGCGTTCGCCTTCACAACAGGGGTATCAGGGTCAATTACCGACAGGAACACAAGTTTTCTCCCCAAGGAAAATTTGTCTTTCTTGTTCTGGTTATGATTATAAGTGTGATATGAATGTTTCCGGCACCCACAACACAAGTTATCAGATTTAGTGTGGGCTGTGAGTGTAAAGAGTTTTTATTTTTTTATGTTTTAATTATATGATAACTAGCTGACCCAGCAAATGTTGTTTTGCCATATACATTATTTCATGCTGAATAATAAAAAAATAAAAACAAAAAAATTTGACATGAAAAAAATATTTTGGTTTGGACCACCCTTAACATTATTACCCATTGAGGGGTATTAAAAATAGACCGCGACACGAGAATTTCTATCTAATCTGCATGCTATAATCGGTCCTAAACGACACAAACACCCCCATCTACCTTAAAGATGCCTGCCAATTTCTGAGCGATACTCATGAGCGTGACCTTCGGTCTGCCTCTAACTTACTTCTTGCTGTTCCCCAACATTCCAGTTCTTTTCTTGACAAGTATTTTTCTGTTGTTGCTGTCAGACTCTGGAATTAATTGCCAGCTGACATAAAAAAGGTTACCACCAAAGTTACCTTTAAGCGGCAAACTCAAGCCCATTTCTTTAAAACGCTCCACTCTTAATGGTATCATCATCATTATAATAACATAATGTTTTGTGTTTAGTTCGTTTACTATGTTGACGTCATAAGATACTTACTAAGTATATACAATTTTATGTCTATGTATGTGTATTGTACTTTTTATCTTATATTTTATTTTTGTACGATAATATTATATATTTATATTTTGGTATATTTGTTGTATGTTATGTGTATATATGTTGGTATATTTTAAATCATAAATAATAGATATTAACCCCTTATACTGCACTACCACGAATTTTTCTGCACCTTTTCGGTTGACTGGCAGAAAATGCTGTATTAGCATTAAGTCCACCGTGTACATATGTATTGTGCAAAAGAATAAATAAATAAATAAATTTTATAAATTAGATTTAATTTGTGGTAAAGCATTTATGCGTGGTAGGTGAGTAAATATTTTAGGAAAAAATATCGCTTGACTTGAACCTACAACTTCCAAATTCGGTGCAAAGCCTACCTCACGTGCACCGCTCCATTATAATTAGTGTCCGCTGTTTTTTGGACTCCCGAAACTTTTTTTTTTCAACTTGATAGTGAACAGAGTACCTAGCGAGCGAAAATACCCTACCATTATTCATTTTCAAGAAAAGGAAAATAAATCGCCTTGTTGAATTATTCGCTTTCAATATTTGATACGGAACATCTAAAAATACACTAAAAAAAACAGTGAGCAGAGCTCAGCAATACCTACTTTAAATTCTAATCACAATGCGTACACCAAATTATGCGAAAATTAGAAGGTCATGAAACGAATATAAAGTAAACGTATTTAAGAAACATTCCTTTCCGAGAAAATGTAAATTAAATATATACTTCGTCGACATTCACATTCAATTTGGTTTAAGGAAACAGGTATTTTTACACTTTTATTTTTAACAAGACTGTTGAGAGGCGTTATGGTTTTCATTTAGGATGACACGTCTAAAATTTTGATAATATATACAGAAAGGTGTTGATAATTCACAATCTCATTTGTGGCTTGCAACTCGTAGAAATTTTGACTTACTTTGTTGTTGACTAGTTTCGAACAAATAACTAAACTTACTAATTAACAGTCAGATTATACTGTCTGGAGTCTTCAAGTCTATATGGAGCGAATAGGTATCTCCTTGATAAGCATGCTTCATCATCGGCCGCATCATCACTTTCCATTAGGTGAGATAGCGGCCAAATGCTTATCTGTCTGTCATAAAAAAAAATATTTTTATATATTTTTTATGCTAGATGCATTTGACCGCTATCTGACCTGATGGAAAGTGACGATGCGGCCGAAGATGAAACATGCTTTCCTAGAAGGTACCTATTCACTCTAGTCTTGAAGACATCCAGATTTTACTGTTCAGGGAACAAAGACGCAGGCAATGAGTTCCACTCCTTCGCTGTACGTACGGATAATGAACGTTGAAGCAAAACGCTTCGAGCGAACTGGAATTTTGTTTGTCTTGTTGTTAGATGGTAAAAAGGGCATGGTCGATGGATGGTTTAAAGAAACTCACGAAGGTTTCAACTTTAAAAAACAAATGTGTACCTTGTACAATTTATTGTAGATTATATACAAACTGAGGAAGGTAAGGCCTGCACTGATATTTTGCTCTTTTGTAATAATTTTATTTTTAAGCAGTTGATTGTGGAACAGATGCAGGTGAAGCGCTCCAGGGGCCGAATCCCAACGCGATGGTGTAAAAGTATTGTAGAGGCAACAAGAGAAACTCTACAACGATCTATTGAACTGGCGCAGGACAGAACCAAATGGATACAAATTACACGACTCTACAAAAAAATTTTCGTTCTTTGTCCTAAAGTTTATACTATTATTTTCCAGTTAGTTATGCACAAAAACGAAAAGAAAATACCTTTTTTCGGTATAAAGTTTGCTTTTGTGATAGTTATAATAATAATAATAAAGCTGAAAACTACGAAAAGTTGGTTGAGGATATGCTTACAAATTTTAAGGCCATGGGCTGCAGGATGTTATTAAAAGTACATATGCTGCATGCTCATTTGGATAAATTTAAAAACAATATGGGAGCCTATTCCGAAGAGCAAGGAGAACGTTTCCATCAGGACATCATGAATTTTGAACAACGCTATCAAGGCCAATACAATGAAAACATGATGGGCGACTATATTTGGGGTTTATTGAGAGAAAGTAGCTATGAACATAAAAGAAAAAGTAAAAGTGTGCACTTTTAAGTTATTTTCCACTTTTCTGTAAGCTAATTTGATAGTAAAACTTAATAAAAATAATAAACATTTTTATTTCAATAGTTTTATTTTCAATCAAAAATTAAAATCCGAGATTTTTAAAAATTTCGTTCAATCAGTCTTCTAAGCACAAAAGCAAAGTTTTTCATGCCATATATTTTTTTTCCGTCTTATTACGACCTAAACTACCGAAATTTAATTCTTTGCAATCAAAGTCAAATTTCATGTTGACCCGTGTTATATATGGTCAAGATCCTCGATAGTGAGGGAACAACAAAGAAGATGAAGAATATTTTTCTATTCCTTATTTGTATATATTTAATGTATTTAAAGAACATTTTAAAATGCTCAACGCATGTTTATGAGACTGCTGAATAAAACATTAAAAGATATTATAATAACCAATATAAGGTATCTGTTCAAAGCAAAATTAACAGTGAGTTCAATATCCATTTTATACTATTTCTATTCTAACATAATACAACTTTTTAAACGTTTAAAGCATTTGTTTTTGTACGTCAACTAATAATGGTTTATTCTGGTCTGGGTCTGGGTAAGATGCCCTCAACTGATCCAGCATTATCACACTAATATTATAAATCCGAAAGTTTGTGTGCATGTTTGTAAATGTGTAAGTATGTTTGTTTCCTCTTCACGCTATAACGGCTGAACGGATTTGAATGACATTTGTAATGTACATGGCTTATACCTAGGAAATATAGACATAGGCTACTTTTTACCTTGATAAATACAGGCGAAGCCGCGCGGCACGACTAATTTATTATAACAAAGAACCACTAAGTATAACAATAACAATTCAAAAATACATGAATATGTAAAACAATAAATAGGTACTGATATTTTTAATTAAAGTACATTTTTGTTACATACGTTATCATTATCTAGTTTTTATATAAGCAAACTATGTATGTAGTTAGTTAATTAATAGGATACGTTTAGTAGAAGGTTATAATTCTATTTTTAGTCACAAGTGATATTCATTGCTGTAAATAAGGAAGTTTTATGTTTAGCCGGCAGTTTGTTGTTGTCGTTTATTAAGCCTGATATAAAAAGTAGTTTTTTTTAACCCTGGATTGTTCACGCAGATTACTATCTAATAAAATATATAAAATTCTCGTGTCGCGGTGTTTGTTACCAAACTCCTCCGAAACTGCTCGACCTATTTTTATGAAATTTTGTGTGCATATCGGGTAGGTCTGAGAATCGGTCAATATCTATTTTTCATACACCTAAATGTTAAGGGTGGTCCAAACCAAAAATTTTTTTTTTTTTTGGATACATTTTTTAATTTTTTTGTTTTCATTTTTTTTTTTATTCAGCATGAAATAATGTATATGGCAAAACAACGTTTGCTGGGTCAGCTAGTTATAAGTGTAACATCTTATTTTCCTGGAATTCGATTAAACTTATTTTTAGAAACTAAATATTATAATTAAATTATTTTTAGCGAGCGGTATTTTTTTACTAAATCCTTTAGGTAATTGAAAGTACCTAAATAAATAGAAACTTTTTAGTATTTCAAATGTCGTGACTTTATTAATTTGATGTGATTTATATTAACTAATAAAAGAAGTTAAATTGTTATTTTAGTTTGTTGGCAGATATTGTAGATACGTGGTTGACCGGAAGGGCTATCAACCAATCACGAGGTGCCTTCTAGTTGATGGCAGCACCGTTCAGCGCGTGATTGGACGAGGACGCTGCCTATCGCAGGCAGCTGTCGGCCAATCATAGCAGACTTCGGTTTGACATTTTCTGTGGAAAAGGGCGGAAATGGGCGAACAGTCTCGGTGTGGCAGCCAAAGGAATAAGACGTCTGATCAGGAGTGTAGTCAGTTATAATCAAGCGTAATGTAACAAGTGTAATGTGAAATTGTATGTAGCTGGAAAGATCCAATTAAACAAGTGTACAAAGTGTCTTGTTATCATTTACATCATATCAGCAGCGGGATAGAACCGAGGTATGTAAATTTACCTTTTCTTTTTATGATCATGCCCACGTTTTGTATAATTTGACAAGTGATTTTTCTTTTCCTATATCCACGAAAATTTATTTGCATCTCTGAAGTGTGAGATTTAGTGACCATGACTAATCGGTGTGAATTCTAGTTTATATGATGACGATCACTGAAATTTTTGACATAATTAGCGCCTTATTAAGCTTGAGTTTAAATGAAATGATAACCTACCGACATATATTATTTATTTATTTTACTATAATATTAAATTGGATTTTTGATAGATTTTAATTTTGTTTTGAAGCATGGGTAAGTCGAAATGATTTTGAGACTATCCACCCGCGCTAGTTCATTTGATAACTGTATTTTTGCCGAGTTCGATTTTTAAAGAAGACGTGTACCTACTACCCTCTGATATCAGTGCTTGATACTACCGATGATAAGAATAATTATTTGTAACAATGTAAGAGATACTTTTAATTTGTGAGATCAGACTTATGAATATATATGAAACATAATTCTTGTTCAAATGTTACCACATTATTTAAATGCATAAAAATCAAAGTAGAAACGGTAATGCAAGAATAAAGTTATATCCAAAAAAAAAAGCCTGTTAAAAAGCATAAGCCAGTCAGTCAAGTGTTTGTAAAGCTATTTTATTCTAAAATTTCAGTATATTATTATGGTCATAATATTATTCCTTACTACATATAGATGCGTAAATTGTACATATTAAACAACTATTCTTATAATTTATATAAAAATGAGGAGATTGGTATAAGAAGTTAGTAAATTTTGCACGCCATTTGGACGAGATAAAAATACAACTCTCTTATGTAGATACGACAGAGGAAGAATGTTCATCATGACATGAAATGACATGTGCCAAATAGGGACCGACAGTAATCATCTCGGTTAAACATGAGACAGCAAAGCGACGTATGGTTATGTATGCCATACTGAGTGACATATGGTTATGTGTGCCATACTGAGTGACATATGGTTATGTGTGCCATACTGAGTGACATATGGTTATGTGTGCCATACCGAGGGACTTATGGTTATGTATGCCTTATTGAGAGACTTATGGTTATGTGTACCATACTGACTGAATTATGGTTATGTGTACCATACTGAATGACTTATGGTTATGTGTGCCATACTGAATGACTTATGGTTATGTGTGCCATACTGATTAGCTTATGGTCGATTGCCATATCGAAAGGTAGTGGTCATGTGTGCCTTACTGATTACCTCATGGCTATATATGCCATATTGAAGGACAAGGTTAAGTGCTCCATTATAATAATAACTTATTAAATTATGTGTGCCGTTTAATTATGAATAACTTTAGGCCAAGTGTGCCGCTGTCTGCCAAGTGATAACCTGTTTTAAAATGATATTGTTTATTATTTAATTCTCAAAGCCAGTATCCGAGCTGATCGTCTTAATTATAATAGCGATAAATAAAAAAAAGAATATTGTTATATTTTGTTGATGTTGATAAGAATTAGAGAGTGAATGCAATTTTAAGCAATTAAACTTTTGTTTCGACAAATAAGTATTTTTTATTTAGTAAATTGATAAAATAAAGTGTTCACATCTGTGCTAACTACTTTACGGTTACTTCATTCATAATGACTGTATTGATCATAAGATTATTAACTAATATTTATTTTGTTTTTCATGAGGAAATGAGCTTAAATGATCCTGAAAATCCTGATACTAAATACAAGCCGAGTTGAGGACGATAGCGGGTATAAAAGCTGTGTACAAACTGGATGAACCATGGAGAACATAGATGTAAAGGGATAACTGATGGAGCCAAATGAGATTCCTTTTATACATTCCGTTACTGCATTAATTTTAAATTTTATTGACTATGTATGCTATCAATTATCTTAAAATGTGGCTACCCACCCACGTGGGTTAGTATATTGCTTAGTTTTGGGCACTTATCGCATAAATAGTGAAAAAGGCTGTATTTATAACTAGTTTTTCATAAAAGTCTATAAAGAAATTGGTATTCTTGCATACTTGTGTATTTTTTGAAAATGTAATGCGAGTTCGCAAGATTATCAATATATATCATTTGGGAATTGATGTACTTATATAGTTTTAATACTAGACGTAGGTATAATATAGTGGTGAGCGCGTTTAGATTGAGCGGAACTGACAGGTCATGTATGGCAGATTGAGTGTTATGGCAGAAATATATCAGATTTATATCAGTGGTAAAGGGTGTGTTAATTTGGTAGGCTCGTTGTAGGGTCGATGATTATATATGTGGCGTGTATGCGCGGGGGCAAACTGCGCGAGGGCTTTGTGGTGGCCGTGAGGTATAGATTAGGGAATGTATTATGTTTATTGGTTGTATATAAATTGTTGGAAAAAAATAGAGAGGAAGATGTATTATGTATTATCTACCGAGTTACTACCGTGTCCTTCATGAGATGACTGAATTTGCGAAATTGGTTATTAGTCATTGGCTTTGTGAGTGATTCTGCGGGATGTGTGTGTGGAGTGAGTGAACAATGCTCATGTTAATTAAGTTAAATTAATGTAATTCCGACGTTGAGACCAACAATAGTTCATGGCGCTATTTACACAAAGAAAAAAATAACATATGTCATTTATCCGACAATCAGACTCGCATTACAGTTTTTACCAACGTTAACATATTCACGGAAGTTATATGTAAAAATATAGTATTCATTATTTCCATAATTTAAAATCAATGTGACTTCCACACTATGCGGATCTGTGTTGTGGAAGAAAGCCACTTTCGCTATACATAGTTTACGTATTTTACACAAGAACAATAAATATAGATAGAAGCTTCAGTAAATAGGCAGAAATACTAAAGAATACTACAGATATGTATCACTGTACCTAATTTTATAATCGCAGCATGATTGTATTTTTAATGGACTCATTTTGAACTAGTCAACTGAAATGAGATCTCGCGCCGATATTTTGCCTAAGGAAGAAAAATTTGAGTATAATTATTTATGGATTTCTTTTTGATAGTAGTTGTTAGATTTTTATATTTCTCATTAAATTGGATGATGTAGCAGATAGTATGTGCAGGTTTCAGCTTTGAATGTCAGACCGTTAGATCCCGGGACGGAGTGGGTCTAAAAACGGTGACAGATGTCCTACCAAATTGTTGTTTTCTAACATGGATTTATTTTTAAATGGTTTCGTATTCTTCTTGCAAGGTTCTTTTCAACGATAAACCACACAGAGACATATGGACAGAGTGCTGGGTCACCCGAGTCAACAGGGAAATCTCGCTTCAATCAGTCGATGATTCATTAATAGACGGTATTTTCTGGACGTGAAAGGACCACTATATAAAGACCAGAGACTTACCAATAAAATTTAATTATTTTAGCTAGCTTTCAAATGTATATAAAATAGGCAATACAAATTGTAACAATTGTGCTTATGCACACCTTTGTCACAAAAAATCGGACAGTGTTACACTAATACTGAATTCAAAAATTTACCTCACGTACCCAATTTTCGATTAGAAAAAGTAAATTATTGGATTTTTGGAAACAGTGCACACTTTAATATTTGTTAATAAATGAGCAGATTGTGCAACTTAATAACCGGTATTTAATTTGATAAATCTAAAAATACAAATTCCTTTATGCAACCTACACCAAGTTGAAGATTACATAAATGAGAAGACTCCTATTGTCGTTTTGAAAATAATTAAAGCACAGTTCACATTGGATGATATAATATTGTGTGAAAGAACAAATTTGTAAATTTGTGTTCTTGTGTCCAGTGTGTGAAACCTTAAGTACAATTTTCAAATTCATGTGGAATTATTCTATTAATGGATTATTAATAATAGTGTAAAATTAAAATTGTATTGTTAATTAGACAAGTAAATAATAATGTTAATTTCTTCTTGGGGTGGAGTTCGTCTATTTAGGATGGCGGTATGTTGCTTTACTCTACAGTTAATTCTTGGTTGTCATTTACCGTTTCACTTGATGAAGATGTTCAATTGGCATTGGATTTTAAGAGCTCTTCAATATTTAATCGTCATCTCTTTGTTGATGAACCGTTAAGACCTATAACGGAATTTGATAAACTCAAATTTTGGTTAGCATAATAGAGTTTTGGTAGCTTAATGATCGTTTTGACTTGGACTTTGAGTAATAATAGATTTACTTGATGAAAACTCTAATGTTTTGCAACAGACAAAAATATTACTTAACCCATCGAGATATGGATCTTTTTTTTTTCCTTAGTTTTGACTTCGCAATCTTGTGCATTTAGCCAGTGTCAAGTGATAATATATTTCAAGTGTATTTCATATTATAGGTCCTAGTCACAAGTCATAGTCAAAGGCAAGTAAAAGAGTCAAGGTCCAGTCGTAGTCAAGTCATGCCCTAGTAAAGTGGTAGAAACTTTACTAGAACTTTTACTATTTGAGTTTTGGAGCGAAGGTGAAAATCACGTTTTTCAACTTTGTATGATTTGCCTACACTTATGCACGTTCACTAAGTATTAACGGTTAATAATCCACCATTATTACACATGAACACTCGAAGAATCACAGGTTTTGGAAAATTTTACAAAATCAACAACGCCATTTTTTCACTTTCGCGGCAAAACTCATATGGATCTTTGTAAGATAATTAAATTTTGGCAAAGTTGAATAATTAATGCTTCAACTATGGTTGTGCTTGTTTCATCGAAAGTGTTATTAAGTGTTACGTTATAAGACATCATCTATTGAAAGACTCTAATCTGCCTTTGGAATCGAGATCTTTTACTACGTAACGTACGATGCTTACAAATAAGCTAATTTATTTGATGAGTAAATTATATTGTTCTGTTAAAATTAAAACGGGAATTAGCGTGACTTACGCGTTGTCGATGTGTAAATCGACAATTGGTGATTGTTACATCGGCGAAACCGGTAGGAACGTGTCTACCAGACTCAGAGAGCACATCCGGTCCATGAAAAACATCGACTGCAACAGCTCCGCAGTGGCAGAGCACGCCCTGTCCTCCGACACGACGCACTACATAAGATTCGACAAGGCCCAGATTTTAGCGAGAGAAAAGTTTTTTGTTCCTCGTAAAATCCGCGAGGCGATAGAAATTAGTCGTCGTCCAAATTTCAATCGAGACAGAGGGTGGGCGCTGTCACAAAGCTGGAAAACATGTCTTCATGGTACTCTGGGCAGTGTCAACAAAGTGAGTAGGGACACTATAAGTTTCGCCTGCCGGAGTAGAATGGTGTCAACAAGCAGCAGTGATGAAGATGGTTCTTCGGAGCAGGATCCTGCTATACGGTGTATGCCGTCTCAACCCCCACCACCACAACCACCCCCGCCGTCCTCCCGCGCTCTTCGTGCTGCTGCTCGCAGTGCGAGGTGGGACGCGACGGCGAGCGCTCCGCACTCATCCTGAAGAAGGCTTCCGAATGAAGCCGAAACAATTGTCGATTTACACATCGACAACGCGTAAGTCACGCTAATTCCCGTTTTAATTTTAATTTAAAAGTTCAAAATGTGCGTGAGTTTTTATCAAATTATATTGTTCTGGTCGTCTTTGTACAATATCGAAAAAGAAAATTGGCTATTTACTTACCACTGACCCCGACAATTACCTAAATTGTAAAGATTCTTCAACCTGGCACTGACTTTAAGGACGTTTGAAAGCATCTATGCAAAGTTAACGTATATTAATGAATTATATAATTATAGAAAAAAAAAATGTATTACAGTGGTAAACTGATACTATAATTATCCGTAAGTAACGTAAACGTAAAGTACAATATTGTAATAATACTGATATAAAAAAAAAACAAATGATAATTTATTTATGTAGCGTCGGCTATACGATAGTTGTGCTGTGACTTTCCAATAATTATGCCAATAGTTTATAGATAATAAGTAGTTTAGTTTACATTTAAATAATAACTTGGTTAATTAGTCGTAACTGGTAATAAGTTTGACTTCTATTATTAATATTTTTTCCTACCAAAGGGACCTGCAATTGTATTATACTAAACATTAAAATTAAAAGACTTGTAAGCTGTTAGTCTTCCTTAGCAATAAATTAAATGAAAACCAAATGTGTAATGTATAATAACCGAATGTCGTGATTATAATTAGATAACGTGTGTTAAGATATCTGTTACTGAGTATGAAATGAGAATATGATGCTAAAATAAATATTGTGCAAAAAAAAGTTGTAACAAGTTCTCGTGTATTACAACTAATTAATAATTTATAAAATTAGATAAAAATAATGGGAATACAATAATATTGTTGCGTAAAGGTTTCATCATTTTATTGTGTTAAAGAACTAGGTAGATATTTATATTTGATAGCTAACAGTGATAAACTTCTTTTAGAACTTGTTTAATTTCGATGTATTATATGACTAACTTAGTTATCACTGCAACAAAGGTAAATTGACTGCTTATAAAGTTGTGCGTCGGGAGACTGCACAATGTCGGATGGCCGAATGTCGTGACTTTATTAATTTGATGTGATTTATATTAACTAATAAAAGAAGTTAAATTGTTATTTTAGTTTGTTGGCAGATATTGTAGATACGTGGTTGACCGGAAGGGCTATCAACCAATCACGAGGTGCCTTCTAGTTGATGGCAGCACCGTTCAGCGCGTGATTGGACGAGGACGCTGCCTATCGCAGGCAGCTGTCGGCCAATCATAGCAGACTTCGGTTTGACATTTTCTGTGGAAAAGGGCGGAAATGGGCGAACAGTCTCGGTGTGGCAGCCAAAGGAATAAGACGTCTGATCAGGAGTGTAGTCAGTTATAATCAAGCGTAATGTAACAAGTGTAATGTGAAATTGTATGTAGCTGGAAAGATCCAATTAAACAAGTGTACAAAGTGTCTTGTTATCATTTACATCACAAATATAATAATATATACCATATTATCATTTATCGCTTACCCGAGAACATAGGACGTGGAGGAACATTATATGTGAAGTAAATACCAAGATGACATTTTTTTTTAAATTTAATTCTATTTTCAAAAATCTATCAGAGCACCTGGTTAAGGTGACCGTGATCAAAATGCTGGTACTTATTTGGCTCAACGTCTTAGCATTGCAATTCAGTGCAGCTCGATAGTCCGCAGGCGGGTATCGACAATGCAACCTAAACAAAAAAGCTTTGTTTTTTATGATTTATGTGTTGATAAGTAGGTAAAGTGCCGAGCTATGATTAAAACCAATTATCCAACAAGTAACCAAAAAATAACAAAACAATATAACTAAAACAGCTGATAACGCATGCACTGATATGTTAACGTAGGTGACGGCACATTGCAGTGGTCGGCGTGGCTCCACGCACTAATCGTGGCATGGTGGGAACCGTTGCGTCGCGTCGGGGCGAGTGTCCGTTCAATGCCCGTCCGAAATTCAACAGCTGTATTTAAAAGTCAATGACCTTAGCCTCGAAAAGCGCAAAATGATTTATTCCATATTCATTGTTCAATGAAGCCATTCGGAAATTCGTTACTTTACCAACTTATCAACACTAAAATTCAAAAGTCATAAAAATACGTTTTTTATTTTGGTACTCCGCCTGCGGAGTATGGAGCATTAATTCAAAGTAACCTTGTATAGTACTTCTGTCATAAAAATATTAGATTATTCAGAGTGCACTAAAATGACAACGCAGAAGATATTTAGGTACAGTTGTTTTTACTCACAATTTGTTTACTGTTAGACAGACCCCTGTAGTTTCTAATATTCTTTGCGCAGCGGGTGTTCGAAGGTTCTAAGGATCGACCTGTTTTTTTTTTATTTTAAATGTAGTGTATTTTTAGCAACCAATAAAAAATATTAAATTATATAGTATATAAAATTCAGCTAATTTAACATATTTGTCGTAAATTCATTTCTTTATTTTTTTATTTTTTTTTATTTTTTTTTTTATTTATTTTTTTTTTATTTGTGACAGGCTAGTGTTTGACCACTATCTCACCTGATGGTAAGTGACGATGTGATCGAAGCTGGTAAACACACTAGACCTGGAATACGCAGGCTCTCAAGGATAACTGCCGGAACACCGTATTTGGCTTGGCGGCAGACTTTCAACTTGATGGTGGTAAGCTACTTTGGTAGCAAGCCAGGCGAGCAACTCACAAAATGCTCTACCACCTCTCAAATGTCACCTGATTAGCACCACCCGGGGACCACGTGTAGGGAATCAGACTTAAGGGGTATCCTCTTACGGACGTGGGTGACTCAGCCCCCAAATTTCTCGTTATCTCCTCTCCTAATGAGTGGAATCGGCAGAACAATAATTAATTTATGAATTCATAAACATATTTTATTGTGTCTCACCGGAGGCTAGTTCATTAATCAGCAGGAGTACCACGTGCAAATAATGGGCCTACCTACATGATAACATGTATTGTGAGATTTTTTAAATTTACTTGTGTCATAAATATTCTTGAATCATATGATTATATACTGAGATACCAATTGTACACCGATACATAATTATATTAATAATAATTAAAATAATGAGTGTAACTCAATGCCTGCGTCTTTGTTCCCTGAACGGTACAATTTGGGTGTCTTCAAATCTAGAGTGAATAGGTACCTTCTAGGCAAGCATGTTCCATCTTCAGCCGCACCGTCACTTTCTATCAGGTGATATAGCGGTCAAATGCTTGCCTATCTAGCAGATTTTTTTTAATGTATTTTAAAATATCTTAATATATTGTTCAATGTTAACTTTAGTCCATATGACATTTTACTGTCCGTCTTTTGTATCATTATATTAATACCGATAAATATGTGGCGCTGTCACCCGAGATAGGTACAGGTTCACTCCTGGTTAAGATGCGAGCAGTCTAAAATTGTAGTAATGTTTTTAATATTAATCATTTATTAGATATGCCTACAGTACAAAATTGTAAACATATTCTTATACTATTTAGAAATAGTATTTTTTTGTAATATTAAAATAGTTTATATAGGTGCTTAATTATTAATTATAACTAATTAAAATCACGCTCGGAACTCTGTCAAAGCCACAAAGCACATTATTACTTATTGTACATATAAACAATGCCATGCCACCTACTCAATCGAGATTTACTCGGTCCATTCTTTAGACATAAAAATTATATTAAAAAAAGGGCCTGGGGCCTATTTATAATGTGATTTTATGTCTCATTTTCGGTTCGCTCGGGTCACGTTATTTCATATAAGGCACAAATTGTCGAAGTCACGTGCGAGGTGCGGATATGAACGGAGACCTTTATTGTCCTTTGTAGGACAAGGTTTGCTTAGGACCTCTTTCCGTATATAAATTATGTTAAAACAAACCTTTTCTAGATTTACTCTTGTTTATTGTAATATTTATGGCCGTAGTAGTCGGCTGGATTTGGAATATATAAGGTATTAAATGTATTTCTATGAAACAAAGTTATTCGATATTACGAACATTAATTTTATTGAAAGAAGAAAAAAATAAAGAAAATACATTTATTTGACAAAAGTAACTTAATATTAAAAACAAAAATATAAACAATAATTTATTATGCCAAAAAGGTTTAACTCAGCAATTATGTCGAGTTAGAACTCGACGCTGGTTTTCAGTTAAACCTTGCGGGTAGTACAAAACTTTATTAACAATATGAAAGGTAAATCAAAACTATTTCAATAATATACGCTACGATATAATAAATTATAATATACGTGTATATTAGTAATACATATTTTTATACTAACAAAAATACATATATACATACAATAGACAACATAATTATAATAAATAGTAAAAAAATAAGAATAAAAAAATAATAAGAGGTAAACATTACATTTAAGCTGATAATTTTAATTACTATCTCAATTGTTGGTAAGTGATGATGGAAACAATATAAAATTAAATAAAGGACTTGTCGACGTTGATGATTCCATGGAGCCTCTGTTCGTTTGTTTTATGTTCGTTCGTATTTATTGAGAAAAGAACGTTATCTACACGGAGAAAACTTTTTGGGATGACTAGACTAGAACTCATTACTTGCGTCTGAGTACCTACCCCGAACGATATAATCTGGGAGTCTTCAAGTCTCGATTGAATAGTATCTTCTAAGCAAGCATGTCACATCTTCGACTGCATCATCACTTTCCATCAGGTAAGATAGTGGTCAAATGCTTGCCTATCTAGCAGTTTTTATTATGTATTTTAAAATATCTTATAGGTACTCTTATATTCTTTATTGTACACGCATTGATCATATTGTTACGTGATCTAAAGAGTTTTCACATCTTATAATTGACGAGTGTAGTGTTATTACTGCGCAGGATTTCACAATCCTGCGCAGTAATAACACTACACTCGTTTTGATATATATTACTATTGAAGTGCGTAGCTCTGATTGATGCATGCTGCACTGAAATGCACTGCATCTGCACTAAAATGAAAAAACATAGCATTTACATTCCTGCGTCTTTGTTTCCCGAACAGTACAATCTGGGTGTCTTCAAGTCTAGAGTGAATAGGTATCTTCTAGGCAAGCATGTCACATCTTCGGCCGCATCTTCACTTCCCATCAGGTGAGATAGTGGTCAAATGCTTGCCTAAATATCATAAAAAAAAAAAAAAAAAAAAACGGCGAGCAACTTCCTTGTTTCGTTTCGATATTGCATAAAAATTTGCTAGGCTAGAATGTGTGTTCGGAATGTGTAAGCAATAAAAACGAAACCGATAAAAAGGTCTCATTGCTGGCGTCTTTGTTCCCCGAACGGTATAATCTAGGAGTCTACAGAGACTAGATTGATATCCTCTAGGCAAGCATAATATAAAAAGATGTAAAAGTAAGGATGAAAACATTCTTATCGTGTTTTTTGTATCTGTTCTATTGCTTTTTGATATTAATCTTAAATGTTTCTCGTCGTTGGTAACGCATCGATCGGTGCCAATACGGCTTAGTATCAACTGGACTCGCAAAACTAGATACAGGTATGTCCAGTTGATAGAAATTTATAACGTTTGTTATTTGCTCCATCGGACACATTTAGATTTTTGAACGCGTCCAGATAATAAACATTTAAGTATAATAACTTTTTAATCCCAGTACGTTCCATTAATCGCAATTCTAAAGTATAAAAATCTATACTCTATAGGCATTTCCATTTCATTTGAAGAAAAGGTGAAAACGTCAGTAGGTATTTTTATAATGTATAGGCATGTTAAAATTCTTGGTCATATAGTTTAATACCAGATGTAGATGTTTTTGTTTTAATTTTAAACTACAGGTACACCGTCAGCGCCTAGGTCAGAAGATATAAAATCAGCCATCAAGTTCTGGATAAACTTGTTGATTGATTACCTAGTAACAACGGGTCGAGCTAATGAGTGGTTACTGATCCGCCCAATACCTGATAGCCCCTGGCTAAATTTTTATACTTGATTTAGATACATATAAGCCATTGCAAATGATGACGCTCAGAAATGATTGTAATGACTGCTAAAGAAGCTCTTCCTAATAATGGAGAGGTTATAAATGAGTGTTTAAAAGATAAACTGCCTATCACATCCTAACAAACAAAGGAGTATGGTACGGGGAAATGGTACCAGGTGCTACTTTCACATGATCCGGATTTTTATTGTCAGTCGGAGTTGCTCTGCGATTGTACCGCTTTTTAGATAAAAATCTCTTTCCGCATCGATCTCGACCAATACATGGATTTCGGGACCGCGCTCACAAGGCTGTCTATCCACCGGAGCGGGGCGGAGCGGCGCGGAGAGGAGCGGAGCTACGCCAACCATATTTGTGCTTCTAGCTCTGGGTGCTATGTGTATGTGATGTGAATGTTTCCGGCACCCACGATACAAGTCTTTGAACTCAGTGTGGGGCTGTGAGTGTGAATGCGTTTGCGTTTACCATCTAACAACCAGACAAACTGTAAAACGTCATCCATTTATGGTTGACATACCTCCAGTTCACTCGAAGCGTTTTACTTCTACGTTCATCATCCGTACAGCGAAGGAGTGGAACTTATTTCCTGCGTCATTATTCCCCGAGGGGCATAATCGGGAGTCTTCAAATCAAGAGTGAATGCGTGTCTTCTTGCATAGAAGATACGTATGTCACATCTTCGGCCGCAATGCTTGCCTATTTAGCATAAAAAAAGACTAACTCAGCACAGTATCCAACCCCGTTCCGCGAACTCCCTCGCACCGCGTCAATTGGCAAATACAGTTCGAAACTTCACTCCGTTTTACTTCATTGCTCCACTCCGGTTACTTGCCCCGCTCCAGAGGACGGGCAACCTAAGTGTCAACTAAACATAGGTGACAAATAAAATATAAGCTACAATACTCACTAAAATACTTACAATCTTTAATTAATGTTGTAGGATGAAAATACTGCGACCGTCATCGGTCCAAGCTGCGTACGCTATTTTTTAAATTTGCTTTTGTATGCAACAATTTGCAGGCAAAAGTAAGCTACGTATTGTAGTTATAGACAAATTAAATTTATTAAATTTATTTAACTAATATATAAAAATCTCGTGTCATGGTGTTTGCGTCGAACTCCTCCGAAACGACTCGACCGATTTTAACGATTTTTTTTTTGTATATTTCGTAGGTATGGGTAATGTGTCGTATTTTCACCCCCCTACACCTTCCATTTTTTAATACGCGATAGGCAAGCATTTGACCGCTATCTCACCTGATGGAAAGTGACGATGCGGCCAAAGATGGAACATGCTTGCCTAGAAGGTACCTATTCACTCTAGACTTGAAGACACCCATATTATACCGTTCAGGGAACAAAGACGCAGGCAATGAGTTCCACTCCTTCGCTGTACGGATGATGAACGTAGAAGCAAAACGCTTCGAGCGAACTGGAGGTATGCCAACCATAAATGGATGACGTTTGACAGTTTGTCTTGTTGTTTGATGGTAAAAAGGGCATGGAGGAATTATATCATGTAATTCCTGAGCATACTCTCCAAAATGTAAGCGATAGAATACCGATAGGCTTGCTGATTTTTTAATAGTGACTTTTGTATAAACGAATATCCAAAAAGTTTTTAGTATGGTTAAGTACTCACATTCTAATGTGTTGTTTTTACCTCTTTCGCGACATGGCATTGTAGCGCATACTGGGTACAGCTTAATCAGATACATTTATCCTCGTTTACGTAGATTAATCGGTATAGAATTACAATTGTTAATAGCCTTATAGCATAGTTGTTATACTGGGTAAGTCATATTACATTATATTCGAAATTAATCTATATACAATTCAACAAAACATAATAAACTCATAGATAATCTTAAAAAATAAAAATATAATAATAATATTATATTTTGATTATACAATAATATTATACAAATTTATGTAAGACCCGTGGTCCATTGTTTAGTAGATTGATGCTGTTCTGATATAGTTTCCAAACATGCAAGCCGTTGTAAACTATACAAAAGATAGCATCAAAGGAGGCACTCGAATATTATCGTATCTTTGTATAAAATTTGGCGACATCATGATGTATTTATAGCACAATACATCTCTTGATTTATAAATCGCAACTGACTTAAAGGTTTCCTGATTATTTACGCCAAAAAATATGCTGTTACAAATTAATTGTTTTAGAAGCATATTATTAAGCTCATCTTTCTAGATAAACTGTTAAATAAATCATAATCAAAATACCGCTAGATAATATGATGTTCTATTTCGTAAAACTATTAATATTCATAAGTGGGCTTTTTTAATATTATAAAAAATCTTTATTATGTTAATTGGCTTTTAAAGTTATAACTTTCTAACGGTGGATGAATTAACTTTTGATAGAAGCTTTTATGATGATGCGTTTGATGTTTTAATTTGAAGTTCTTTTAACATATTTGTAAGCAAGTAAAGCTTTTTATAAATTATATTTATATTTTCTATGGCCTATATTTTAGCCAAAACTATAATATATAATTCTATTAATAATAAACTTTTTAGTTTAATTTATTATTATAAATTTTTTTTAATTATTAATAATGTTTAAGGAATTGCTTGTATCTGCTTGTGTGTAATTTTATTAATTATTCAATCATTAAAGTTTGATTTAAATGACTTTTGGGTACAAAAGTTTTGGCATATAAGAACGTTAGGTCTTTCATTTATTTGCTTCAAAGTTAGGAGTATAACAAACATAACTATCTAAAGACACTGTGACCGTGGGGACCGGGAGCTCATTCTATTCAAAAATCTATCAGAGCGCCTGGTTGTGGCGACGCTTTATCAAAGTGCTGGCACTTAGTTGACTCAACGTATTAGCATTGCAATTCAGAAAGGCAATGCCGCCAGCATGATGGGAATGCTACTGGTAGTGGGGTTGAGCACTTGAGTTATCTATAAGCTCGATGTCTTGTAAGTAACTTAGTTCTTTGCTGTATATAGTTTTAGGAAATATAGGCAATTGGCCCGTAGATACCTTAGGAAATTATACAAAATCAGTATTGTGTGATTATTGCTATCTATATACAAACTTAACTAACTTCTAACCTAATGCACAAAGTCGTTGGTCGGCAGTGTGCCCAAAATGCTAGCTGCGTGACCTCGTTGCACAGCGAGTCTAATATCTAATGATTTCATTGTTAAAATCCAGCATTTTGGTTACGTTACGACTCTTTGAGTCTCATTTAGGGTGTTTTTACGTAGGTTAGTTATATGTATTAGAGCTTACTAGGACGTGAATGTCTAGACTATAATAAAAATTAAAAAAATATTCTAATAAGATTATTTATCATGAGTTATAGTGATGTTCAAGAAATATGATTTGTTTCTACGTATATCTTGTATATATTCACTTATTTGTGTTGTACAGACAGCTATCTTTAATTGTCAGTCATTCTAGTTCTAGCGTGTTAATCATCTTCAAGCACATCATACCTTACCATCAGGTAAAATCGCTAGCTTATCAGAGTATATAAAAAACAAGTGGTTTGTAACGAGTTAAAAAGACGGCGATGAAATATGATTAAACAATAACAATGGATCTTATTGAAATTCAAATAAGCTTAAGCCATACTAAACAAGTAGGAATTAGGTATATAGGACCCAACCACAAATGTATATGAAATAATATTTAGCTTTATAACGGTGGTATAACACCAAACAACCCAACCCAACCTCACCAACACGCAGTGCCTATACTAATCAGCTAACGATGGCGGCCGGTCATAAAACAAACACTTTCATATTTATAGTCCTACACTTAGGTCGAAGATTTGTCACATGTATCTACACATTTACATCACAAACGCACAATTACACCTAGAAAATGTGAATGCCGCGGGTTAAGCCCAGCACATGCGGCATAAGATAAGATAAGATAAGATAAGATAATTCTTTATTGGCTAAAACTGTAGTGTTAGTATTCGCGAGTTCTTATTGCAGGTAATGTTATTACAGTTGACCCATCTCGGGCGTCCAATGTCACAAAATATAATTATACAAGCCATACAAATTTTCATTATTTAGATTATAGATATTTGGAATTTATGGTGAATACGATACAATAATTATGATTAGTTTGTTAAATATAAAGAACACTACAAAAATGTCAGAGATATTAAATTCATGCTATGTCAAAAAATTTTTAAGGAAATATTCTTTCAAACTATAGAAAACATTTTCAGTCAACCAATTTTTTAAAGCAGATTTAAACATATTCATAGGAAGTTCTTTAATTCTCTTAGGGAGGTGGTTATAGACCTTTATGCTAGACACATAGGTACTCTTCTCAAAGATCTTACACTGTATAAATGGAAGATGTAAGTCATTGTAACACCTCATTTGAGTACTTCTTACACGCACATCAGACTTCGTTTTAAAAATATATCTATTATTCCTGACAAACAAGCTAAGTTCCATTATGTATATTGCTGTGAGTGTTAAATATTTTTTATTTTTAAAAAGTTCTCTGAGAGATTCATCACTACGCAAACCATATAGTATTCTGAGGCAACGTTTTTGTAGTATAAAAGTACTATCGATGTTAACAGAATTGCCCCAGAATATGATGCCATACGTCAGCAATGGATATACGTTTCCATAATAGGCGTTGCGTGCCACATCTATCGAACAGACGTCAATCAATACTGAAAGCGCATAACACTGACTAGAAATTTTGCTGTTTATGCTATCTATGTGGGATTTCCAGTTCAAGTGTTGATCTATTTTCATACCCAGGAAATTCGTCTCATTAACTCTGTTTATCTGACTATTTGATATTTTAGTAGACGTATTTTTATAATTCTTAAATTCAATCAGTTTTGTTTTGTTAAAATTTGTTTTTAAATTTAGTGTATTCAGCCACTCAGTAATTGTTATTATCGATTTATTTATTTTTGTTGAATATTCAATGTCAGTAAGACCATCGTTAATGAAAAGTATAGTGGCATCATCTGCAAACAGTACACAAAGTTCTTTTAGCAGCGTAGGCATTTCATTGACGTAAATCAAGAAAAGAAGAGGACCTAATATACTGCCTTGTGGCACTCCTAGATTAGTGTTCTTATAGTCTGACACAATACGTTCTACCGCTTTTGTTTCTTTGTCAAAATGTAAACATGTAACAAACTACGATAGCGGGCAGTTTAACTGACTACGATATCTAGAAGGAGTAGTTGGATTCGTGATTGCCTTCCATAAAGTGGGTATTGGGTTCAATTCCCTACGGATGTAACTGGAAATAAATATTTCTCGACAAGCGCAATTTGTGTTTCTAATTCTGGGTGCGATTTGAATGTTTATGGCCATGGCATAATTCATAGAACTTAGTGTAGACCTGTGAATGTGAAAGCGTTTATGTAAATGTTACGCCGATTCCATAAGTCGAAAAGTCGGTTAAAAAATCTAAACCACGATGCAACAGACATCGCACAAATACAGAAGATAAACTTATAACAACCCAATTTTTTGCATCGGCGGAGGTTAAAACAACAACATGAAATGCAAATGCAAAGCAATTCAGTACATCCACACCCCCAAAAGCCATCCGTTTTCCTTCTTATTCACTAAGAAAATCTTTACGGCACAAATGACCGGACAATGGCAATAGAAACTCTGCCATCGGAAACAATCCCGGAGACAATGAAAAACAAATGGGCTAAAAGGGCCCGCCCCCTTTATTTCCTTTCGTCGGATCGTTATAACATTCTAAAGTGGTGATAAGTCTTTGTGGTCGGTAACAATAACTTACTATAACATAATAGACGTATATTAGTTACATTCGAACACCAATGTTATGGTGATTGTGAAATGATTCTTTGGTAATTCTAATAGAGAATATGCTTTTTTTTTAATGTTATTTTTTTCTATATAGACATTGTCGGTAAAAAAAACATTCATCAAAATAGCTCTCATTTAGCAAATAAAAATTAGTATAGCTATTCAACGTGGAAACGCAGCTAGAGTTTTTGGGCACTTTTCCTTCGCCAAGCGGTTTACATAATTATTTAGTGTTATTTCTCTTTTTAAATCTTAATTTTCATCAAAACTTTACATTTAATATCTTAATAAATATTTTAAAATGCAATTAGGTTTGGGCAATTTTAAATGCGGTAATTTTCACGTTCTTTTTATGGCGTGCTCGAGATAATCATGGATGCCGAAAAGGATTTGACCAATCATTGACATCAAAAATTTGTGATCTGACGTCACGAATCAGCATAGCCTGAGTGTTGCTATTTTTAATTTCCAATACATTTAAATCTCATGTAATGTTCTATTGGCGTTGACCCCGTATTTCGCTTCTTTTTTTGTACCCAAGGCCACGGTGCAGAGGTCATGGGAGAAACTTGTCTGAGGCGCCAAGTGGGTTCTTTGTTTTTAACATTCAATTAATTATTTAGGCTACTGTTTGACTACTACCTCATCTGCAAAGGCGATTATGTGGCTAAGTAGAAGAGGTCACTTAGAAATACCAATTTACTCTAGACTTGAAGACTACCGGATTATACCGTGAAAAGAAAGATTCGGATGCGGGCTATGAATTCCTTAAACTAATAGCCAAAAAACTACCTTAAAAAGGAAATTTAAATGTAAAAAAATATTTTAAGAACTGTTACAACATCATCAACCCATCAGTAATTTTAGATAGTTATATGAATTACAATTTAATAGCATCATTATATTAAAAAATAAGAGAGGATATATATCAAACAAAAAAACACAGATGTAAAAACTTCGACAAAAACTACGCAAGTCTGTTGCAATATTAACAAAAACAACCGACCAAATTTGAGTGGAATTCTCACACCAAGGGTTCCGTATCAATCAATAGCGCAAACCTGACTTTCCTGATCCCACTTAGCCGGTTTTATATTAATTCATTTAAATTAATTCATTTTACTTATGTATTAAAAAAGAGGGATTAAAATAATGAACACAGATTTTTTGTAGACCACTATAGCTGGTCGAAAAAAGAAATGTTTTGCGTTAAATACCAATACTTTATATTGTTTGTGTTAAATAAGAGTCAGTATTCTAGTTACTTAATGCTTCAGCCAAATGTTTGTCCAAGTCCATGAAATTCATGGACACAAAATAACAGTGTTTTTATATTACAAAATACACACACACATTATATAATACAGTATTATGTAACGTCAAAGTAAAAAATATATATTGTTAAATAATTTTAAGAATATCACTGAAATAAAAAAAGGCAATTCATTTCAGATATTCTGGGATCTATTTATTTCAGAGATTCCGTGATAGGGAATTTTAGTGAAAAATCTATTGTTCTCATATTTTAATAGTATATTTTGTTTTAGTTTGTTAAACTTTCTGTATAACAAAAAAAAATTAATTGATATTTGTTTGAATATAATTATATAGTTCATATTATTATCACGACAGGTTTAAAGCTTGTACGCATGCACGAAATACCGATTTGAAATAATAAGACTAAAATTTATTAATTTGTTTTATCTCACCTGATGGTAAATTATGATGTGGTCAAGGATAGTAAACACGCTAGCCTATAATAACTGCATCATTTGTTGGGAGATTTGTCATAATAATACATACTCAGTACACATTTCAGTCAGCTACCAATTGATTCGAAAGAGCCCCTATATATACCATCAAATCAGGTGGACGGACTACAAAAGTTTAGTATGAGGTTACGTTTGCACCTTTTGAGTACGGAACCCCAACAATTAAGCTGTTATAACTGACTGTAAAAAGGTAATTTAATGTATCAGGTGACCATCAGAATCTGTTTGACCGTGACTCTACACACCTTAATTCTAAAAATAGATACACAAGTTTTAGACGGCGAGCGTTCAATTTATGCAAGAATTCAAATCTAAATATAGGTACTCATATATACTTATATTTATAAAATTTACTTCCTTTTCAATGCGGCTTTGTTCGCTTTAGTCATAGTGATGATAATGAATCGGGACAAAAGTATCCAGGCCTTAAATTATCTCTCTTTCTAAGAACCTAGAACGATAGCCATATTTTTGAAAAAATGGGAATAAAATAATCCGTTTTCTGTTGATGGCTGCCACAAACTAATAGCCAAAAAACTACCTCAAAAAGGAAATTTAAATGTAAAAAATATTTTAAGAACTGTTACAACATCATCAAGCCATCAGTAATTTTAGATAGTTATATTAATTACAATTTAATAGCATTCGGTTCAAACGGAACGGCGATATGTGACATCGTCCTTTCACGCCATCTGCACCTTTCCGTGTGTATTCAAGATAATCTAACGTTTGACCACTACCTTAGCTGGTGGTAAGAAACAATGCGGTCGGCAATGGAGCACGTTTGCCTAGAAGAATTTTCACTCGCGACTTATAGACTCCATGTTATACTTAGGAAACACAGATTTAGGCAAGGAATTCCATTCATGGAAGCAAAACGCATTTGTGGAATGCCTACCTTATAGCCGTGTCGCCTAGCAGTCTGGTCATCCAATGTTAGAATGGCTCCTTTTGAATGCTGCTCTATCAAACATAGAAACACAAACAGACAGATTTACTTTGTATAAAGATATGTGTAAAATGTATTAGTATGCTAATTAAAATTGGCCTTTTTATGTGTCTGTGGAAGGAGTTATGCAAATCGTTTGCCCGACGGTAAGTCACGCTATTGCATCGCCAGCCACAAATGTTAAACTTAGATAGTTACATATAAATTTACTGGCAAAACGAACTGTTTTATTATGCTTATAGTATTTTTGGCAGAAACGATAATAATGAAGACTTACTTACTAGAGCTTAATATTACAATGATGTTGGGCACGCTGCCGCTGGTATTGAGCTTGAGCATTTAAACCTTTTAAATGATGGGCTCGTAACACATTTATTTTCCGTGTTTATTTTATCAGTTAACTTTATACTCGATAATATTAAGAAATAATCAACGAAGATTAACAGACTTATAGCTTAAATAAATGTCAGTTTTGAATTTTTACAGTAAAGTCGCTTTATCTATCTACATTCTTAATTTCATCAAAATCGATTTATAGTTAGGAGATACGTGGTAACAAACATTCACATACACACACACACGCACACACAAACTTTTGCATTTATAATATTTGTAGGAAGGATAATAACTCTGTCATAGTTAAAGCGTCTTCTGATGGAGACGAGAAGGATCTATGCGGTTTGATTCTGAGGTGATAATACATTAGGTCTTATATTTATAGCTAGAATTTCATATATTACATTATTTTCTTATTTAAATGCATTTTAATTTTTGATGAATAAAAAGTGATAAAAATGCATAGGAAAATCAAAATAGATGCACGCTATTGGCTAGACTAATTCGAGATGTCAGTTCACATACTTTTGACATGTATGACTGTTCAAATTTCTTTGACGATAACGGTCAAGTTTTCTTGACGGTGATTGGATTGTTGATGTCACAGGAAGAATAAATATAGCCGCGTTTATAATTGCTCGAACATGCTCGTATTTTAATAAGAAATGTAATGAACAAAATATTATTTTTGGCAATGTATTAACGTAAACAATCGATTAAAAGCTTAAAAAAATATGCATATTCCCTATTCCAATTAGATCTTATTCAGTAAATAAGCATAAAAAAAAAACATTTTCACTGGTAAAGAGAATCCTGTAAGGAATAATTAATTTTCATTTTATAAATATTTTTTTATAGAATAAACATTGTGTCACACATTTGCACTCAAACTAGTATGGTAGAATGTTAAAGGAACAAATTACTTTTTATTTATAATCAAAGATAGCAAATAAAAATACGCGTTACACAAACTAAATAAGAAGAGAATAGGTATCTTCTATGCAAGCGTTATATATCTTCAGCCGCATCTTCACTTTCCATCAGGTGAGATAGTAGTTAATGCTTGCCTAACTAGCATAAAAAAAAAACTCCATGAAACTCTGGGGGTAAGTCATTTTCACGACATTCTAAAGTGATTGATTCGCTTTTACGTTTGTCATCCGTACGACGAAGGAGTAGACCTCATTGACTGCGTCTTTGTTTCCTAAACATTAAAATCTACATCTACGGCCACATTATCACTTTCTATCAGGTGAGATGGTCGTCAAATGCTTGCAAATCTAGCATAACAAAAAAATACTCATTGTGTATTAATTTTTAATCCTCATAAACAATTTTGAACGGCATTTCTGGCTTTGGGACAGAGCTATTCGTGAGTTATATGACTTATTTTGTATAGAACTATCTGACATGAGTCGCCAACAACTTCAGCCTATTATAGATAAAAAAACGTATTATATTTTTTTATTCCAACAAAGTAAGTTGTTCGATCAATCAGTGATGATTATAAATAATTCATATATGTGTTAATATTAATAACTACTAAGGTAGCTGACAGGTATGAAAATAACTATTAGATATATTATCGTTATTCCAATGGAATTTATTGATCTCTAAACGAATCATTAATTTTTTTAGATTGGACAAGGCTGTGATTAACCAATTTTTTTTTGCTGCGTTGTTGAAAGAAGCTTGTGCCATAGATCTATTAAATATTCAGATATTACGCATGGTACAAGAGATTGTAGCACATAGCTGATACGGCACCATTTTAAATCCCAGTACTTACAGTTTTAAAACAAATGATTATACTCATGACAGGTTACTATTTGAATATATTTTGTGTGCCTCGCGGCTTCGCCCGCGTTAAAAAAAGCCTATGTGTTAATCCCGAGTATAAGCTATGTGCTATATTTGTTCAACCTTTACAACGTAAAGAGGAAACAAACATACTTACACACTTACAAATTTACGCAAAAAATTGCATTTGTAAATATAAGTGTGAAAAAGTAATGGTTAGAGTATAGTTACTCTGGCTTCTAGTCTCTTTGTATAAAATCGGCGATAGGTATCGATGATTGTGACGAGGATTTACACGACCTAGTTTCCCTATCCCCATTCTATCATCGTACAAGCAGACAAACTGCTAAGTGACACCGCTTTAAAATAGACATTTAACAAATACGTACGAAGTTAACTTCTGTAATTTTATTATTGCGTGAACTAAAGGTATGAAACTCCTTGCTTGAGTCGGTATTTCCTGATAAGTAGAATATGGGAGTCTTCAAGTCACAATAGTGTATAACAATCTTCAAAATTAACCATCGCTTATCATGAGGTGAGATAGTGGTTCTGCCTTAATTAAAAAAATGGTTAACATAACCATAATATAATATAATTATAAGGGTGGGCTAGTGAAGTCAAATCTGCTTCATGAGCTTCGGCCCTACATGCCTGGTGTACCTATCTGTATTTTTTAATAGATTGATGATATGAGCAATAAAAATAAATATAGTTTTTTTTAAAGCGTTTTACCTCATCTCACTAGTTGGTCCGTAATCTACGCGATGATGTTTGTGATAGGCACGCTAGCATTTAATTGGGAACCGGCTTTTTAATAAAAAAAGTGTTATTCTACGGTTATATGGGCGTTAAAGTAATTTATTGAATATTAAATATGTTCATAATTAAATAATAAATTAATTAGCTTGTGTTGATTATGTTTCAAACTAGATATAACTCTGACAGCTTTCAACTCTGATGGATTTGGATGACAATTGTTACTTGCAACATACCAAATGTCATCCAAATACGTCAAGCTGTTAGCCATATTAGATCTTGGAATAGGACATAAGATAATTTTGTCCAGCGAATCCAAAAAGTGTAGTACCCCTTCAGGATAATATCTACACATGCTCTAAAAATTATATGTTATTTATTATAAGTCGTATAAAAATATAGAATATTGTATTTAAACGCAGATTAATTAATTTTAAGTTTATAAAAGCTCTACATCGTCGCTGCGTTTATTCGTATAAAAAGTAGTATATCATGTCCTATGGTACAAACTATTCCATATTTAAAAAAAGTAGTTACTAAAAAAATGTACATAATGTAATTTGAGTAATTTTCTTTTCAACGGGTCAAATTGTCTATATTTTCTTAATTCAACTAAAATTATACAACAAAAGAGCTTAAAGACAAAGATCTTATGGATAACTCAAGTGATCATGCTGGCGGCATTACCTCTTACGTTGAGCCAAATAAGTACCAGCATTTAGATATCACGTACGTATTTATTTATTATAATAAGTATTTATCGTTGGATCAATGTTGACACTGTGATCAATTATACACGATGAATATTGATTAGACAATTAAATAGGCTTTGCTAAAGCGCTGCCTATTAAAAAAATAAATACATATTTATTGTGTTTAAATAACTTTATAAAACTAATCTTTAGATACATATATTAATTCCAACGCAATCAATCATATTTTTTCATTGCGTTATCTTAGGTTATGATCTAATATATATATCTATACCTACATCTTATAAAAAAAGACTAACTAAATCAAGCATAAAGCTGTATCAGACAATTAAAAATAGAAAAAAATGGAGAGGAAAAAGTTGTGTACGGAAGTTGACAAAAATTAAAATGTTATTAAAAAATGTCTACAATAATATAATGTAAATACACATCTACAGTAGTATTATAAATAGAGAAAGTTCTTTTGGACTTACTCTATTGAAAGTTCTTTTTAATATGTAATCTCCGGAACTACTGATTAGATCTAATTGGGATGAAAGTTAGGTTTCTGTGCGAAATCAAACTTATCGTAAGACAAATCAGAAAAATGTATGCTAATTGGCTGCTATATTGGCATACGTTGACTATACATATCGACATAAGAGAGTAATATAAAATATAAATGAATTAAATATTGGCCTGTATTTAAGGCGCTTTACGCGTGGTAACTTGACGACGGGTTCTGTATCACAGATTCAACAACAGTTTGTGCGTAACCTAGTACATTATTTGTTAGATATATATGTCTACACATGTTAAAGAGACTTAATGAAAGAGGTTATTCAAATAAATATTTAGCAGTTTATAACTTGGGTAAGTGTACACACACAACGCCAGGCGGGTCATCTATGAATAAATAATAAGTTATCGCCTATCGTGCATAAACAACAACAACAAAGCATAAATAAAGCTACCCCAAAACTGTAGCATTACCGAAGTGCGGCTATCAAAGCCCACCCCAATCAATTGATCCTACACGTAATTGACACACTGTAATTGGGTTTTAGCAAAAACCCACAATATGAACAGTATGGGTTCTTACTACTTCTTATTTTAAGCAACTGACATGGCTATTACTTAGGTAATGGATGATTTAACGTTAATAATATTTTTTGATATAAAATATAATGCATAAAAAGAATAGCTTTATAATTTTGTAATACATAATAATAACGTAAATAAAATAAAATACATGATGGTAACTGACACACTCGCCTATATATATCCTCAATTAGCATTAGGAAAGGTAGCACCTAGATCCACATTTAGTTTTTTATTTTATTATATTAATTAACAACGTGCATTCATCCCCATAATATACGTACCTTTCATCTGAGTCCGTCACATGCACACATACAAACTGTTAGATTATTAGCTTATATACACATATATAAACAGGGTAATTTTTATATAACTAGAAATTTCTTTAGACATCATTCTGACCATTGAGACCAAAATTTTACGTGGTACGGCTATTACAAATTCTGTTTTATGATTGTTCAAATAAGTAACTTTAAAAATATATTTTTACTAGCTGCGCCCCGCGGCTTTGTCCGCGTAAGTCCCGGACCAGCCAGAATTCGGGGTTAAAAAGTAGCCTATGTTCTTTCTCAGGCTCTAGACTATCTGTGTACCAAATTTCGTTTAAATCGGTTCAGTAGTTTTAGCGTGAAAGCGTTACAGACAGACAGACAGATTCGCATTTATAATATTAGTAAGGATAGTATATATTAGGAGTGGAACTCATTGCCCTCGTCATTGTTCCCCGAACGGTATAATCTAGGAGTCTTCAAGTCATGAGTGAATAGGTACCTTATATGCTAAATCTTCGGCCGCATCACTATCCAAAAGGTTAGATTGTGTTCAAATGCTTATCTATCGGGCATAAAAAAAAAAATATCTTCTCTATTAAATCTTAGGTGTCTGTCAATTGGCGTTGGCGTGCATTTCGACAGGTGCGGCGCAGCGATGCTGTTCTTTGCGGGACAGTGAAGCTTAAGTAACTATTTAATAGTAGTTTATGTAATAGTTTGTATGGAATACAATATCAACTTAATTATTACAAATAAATGCTAAGAGTTAGAACAAGAATCAGGGCCTAAGAACTTTCTGGTATTTTAGAAATAACTATGTTTATTTTTCTATTTGTAATAGTTTCTGTCGTATGGCCCAAATATTATCTTCTCAATTTTTATACTCTTTTATCAAATTTCTATAGATTTAGATCTCTGCTATTACTGTGTAATGTGAGATTGATCTGTACACGATTAGATTAATAAACTTGTTAAGTGATAGCGTTAATAGGCATTTAAGAGTTATTGATGAAGTTTATCAATAAGACCTTCGAGGCCGTCGAACTATAACCAAGACCTATATACTGGTATGTTTCGTTATATGTATATAGATTGAACTTTGGGTGTTCCGTTATAAAGGAGCAGGAACTCGTAAATTTTTGCAACAATTTTTTACTATAATTATTATTATAAAACTTGAACTTTATTGGCAAAGCTGGAGAGTCCTTGTTGCACAGTAGCAACAAGGACTCTCCAGCTTTGCTTTGTCCTTATCTCAAATTCTGACACGGGTACAATGTGCATCTCCAATTGTGCTTGTGTGACTCTATGAATCGCCACTTTATTATTATTATTATATCTAATATATAAAATTCTTTTGTGCTTATCCGGTATCTATGAGAATCGGCCAACGTCTATTTTTCATCATCATCACTTTTCATCATTATCAACGCGGGTGAAACCGCGGGGCGCAGCTAGTATATATATATATATATAGTCTTTGAATTCAGTAAGGTGCTAAATAATTATAGTGCGGTTTTATATAACATTAACTGAATTTCTAGTCGTTAAAAACGTTAAAAACGTTAGGATATAGGATAAGAGAAATTGTCTATCATACATTTTCTAGTGAGATGAGAAATCTATTTTTTTTTTAATTCAGGAAAAGCAAACGTTTGACCTTATCTCACCTGATGGTAAGCGATGATGAATCGACGAAATCAAATTATGTCATATTTTTTTTATTCTCCATAGGTATTTCACCACTATTATTCACCTCATGGAAAATTACGATGTGGTCGAAGATGGAACATGCTTGCCTAGAAGATACCTGTTTACTTGAGATTTAAAGACTTGAAGATTTAGAGTACCTACTTATCGGGGAACAGAGACTCTGGCAAAGAATTCAATTCCTAGCTGCTACATATAATTGTCCAACTCTTTTATTTGGTTAAAAAGTAAAAAGTAGGTTCTTATAATAGTAGTTGTGTACTATCAGTAGATACTAGTTTATTCCAAGTTACACCATCAATGCCGGTTCTCATGCCATAAAAGACCACCTTGTCATAATAATTTGTAGAAGCTATCAACCTTCCGACTATGATTGATGCGACCGTGAAAATTAAAAAGACACGTGTTGCAATATAACCAGGCTCATAGCTCTGAGCTTTGAATAGATTAAGTTTTTATACATACAAGATCTGTTTACGAATTCTTAATACGATTTGGTATTCGTAGATAATGTTGAGTTTGAATAAGCATATAAGCTGCTGGATTAAGGCGACTTTATAATGCATATCTGTCAGTGTTAAAGGAGATCTCAACAAAATAATAAAAGCCTAGAAAAAACGCATTCAAAAAATTTACATTTTATACTCATTTATAATATCTCTGGCATACCATATTAAAAAAATAATGAATTACCTACTCTTTTTTGTTTCAACATTATATTTTTATCAGTCGTTAAGTGGTATTTTCACAGTTATAAAAAATTGCGTTTTATTACGAACTGCCCGCTAGTATATTCGGGCACGCGTTTGCCTTCTATATGCAGCGGGTATCGGGTTCGATTCCCATCGGGAATATAAGCTTTATATTAAATTTGTGTTATTGTTAGTTCCGGATGTGATTGTTTGTGTAATGTGAATGTTTCTGGCACCGACGATACAAGTCATAGAACTTAGTGTAAGGCTGTGTCTTTCTTGCTTTCTTTTATGCTTGTCGACAGAATATCTACAGGTACGAAGGTGGTATGACGGTATTCATTCGTATCTAAGCTATATGTGTTGCTTAGTACGTATAATTAAACGCAAGCAAAGCTTCAAAAAACCGACTTCAACGCTTATATTTTGGTTTTGGATGGATCGATATCGATAAAATTTATATGGGACCTCTGAAGAATAATCTACAAAACAAAAAAAACCATCAAAATCGATTCATAATTGGCGGAGATATCGCGTAACATATAAACAAAAAAACATACAGTCGAATTGAGAACCTCCTTTTTTGAAGTCGGTAGAAAATAATGTAAAGGAAATACAATGTTACAAATTTCACCTGAAACTAAATATTACAATTTTATAGTACTGACGGGAAAACATGCGTAATACTTGAATCTAACATCCGTATATAGTATTTACTCGTAGTTTTACCATGTTTGCAAACGATGTCATTTGAAAAAACCTTAGAAATAGAAGTGCGCGCATGATCTTGCATCTATTGAGTTTTATACACGCAATAAAAGCCTCAATATTATACGGTGTAGATGGGAAAATCTAATACGTTGCTAATTTGGGGTCCTCATTACACCATATCTACACAAAGTAATTAGCGGAACATAAACGACTGCACGAACCAAATGAAAAGCCGTCATAATAGCCGCTCTTAAATTTAGTTTGTTGGCAAATTGCCCAGTAGCTCGAAATAACTTTAGAAATGTACCTGTAGTTAATGTTTTGTAAATATAGGGATAGTAAGGTGCATAATAATATAATTAGATCCATAAATTATCTTACTCTCCTTCGGTGTTTTATGAATCAACTAATAAGGGCACACTAATTATGACTTGGATTGATGGATATTATATTTCAACCGAATTCAAAAAAGGAGGTTCTCAATTCGACTGTATGTATTTTTTTTTGTATGTATGTATGTTACGCCAATGATGTATCGATGTTAATGTTTTTTTTTGTTTGGTAGATTATAATTCAGAGGTGGTCCCATATAAATTTTATCGAAATGGCCAAAACCAAAATATAAGCGGTAAAGTAGGTTTTTTTAAGCTTTGCTTGCGTTTCAATTATTAGTTTCACCTAAATGATTATCACGGCAAAGCAATTAATGTTCTGAAATTTAATTCCAAAATAAATTAAACAAGTTTTGTTTTTAAGCAGAATGAGTGCTTAAGGAATTATGTAAAAAAAGTCTGTTTACTACATATTTTTTACCATTTAGTATTTAAGAATATATCCGTCGTAAGTAACTTATTACAAAGTATATCATAGTAATAAGATAATTATTTCTATATCTTCAACAAAACGCGAAAAAACATACAAGTATATCGTACGTTAGGAAATTACCCAAAGAAAATTGCGCCGCGGTAGGCGGAACTTACCGACCGCGCCTTGATCAACAGCGTCCAAAAAAATGCGACGTTTACATTACACGGTACATTAATTCCAATCAGTCAAGAGATAAGGTGTACTTTTAATTATTCACACGTTATTAGGTTTATCAAATCTAGTTTGGAGCACTTCCGAGACGATCCGACGTCGCATCAGTTCTGTTCGTAATTTTGAGTAAAATTTAAGTATACTTGTATGAATTACATATTTTTATCATGTTTTATCCACATTCACTGTTTGAGCCTAAACACTGTATTTAATACAGTTTTAAGATACACACATTTATTTTAACTGGCAGTGCAAAAAACTGGCAGTCCTTTTTTTGAAGTCGATTAAAAAGGATCTTGTTAAAAATACTGGCGTATTTTATTTATTTTTATTTAGGCTCTGCGCAAGAAAAATGGAATTAAGGCTTTTCTAAACAAAGTATGAAAGAAATATATTGATTGTAACTATAAAAAAAACATTGAATTGAGCTTAGATATCAATTTTAACTGAATACTAAGTAAATTAGCACTAGTACTGAGTAAATTCAGCTTGTACTGCGGGTTCATTTACATGAGCACAGAGTGCTAGTTTTAAATTTGCCCCTATACGTTATATTATTATATATCATCTTCTGTGGAAATTTAGAGAAACATAATAATATTTATATGAGTATATTTCAGCTTGTTCCATCAATTCTCAAAGCAGTCGTAATTGATTGAGATTTCCGAATATAAATAAGATCATTTTAATAAGGAAAAAAATCTATCAACTTCAACTTAATTGCAAAAGCTCTTGATCCTATTATAAGATTGTCTAAAATAATTAATCTATAAAGGAAACAAACACCGCCCTCTTATTCGTACTAATTAATGTTTGTTTTGTTATAGAACACTGCGTTCAAAAGTCTTAGCTAAATTAAAATATCAAAGGCTTAAATTGTAATTCAATCCAAATAATGACAAGGTTTATAATCATTAATTCAACGAAATTTGATACTTCATTGTGGAAAAGCAATTTGCAATAGCCTTATCCGAGCGTCGGATTAGCATATAATTAATCAGCTAATGGCAACTCATTCCACCGCGACCCCAACTATCGGTCTGATGGTCACGTGGTGGTATCAAAATGCAAAAAAACACGACATGAAGATTCGAGAATAGGCCCCACGCCCGCAGTTTTACCTGCGTAAATCCCGGATCCGCAGATACTTCGGAATAAAAAGTCTATCTCTGTGCCAAATTTCATCAAAATCGGTTCAGTGGTTTAGGCGTGAAAGCGTAACAGATATAAAGAGTTATTTTCGCATTTATAATATTAGTAGGAATTAACATAGGAGCGCACTCACGGGTTGTATTTATAGACCAGCGTGTAATATATTCTTTTGTCATTTTGTAGTTTCACGTGCAAGAACGTTGTCGTCTCGTCTTTTTCTTCGAGTATTCACTCACTAGGTGTTTAAAATAGGAAATGTATGTAGAATAATTAAAAATATTATTTCCGTAAAATTAAACGAAAAATCAATCAAATGCTTGCAACTAAAACTGCAAGAACATAAGAAGTATTCGTGCATGCCGTTCATTCAAGGCCATCGCAGGGGTATTTTGGGAAATAAATACGGCGACACGAGGAGCTAAGAAAAGGTGCTTTCAGGTGGTTTTAGACATCAGACATTAGACATTTATTGGTAAATTGATTTACACGTCAAAATTTTACAATATTAGTATATAATAATAAAATCATTGATCCATATATTATTACAATGTCCATTATTTTTGAAATTTGTCTTTCATAAATTCTACCACAGAGTAGTATGTTCCTTTAACGAAAAGGTATTTAAGTCTTTTTTTTTAATATATTGGTGGAAGTTGTATCCTTTAACTCCTTTGGTAAATGGTTGTACAAGGTAGAACCACACACATACACCGACCTTTTAGATTTCGTTAAGGTGTAAGCATAGGTACAGACTTAGAATTCCTATTCGAAGCTTGTCCCTACAGAATAAACCATAGACTAGGTAATTATTATAATTTATCATTATCAGGAGAGATATTGTAAAGTGCTTTGATAGTTAGTTAAGATTGATGCTTTTGGCACCGCATCCTTGTGCATTCAACCAGTGTCAACTTATAAAGTTTTTCGAGTGTAGGTATTACACGTTTAATATTAGAAATCTTAGTAACAAGTCACCGTCGAAGTCAAGTAAATGAGTGAAAGTCCAGTCAAAGACAAATCGTGCCCTAATAATCCTATTTTGGCTTTATAATTTTATGATATTAATGTGTTTATTATTAAATATATGAATTGTACCATACATTTTCAATACGCCACAGTTTTTAATGTTTTCGCTTTAAATATTTCTTTACATATTAAACTAAAATAAAATTTAATAAAATTATTATTATTGTTGTTTTACATTATATTCAATATATCGTAAAATATTTTTGCTTAATACTAAATTGTAAACATTGCTCATCATTCTTCCACAGTTAAATAATCCTTTTCATAGACTATCTTAATATGTCGTCTATAAATATTGTGCTCCTTCTAAGAAACAATAATAAGCACTTAAAATTTCAAGATACGTAATATTTTATGGATGACAGTTTCCACTAACTACCGCAAGTAGGAATTTATTATCTTCGCTGCTCCAAAAGTAGGTAATGGGGCTTATTACCTATCCATGCCACGTTTTATCACTGGCCACGGGATATGATACGTCTGTGACAATACTTGTTTCAAATCCGTCAAAACACGTGTGAGATCGATAATTCTGATCACGTTGTGTGCACAACTGACACCTACCGATCTGATTCCAATGAGACACGCAATATATACGGTGTCAGCACAGGATGCGAATATAAATTTTAATCTTAGATACAAATACATGCATGGATTGGTATATTTTATACTAGCCGTGCTCCGCGGCTTCGCCCGCTATTATCAAGTTAAAAAGTAGCCTATGTGTTAATCCTAGGTATTATCTATGTACATTCCAAATTTCATCCAAATACGTTCAGCCGTTAAAGCGTGAAGAGGTAACAAACATACTTACACACGTACACACAAACTTTCGGATTTATAATATTAGTAGGATTGCTGTAGTTAAGGCGTGAGTAGCGCAATAGTGTTTAAGATGATCCTGTTTGTTATTCAAATGTTTTTTCTTCGCTTTGTATTTTTAGCCAGTATCATGTTTGTTTTATGCTAGATAGGCAAGCATTTGACCGCTATCTCACCTAATGGAAAGTGACGATGCAGCATATAAAATAAAATATTTCAAATGTATCATTTCAGAGAGTTAATCCTATTCACCAGTCACAGTCAAAATCAAATAAAACAGTCGTGCTCCAGTAAAATTTTAGTCATGCATATCAGTAAATTGTTAAAATATTTACTTGAACTCTTATGGACTTTTGGAGCAAAGAATCACAAGTTTTGGAATATAATAAATAATTGACAACGCCATTTTTTTACTTTTGCAGTTAAATCTCGTATTTTGATCTTTTAAAACTAAAAGGTTCGAAAGATGTGTTCCGTTCGAGTCGTAACGTGCATCCACACCCACATCATCGCTTACTAAACAGGTGAGATCGAATATCTAAATATATATAACTCAAAGGTGACTGACTGACTGACCGACATAGTGATCTATCAACGCACAGCCCAAACCACTGGACGGATCGGGCTGAAATTTGGCATGCAGGTAGATGTTATGACGTAGGCATCCGCTAAGAAAGTATTTTGATTAATTGTACCCCCAAGGGTATAAAATAGGGGATGAAAGTTTGTATGAAACTTTGTCAATTTAAAAATAATACTTCGTAACGCGAGCGAAGCCGCGGGCAAAACCTAGTCTTAAATATAAGAAAAAAACATCACACTAATATTGTAAATTAAAAAGCTTGTGTGTGAGTATATTGTCTTCTCTTCACGGTGTAACGACTGATAGGATTTGGATGAAATTTGTAATGTACATAGCGTATACCTAGGATTAACACATAACCTACTTGTTAATAATTATTACTTAATAAACGCGGGCGAAGCCTCGGGGCACGGCAATTTAAGATATAATTATTAACTAAAAATATCGGTAACGGTATCTTATAAAAATAAACTCCGAAATATTATGGTACCTAAAGTCATGGTGAGCGAGTTGCAGTCTGTTGCTCTTGTCATATTAAGCCAAAATATCCTTCTCATTTCTTATCTCGTATCCTACCCACATTTTGATACAAAGTTGTCATGTTGCGAAGTTTGTTCGTGAGAAGGGACAGGGTGAGTTATATCACGGCCACACAGACCGTTCTTTTGATGTACCTATGCAAATGTTAGCTTGAACCCTTATTTTTCAAAGCAAATTTAAGTTAATTACAAAAAATGTTTAATTTATTTCTATTTAAGAGTTATTTTGAACTTTTGCTTTAAAAAGTTTGTTTTAGTATATATTTTCACCGTACATATTAAGAAAATTGTGAAGTAAATAACTTTTTAAATCGTATTTTGAACTGCCCACTGGTGTAGTCTGTTCCGCGTCTGACTTCATAGAAGCGGGTAACGAGTTCGATTCTTGTTGGAAAGTGGGAACACAAGTTTACTTCACGCGGGAAATTTGTGTTACTGGTTCTGGGTGTGATATGAATATTTCCGGCACCGGACAGATAGTGCTTGAACTTAGTTTAGGGCTGTGACTGTTAATATCCCCTCCGATCTATCCCGAGGTAAGGCACAGCATCCAACCCCGCTCCGCATATTCCCTTGCTCCACTCCGCGTCAATAAACAAACACAGTTCGCAACTCTGCTCCGCATCACTTCCTCGCTCCACTTAATTCTCTTCGCTCATAATGCGTGAGTGCCGCCAACTTTGTTATAGTATGTGTGTGCTGGGCGGGCTAACACGGTGACAACTGATGCGACTTTAGTTTATGGTATTAATAGGTATATATTGTGTATATTTTGTGGTTGTTTTTTAACCTTCATTTATTTTTCTACATTTTGGAGAGTGTGCGCAGACATTACACAAGTTAATTACCTCATGCTCCTTATAAAAATAGATACTAGCAGTCTACTGATTATATTTGTCTGAGAAAAATATACACCTCTCTGTCACTTGTTAGTTCTGTTCTATTACGAGTCATTTTTATAAAATACTAATATAGGTGCATTTTATAAAACCAGATGTATATTTATTGATATTACCCTATAGGTAAAAGTTATTTTTAGATATATTTCTCTTGATCCTTCTATAACGATAAGATATTTTAATTTTACATAAAATATTCAGAGGTAACGTATTCGATTTTCTATTTTTAAAACCAACACCGAATTTAAATTTGCATAACAATTCAATCTTATCAATATAGTGATTTCTGATTGGTTGGTTTCCATTGCAACTTTATTTGTGGGAGGGTTAAACAACCAGTATTAGAAAGTCATCAAGTTTAAAAATAGCTTTGTGAGTCACGTCAAAACGAGACCACCTATAAAAATAAACAAGTTTATTTCATTATTAAGGTTTTAAAAAAGCATACCCCAGACTTTGTTCTAAAAACCTTAAATAAATAAACGATTTCACACTCAAATTTGCTCAAAGCATCATGGTTCTATGTTTCTTATCCGTACTGCGAATAATTGGAACTCATTGCCTGGGTCTTTGTTTTCGGAACGGTATAATCTGGGAGTCTTCAAGTCAAGAGTAAATAGATATCTTCTACGCAAGCAATATAGCCAATTGGTCTATAGATAGCAAGCATGCTACATATTTGGCAGCATTATCACTTTTCATCAGGCGAGATAGTTGTGAAAGGCTTGCCTATCCTACCATAAAAAAACTAAGTTCTACTTGTATTATGGGTGTCGCAAACATTAGTATCACACACACAATCAGAAACACAAATCTCCCTTGTTAAACACCTATTAAAGTCAGACGCCTATGAAGGAAACTTTAGCGCTGAAATACATACATTATATATGTATTGTACATATACTATGTTTACCAAGGTAGCATTAAGTGATTTGTTTCTACATTAATGATAGAAGTTACTACCCGATTTTCTATCCCGGTAAGCACGATATGATTGAGTAACTTTGAATTTAAATTTGTGTTCCCGCCGGGAATCTATAATGTAATTGATCGAGCGAAGCGAGATCTTTAAGTTAACTTGGGTCGTTCAGCATTTTGTCCATCCGTCTGTCAGAGGCATCTAGCGTTTAAACCATATAAGTGAATGACTTCAAATGCTCATATAATATGTAAAACTACGGCACAAAGCCAGAAAAGACATTTAAAATTATATAAATGAAAATACTAAGGGGGTCCTGTACATGTAAGTGGCGAGCAAAAATTTTTTTTATCTACCCTTGTGGGGTATAGTTGAAAAGGGCTAGCAAAGTAGAGTACAAAACCGTTTTAAAAAAAATCTATGGTTGAAAATAACGATTTAATAGGCCACCAAAGACCTATTACCTACTTTGTCCCGGAGTCTGACTTAAAAACGGCTTCACACCGAAAGCTGAGACTTACTTATAATATCCATTATACCCTGAACTTGAACGACAAATACAGAAATTAAACAATTATTATATAGATAAAAAGTTAAAAGCAAGTAACCTCAAAAGATTTTCTCTATGAGGCAAAATGTAGGCATGATATCTCAGTTTGGCGCGAACGACTAGTTAATTTTGTTTTATAATATAATCAAAACAAAATTTTCTAACGCTTTTTTTACCTGCCTGTACTAATTTCCGCTATTGGTTGAGTTTACTACCAAAAATAATATAAAAAATTAAGGTAGCGACACAAACATGTGGTCGAGCTTTTTCGTTCGAGACAACCATTAAATCTCTGCTTCATGTCCTATTTTCCGAAGCGAGAGTGCTCGAAGCTAAAGCATATAATAAATATAAACAATTTATCTCTAAAAAGATAAACAGTCCGATAAAGCTTCGTTAAAATATGTTTTGCCTTATTTGTTACTTTAACGTTTAACTTCAGTCTAAGTAATACAAAACATATTTTTACTATTGAAAGGTTATCAAAAATTTTATCTTTTTAAAAAAGTATGTGTTTGTGCTTTTCTAGCATATTAATATTATAAATGCGATAGTTTAAATTCACTCTATCTAATCTTAAATTTACTTTATCTCCTATTTTTATCGACTTCTAGTTTTCTATTTGCAAGTATTTTTTTATAATGATATTCTATTCTACAATGAAAATAATATATTAGACATCCAGTAGGTACAAGTTAACCTTCAACAACATGGTTCAAAGGTTAAAAAACAATGCTATGTTTATAAACGTAATTATTGTAACCACTTTAATGACTGCCTGGTTGCATGATTTCTATTTTTGGCAACGCAGTTTTAGAGGTTCCGTGTTTTTGATTCAACAATTTTTCGAATTTACAATTTTGTATATTACGTTTTCAACCGATTTTTTTTTTGTTTGAAAGCTAGTACTTCCCAAGTCGTCCTATTAAATTTAATCAAGATCAGACCAGTAGTTTTTGAGTTGTCCTCAAATATGCGTATTTAGTTCATATAACCTGATCAAGGGTTCCGAAAATAAAGTCGGGTTTTTTATTTGTATTCAAATAAGAACAATTTCTCCTGCTTCCATTAAATATTATATAAAAATAACCTTACCACAAATAATTTAATTTGTGAGTATCATTTTCCTTACGTTATAAACTGCCAGTTGGCTTAGTTGGGTGTGCGTTCGCCTTCTAAAAAGGGGTAATGGGTTCGATTCCCGGCGGAAACACAAGTTTTCTCCGCAAGGAAAATTTGTGTTTCTGGTTCTGGTTGTGATTGTGTGTGTGATGTTATTGTTTCCGGCACCCACAACGAATGTGTGGGGCTGTGAGTGTTAAAGTGTTTATATTTATTATTGCAATAAAAATTAAAACATACCGACACATACATATACTTTGAGAAGAATTAGTAGACATTAGGGTTTTGTCTACTAAACCTTCTTACCATTACTATTCTTAAAATAAAATGGAAATAAACAAAAATGCATTTAAAGAATTTAGTACTTAAATTCAATATTAAACGACCTCGGACCAAACTATTAGGTATATTAATACAAATTGTCTTATAAATCTTATCAAAACATACAATTTCAAATAAAACCTATTTCATTGAGTTATATGTATATATATATATATATATTTTTTTTTTATTTGTGACAGGCTAGTGTTTGACCACTATCTCACCTGATGGTAAGTGACGATGTGAACGAAGCTGGTAAACACACTAGATCTGGAATACGCATGCTCTCAAGGATAACTATATATACTATATCTCGGGCCTTGTAGTTCGCGACAGTCGTATTTCCCCCCTAACAATGGGAACTTTTACTTTTCAACGGGTATTCCCATATTGGCCGCCTAGGAACGCAGCCTCTAGGTAAAATTAATGTTTTTATTACACTTGTGTGGTAATAAACCAAGTAAATTACACAAACAAAAACCACCGCCACTTCAATATGTTGTAGAAACATACATCGCAAGATGCGATCCTTGCATTGTGTCCACTTCAAACACTATTTTGTATTTAATTGGATAACTTTGTTTACAAGCTACGTTTGGTTTTTTACAAACGATCAGCTCTTACAATGTTTAATTTTGATACATATTGCCTACTGACCTCATTTTTATAAATTCATGGATTACTCTGGAAGAATTGCCTATATTTCCCAAAAATAAAGAAAACAATAATGTAAAAGGTAAAGTAAATATTATTTATTTCATTAATTTTATTGTACATTTTACAAGTTGCCTAGTTACCAAATTGAGTGTGCGTAACGCCCGTTATCTGGTAATTAGTTCCTTCCGAAGGTGAAAATTATAGGTATTTAGTAATTCTAATCTAGGTCGTTAAAACATTAAATGAAAAATTTGATTAAGAAACAAAATTGAAATCAAGCGCTATTATAATATTAGAAGAATATATTTTTACAGTTTGTTTGATTGGATGAAAATAAAATAAGTGCCGCAGCTCTATTTTAGGAACTTTACAATCTACCTAAGATCATTATATTTTTATTAACATGTTTATTTTTAAATTTATTGGTATTAATTTAATAAAAATTTTAAATTTCGCTGAAATTAACAATATACCATAGATATCAAATATATTTAATAACAATTTGAATGGAATGTATGTTTATACAGTAAAATACCTAAGTCATAAGCCACCGAGCTTGTGTTAAACCTAAATCATAAATAATGTATGAAATTATAATAGTATTTTGCGTTTCTAGGCTAATTATTATTAGGTATATTAAACCCTACTGAAAACATAAAAATTTGATTAGATGCTTTTAAACACGTTACTTGTTAATCTGATAAGACTCAAACTAAAGCCGATTATTTATCTTTGTCTGCATTATCTCAAACTGTAAACATTTATTCAAAATCTGCTTCTGTTTAGTTTACGATCTACCACTATCTGAGGCCTAATTTAGTGATGAACCCTCATAAACCTTACCGATATCATATCGATATTATACTTAGGCGTGAATAATATGTTTCTCCCCATGTTTCGTTAAATACTGCTGTTTTGGTATGAATGACGCAATCCTGATTTATTTAATATCTAAGTTTTAATTGAAATCTCTATAAAGAATATTAAAATAATTATATTGCTTATTCATTAATATTGTAATTAACATTACTGATTTGTTTTCTAAGTAACCAAATTCAAACCGAAATAATAATAAAAAAATCTCATATACACGTTGTTTCAATATATGTGAGTTAACTCTGCGGTACTTGAAGTACCTATATTATACAAAAAAAGTCATTATTATTAGTATCTAGTATTTTTATATATTGAACTGCCCTTTGGCTTAGTTGGGTAGCGTTCGCCTTCTAAGCAGGGGTATCGGGTTCGATTACTGGCGGGAACACAAGTTTTCTCCCCAAGGAAAATGTGTGTTTCTGGTTCTGGTTATGATTGTATGTGTGATGTGAATATTTCCGGCACCCACGGCATAATTCATCGAACTTAGTGCCCACACTAAGTTCGATGAATTGTGCCGTGGGTGCCGGATATATTCACATCACACGCTGTGAATGTGAAAGAGTTTATGTTATTCTTACTTATGTATCAACAAAACCCTATATCTATTTGATGTAATTATTTTACCGTCATGAGTACTGACATACGAGACATACCTGTAATTACATGTCAGTATCTAATGTTCATTTCGCCTATTGGGTCTTTCATAAGAACAAGCCAATTACACATAAATTTCACTGTTAATTAATCCTACAAAAAAATAAGATGACGGTGAATTTTCTTTTTCTAAAGATCGAATTTTTTATTTCACATTATGAATATGATTATTTATTAGGCGGCTGGTCTAGTCTCGATATCACTGTTTTTTCAAAACGTTTGCATAGAAGCTTCGATCAAGGGTATATAATAAAAATATCAAAATTGCAAGTACTTTGCACTGATAATATTACCTTGGTAAACAACTATTTTAAGCGCCTGGCAAGATAACCCGTCTTGGGAAAAGTTAAAAAAATCCACTAAGATCTTCCAGTAATTACTATATAGTAAGTGCTCGCGAGGTCACATAATCATAAAACGCTTTCACAATCACAGCCCCACACTAAGTTCGATGACTTGTGTCGTGAATACCGGAAACATTCACATCACACATACACAATCACAACCAGAACCAGAAACACAAGTTTTCTCCCCAAGGAAAATTTGTGTTTCTGTTTCTGGTTGTGATTGTGTGGGTGTGGTTGCTTAGAAGACGAACATGCTCTCAATTAAGACAATTTTATTAATTAAAAAAAAAAATGGGTAGTCCTTTTTTCTACTTTACTTTTATTATTATTAACTTTGCACTTTGTGAGTCGGTTGATAGTCCTGATATACTTGATTACAAAGCTATAAATAATCGTACTTAAAGTCTCATGCTCATCCCTAGTCTAGACTTACAAAGCGCTATATTATGTTAAGTGATCGCAGCTCGCGTGAAACTTTGCTACCGAATTATGGATTCTTCTGGTAAGCTCAAATTTTATCGCGCGTGAATTGTGGCCGCCATAAAATTCGGCACATACTTGCTTACGATTCTTATTTATGCTTTTAAAAAAAATCATTGTTTTTTTCTACCTATAATAACTCATTGTTAAAATGTAATAGCCAAGGTCAATGGTTTTGAAAAGATCTATGTTTGAAATGTTAGATATTAAAGTTGTTATCATTTTCCTGTCTGAGCCGAATTAGAAAAACGTTGTTACTCACAGTATAATATTATAATCGAGGTTAAAATTGAGCAATTATAGTGTCTTGATAAGAAAAAAGTTATACTCGCTATCAATGTTATTTTTTAGGTTACGAAAATCCGTTGAAATGGTAAAGATAGTTGCAGTAAAATTTGATAATTATGAAACCAAATAAATAATTAGAAAAGTACTTGCATTGAGACAAATATGTTCAACTGAAATACGCCTTGGGACATTATTCCAATCATTGAGACCACCGTACTTCGTGGTAGGTACTGCTATATAACATTCTGTTTTATGTTTTTTTATGTATATTATTTATCATCAGTATTCAGTATTTATTCAATTGCAACATACATTTTGTTTGAAATAATATAAAAGTTTGAAATATATATCCACATTATTATACATAATAAATTTAGTCATATAATTAATTAATGTAATATTATTAGAATATGAAGATACAATATTAAATAGGTGAATAATTATTGAAATCCAAACCCCATCTCTGTTAAGCTTAAGGTGTCAAGTATAATTATGACACCTTAGACTTTTGATAAATGACTTTGGTATGCATATTACGGGTGCGGCCATGCGAGAAAAATATAGTTTAAACAAGTATTTATAGATGTATTAAATTATTACGAAAATATAGCATTCTGAAGAAAGTCATAGAACTTAATGAGTTAGGGGTAGAACAAAAATCAGGGTCTGAGAGTTTTTACTAATAACCCGTATAGCTACATAAAAAATAGAAGTATGGATATAATTACACTGTCATAAACAATTTTTAACCAGCTAGTATCTCGAAAAAGGATAGCGTATAATATATTCAGTCAAGTAGGCGTAAACCGTCTACGGCAGATTTTTCCTTATTCATAATCAAAAACCCATTACCCTAAATATGTAGTTTTCTTTCCTTGGCTAGAACAATTGATTGATGACTTAAAATTATGCAGCACTTTTGTTTTTGTGCCTTACTACTTAAGAGCTTTTTTTTCTCGTGTCATGTCAAATGTCAGGTGGAAAATAATAGGCGACTTAAATGACAAATCGAAAGGGGTCTACTCCGGGCATCGATTATCTTTACACCGACCCGACGAGATTTTTTTTCTCATGAACTGAACTTTTGACCGATCGACGTCGCATCAATTCAAACAATCGTAGTTTGAAGACCAGAATAGACCTACCAGCGTGTCGCTTGTTTGTATGACTTTACAGATCGACCTTACAAAAATAAAACAGAGTTATGTTCGCTTGTACTGTGTTTGTTGCTTTTGTAATTTATGTAAGTGTGCAACTGTTATTATTTAATTGTTTTGTGGTTATTGTGAGCTCGATGGTTGGTAGACAAGATAATTATTAATTACCAAAACTAGCGAATAAAAATCTCATTTTATGACTGGTACTTTGTAATATTGCTTAGGTAAACAATACGATAGAGTTTTATGCGATTATGAACAAAAAGTGTTTTACTTGTTTAACAAAACACGAAAGTGCGCTGATAGTATCATCAACCTAATAGCTGACTGTCCGTACTACAAACATTAGAAAATATATATTTTAGGTGCCTTAAAGTAGTTTGTCCTTTAAGTAACACAGATGTATCAGTGTTTTAGTATTTGGTACATATTAAATTGAAGTGGTAGTCTGAAATTAAAATAATATCAGTACTATTCATTGATTTATATATAATCTTAAGCTTAGGTATTTTTTTAAATACTTTTCAAAATTGAGCAAATATTATGTAAGAAACCTAGACCTAATAAGCCATCGACAGCCGGGCACGGGCCATAGCTACCTGTGGGTCAATGCTGCAGAGTTAAAAAGCTTGTGAGAATGCGTACCGTCTTCTGAATCTGACCCTTGACCTATCCACCTAGTGTTAGCTTCTTGAGGTATTGGTTAAGAAAAACATTGAAAGCCCGAACTGCGAACATCGCACTTATCTTTTGTTTATTTTGGAGAATGCACGAAACGTTTAAGTACAAGGAGTGACTTGGCATGAAACGCTCCCGGACTATAATACCATTTTGAAACCCTACTCATAGTTTATTTATCCACTCAGTCGTCACTTCTAAATCAGTTTGACGGACAGCTAAAATGAGAAATGATATATGTAGTTTCAAAATAGATGAGAATACAATCCGTGTTGAGGAAACACCTCTGTGGGAAACACTGAATCGTGGGCACTATTGTTCGTATAATTTCGTATAGGTACTTTAGATATTTTTGTAGTGACAGATTGGATATCCAATTACTGTTTATGGTTGTTTTTACTAAACCTTTCATTATTTCTGTTCACATCTCTCTGGTACTTTCAAGTAACAAGGAAGTTTTCATCGGTAGTGAAAATTGATTGCACGCTTACATTGTTGTCATTTATTAATCCTTAACAAATTTTATAAGGGATATCTATAGAGATGGTAGCGTGACGGTAGAGATCGGTTTCAATGTACACAAAGGCCGAAAAGTTTAAAAAATAATTACGTTTGATGTACACATTTTTTACGCGTGTGATTGGCAAGTCTTTGCCCAATATATAGGAAAGTGAAGATGCGGCAAAAGATGTTAATATATTTTATTGGGTAGGTAAACCAAATTTATTTTGTTTCACGGTATAAGTTTTGTGTAACTGTTAAACTACTTTTGTTTGACTGAAGACAACATTTGCCTAAAATCATGATACTGTTAAAATAATAAAATTTTTGATGAAATAGTTATACCTACTTAAAATACCGCAGCTATTATAGCGAACATCTGATTAAGGTTAACGCTCTCCTATAAATTTCTACGGTATCTTTACCCAAAGCTGTATGGATGCCACGTAGGCTACCCATCTTGAACCCTAGCGAATTTCTCATTCGCATGACAGGCTACAGCTCTTAGAAGTGCGGCGGCGGGGGCTATCACTTTGATGGATTAACTTACTCCGGTAATTATGGGGCAAAAGTAGTACTGAAAAAATACACTTTTAAATCGGTACGTGACAAACGTTACTATTTTTATTATAACCCCGCCCTCCATTTAACTGAATAATGTATGTCTACTTAGCACCATAACTCAATGCTTCTAATAACATTATTCATACGTTTAACTGGCATAAAAAGTAATGTTCTATAAATAGAAACATAACCTTAGCGGTGACGAATGCTGTCGTCGCTAGTCAACATTGGTAGCAATATTTACAACGTTTATGTACTGTGAGTGTTTCGTATGCTAAGTACTTTTATGGCGTTCGTTTTTAGAGTACCGTACCCACAGGATGTACACGGAATTTTGTTACTATGGCGTTGTCCTTATTAAACATCGCTCGCGCGATTATGCGACTTTATCGCGCGATAAAACTGAACTAGACACTGAAACTGACAGTTTTTTGACGCACTGTGAACACCTAATCGATCAATGGGATACGAGCAAAAAGTGTTAATCCTAAATGGATGCTTCTTATGACATCGTCGTTATCATCAGATGAGATGGCGGTCAAACTTATGCCTGTCTTTAAAAAAAAAAAATTGGTAATATTTAATTTATAAGATTTGACATTGTAATTTTTAATTTAAAGTGTATTATTTTTTATTAATTATAGATATGTGAGAAAAATGTAGCTGGTGAAAATCGTTTTATCTCAATAAACAAATTTTATTAGAGCCGAAAAACTATAAAAAAAATACTTTGGACCATCAACACGACGAAGAAGAAAAACAAATTTAATTTAATTTAAACTGCGAACTATTCGCAGGAAGGTTATGGATAGTTAAGACATTCCGTAGAACTTGTAAGTTTGAACGGTTGTGCGATCAGTGACGGTCGCGTCGCATGATCGCGCGATCGCTAATAATAATCAGGACAATGCCGTAGTAACCAAGTTTCGTATTAGGACGATGCCTAGCCTGTTTGTCAGTCTGTCGCGCCCTCTATGGATGAAGTGAATAATCGATAATTTTGGGTTTCTTATTTATCATCATAGGACAAAATGTCGCACTGTTTAATACGTCTTGTTAAAAATAGATATGTCTTTCGTAAAGTACAACGTGTACGACTTTCGTAAAGTACAACGTGTACGAAAATAATTTCAATTTGTTTCACAGGATCAATATATTCTTTGGAATGTTTAATTTTTTATCGTAATAGAAAACTAAGTTTATTGCAGAATATGTGTTTTTTTTAGTTAAATCTGTGGTGATTATTACACAATTGTAATGACTTCATAGGTAGATATATAGAAAGATAGTATACTTTATTGATCCACTTTTTAAGATGAGATAAAACAAAGGTAACAAACAAGCTTATACGTAAAGTATTACAACAGGCGACCTTATCACTAATAGCGATCTCTACCAGTATATAGGTATACGGCTTGCAATACATTTAATTTGTCAGAAACTAGTCGACAACAAATTATTTTGACATGTTTCAAGTCGTACATGGCCAGAATATGTGGTATTTGAAAATATCCTAACGAATACTGAAAAATCTAAAAAGTGAAAGAGATACCAAAAACTAAATCTCTTTCGAAGATTTTTATAACAACTCTATAGTTCAAATGGCAATACATATAATCTCTATATTTCGGATTACAACTTTAATGTATTACAACATATAATAAATATGGTCAAGTGCGAGTTGGGTTTGCGTTATTGTGAGGTATTACAGAACCCTTAGTACACGAGTTAGACTCAAATCTTCTAACCTTACGCTGACGGATGCTGTCGTCGCTCCTCAACTTTAGTAACAACATTTACATCATATAAAGAGTTTTTATGGCTTTGTACATTTATTTAATTACATTTTTATATATTTTGCTGTCGTTTAATTAATATGTTTCTTGGTTGTTAATTCGCTAGTATGGGAAGTTTCCACACCACCGGTACCACAATATAATTACAAACACTTTCATACTCACATACTAAGTTCGATGACTCGTGTTGTGGGAGCTGAAAAGACTCTCGTCACACATATAATCGCACCCAGAACCAGAAACATACATTTCCCTTGGGGAAAAAACTTGTGCTCTCTCTGGGAGTTGAACCCAATACCCGCCGCTTTGAAGACGTTCTCGCACCCAACTAAGCCAACGTGCAGATTGTTTCGGTCAATTATTGTTACTACACTGAGAAAAATATCTCGTTGCAGTTGCTAACATTCTAGTGCTATTTGTGACAACTATAACTATTTACCGACAATCACAAAGTTATTTGGTAATTACTAGCTTATTTTGTGAAAAGAACTTAGTAACTGTAATTATAGACTAGAAAATTAATTATTAAAAATTAATTTTAAGAACTTTAGTAGTCTCGCTGTCTCAATTTTATTTCTTGTATGTTCTCTTATATATAATTATTTTCGTAAAAGTATTTGTATTGTGTCTTTAAGAACCTACTTGAGTTAAGCCTAAGGCCAGCAGCTGCTCTGTTATGGCATAAAAACATATTAAGAAAATCACAATGTAGTTTAAGAAAAGATTTAGAAAATATTCTGTACTATATATTATATACTATATTGAACTTCGTGTTGGGTTACTTGGGTGGCGTTCGCCTTCTCAACAGAGCTATCTTGTTCGATTCCCGGCTGAAACACAAAGACAACTGCTTCTGGTTCTGGTTGTGATTGAGTGTGTGATATGAATGTTTCAGGCACTAAGTTCGATATAAGTCATCGAACTTAGTCTGGGGCCGTGAGTGAAAAAGCGTTTATGTTTATATACTGAATTCAGTTGTAAGTAGTTTTAAAACATTATATTCCAAATAGTAAAAGGATTTTCCTGTTAAAACTCATTCATAAAATCCCCAGCATAAAGCACTTATTCAATTCACGGTGAAGCTTCGACGGTAATATCATTTGTCTCTGATTTTTCTCATCGCAGAAATGAAGCAAGGAAAGAAACCAACCAATTTTTCTACTTCAAGGAACATTGATGACATTGCTGTACAGTTAAGCATAAAATTATGTGATACTACCGTGATGAAAGAAATATTATTATAAACATGTAATTGCAAGTGCATAATATTCCAATATAATAGTCTGACTTATTTATTTCGGTAATCGATTGAGGATAGAGAAAATTAACTGCGTGAAAGAACAAAGAAGTGAATGACATTAAGTCAGTTATAAAAATCATCGAAAATAGGACAAGAAAGGCATTTTTTTTTTTCATCTTCTCCTACTTATTAAATCTCCTGTACGTGTGTATGTGACTGATCTCCTCCTAAATGGCTGGACCGATTTTGATATTTTTTTTTGTGTACAGTTGGATTTATAAACTATTCTTGAATCTCTTAGGTTCACAATTCGATCCGATAAATAATGTTTCTTTTTTAATTTACGCGGGCGAAGCCGCGGGGATCAACTAAGTAGTACTTAAATATATAAAAATCAATTGCCATGCGTTACTCTCGAAAAATGTCAAGAAAAGCTTGACTGATTTTTTTGATGTGTTTTTAATTTTCAGCCAGTTACTTTTTCCTACTTTTTCGAGCCAGGAACTCATACTACTCATATAGAAAAAATATTCTTGGCCCAAAAAAAACCAAACCGAGAACCATTTCGTTTATAGAATGACATCAAATGGTTCCTTTTAGAACTCTTCATTTATAAACGATACGAAAAGATACTTATATGATACAATTGTCTTCAAGTCTAGAGTAAATAGATATCTTCTAGGATATGTTTCTCGGCTGCATCTTCACTTTCCACCAGGTGAGATAGTGGTTAAATGCAATCTTCTTCTTCTGGCCTTATCCCATTTTTATTTGGGGTCGGCTCTCCTAATCACTCTTCTCCAAAGATGTCTTTTCTGGATCGTCATAGGGTCAATTTCGTTCTGCTCCATATCTTTTTTGACTACAGACATCCACGTAAGTCGGGGTCTTCCGCGCTGTTTTGGTTCAGATTTGTGGTCGAGCACTTTCCTAGTCATGTGATCTGCCGGCCTCCTCATAATATGGCCGTACCATCGCAGTCGTGTTTCTGCCAATTTATCTTGTATCGGTCGTACTTTAAAAGTTCCGCGTATATAAAGGTTAGGCACTTTGTCCAAAAGGGTGACTCCGGCAGACCATCTGAGCATTCTCATCTCGGCGGCGTGTAGTTTGTCGGATTGTTGTTTCTTGAGGGGCCAGCATTCCGCTCCGTATGTTAATGCAGGTCTTATTGCGGTTTTGTACACTTTGCCTTTGACACGTATTGGCATTTTTGGATCACAAAGCACTCCTGTTAGCTCTCTCCACTTGAGCCATCCAGTATCCCTGCGATGTGCGATGTCTGCGTCGATAGTGCCGTCATTTGCCAACACACTGCCAAGGTACTTAAAACTCTCGACAGTTTTGAGCGCCGTATTTTGCAAGTACATGCTGTGTTGGGTATTGCGCCCAGAAAATTTACAATGCATGTACTCGGTCTTCTCTCTACTGATCCTTAGCCCTGCTTTTTCTAAGGCCGATCTCCACTTCTCCATCGTCTTTTGGAGGGCTATTGGGTCTTTGTCGATGAGGACTACATCGTCCGCATAGAGTATACTCCATGGCGTGGGTTGCTGTATTTCAGATGTAAGGTAGTCCATCACAAGGTTGAACAGTAACGGGCTTAATGCTGATCCCTGGTGGACTCCCACCCCAATATGGAATTCATTACTAGTTCCTGCTGGACTTCGTACTTTTGTAGTGACGCTATCATACATGTCAGCCACTACTTGTATATAGCATTCGGGCACCAACTGCGCTCGTAGTGCCTGCCAAATTAGTGGTCTTGGTATAGTGGTTAAATGCAATGAATAAAAAAAACATACTGTGCTGAAACTCTACATTTTGCTTCACAGTTCGGGTAAAATTAAAAGAAAATGAGCTTGGTTGACCTCTCAAACACACATTTTGTTTTGAAGAAAGCCTTGCCGTGTCATTGTACTAGATACCCGATAAGCATCTAGATCGTACTTGAAGCTATTTTTAGAATAAAATTCTTGGTTGCTTTGAGGCTTACGCTACCGACTCGTTCGTCTTCACATTGGAGATGTAACGTGCGATTTATGCAAATGAACCTAAGTGCCATAACAGCTGTTAATCTTTTAGTCTTTGACGTCAAAAGACATTTCTGTAGACTGTAAATGAGCAATTATGTATTTAACACCGCACATATATTATTTGCTTGAAAGTTAATGTTTAATCATTCAAATGTTGGTTAATCGAACAGAACAGAATACTCAGTAGATTAGTTTAGTAAATTAATATTGTTTGAATAATTATGGACTAGTGTGGACACTGTCTTTTTTTATTTATTTCATATACAGTGTTACTATACTCATAATGTATGACACCTAACATGGTTATCTTGGTCTAGAATTTTCTGTTACAATACTTCTCAGCTTACTACAACATGTACCAACTTTGAATACTTTACAACAATTCAATAGTTGTTTCTATATATAAGTAGCTATATAGAATTAAATGTGATAATAATGTATAAAAACAATGAGAACAGGTGAGAGAGTAGTAAAATGTTTGCCTATCCCGGATGAAAAAAACAATTAAAACAAAAATATACACAACATGATCTCACGAGTCACGTATGATAAAAATATTTGGCAAGTTTTTATGACCGGACGCCTTGTTTGAGAATAACTTTATCATTCAACTAACCCTAGTGATTGGCAGGGGTACCACATGAACGATTTCATTAGAAGGTATCTAAATGATGATGTGTTTGAACTGCCCGCTTCCGTAGCTGGGTGCGCGTCTGCCTTCAAAGCAGCGGGTTCGATTCCGGGTCCACACACATTCTATTTCCATGGGAAGTTTGAGCTTCTGGTTCTCGGTATAATGTAAATTTTGTGTGTGCGATATTAGTGTCTACGGACCCACGACATAAGTTATTGAACTTAGTATGGGGCTATAAGTGTGAAAGCGTTTGTGTATGATTTTCATGTTTTTTAACCCGGGCAATGCCGGTCGGGTCAGCTAGTATAAATTTAGGGCTTTTGCTGTCACCTGTACGTAGGAAATGTCTCATAACCGGTCCCTGATTACAGAATAATGATGACGCGGCTTACTCAGAATGGGTTCCAATATTTTGGTGAGATCTGATTACGGAGGGAAGTCCTATCTTCCGTTACTTTTGTATATTACGTTAAACACTAATTATATGCCGGAATGGGTTGATCTGAACTAAACCGAGCTTAGCTTATAATTAGTGCTTAAATGTAACCGTGTTTACTGTACTTTTCCACTTCAAATCGTGTCCTAATATTTTTTCTTGCTTTCTTTCTTTTTTATGCTAAATAGGCAAGCATTTCGTCACTATCTAACATGATGGAAAGTAAAGATGGAGCTGAAGATTTTAAATGCTTCCCTAGAAGATACCTATTCACTCTACTTGAAGAAACCCAGATCGTACCATTCGGGGAACAAAGACGCAGGCAATGAGTTTCACTCCTAAATTCGCTGTACGGATAATAAACGTAGAAGCGAATCGCTATGAGTAAACTGGAGGAACTGAGGACGGGCCTTGTCTCAATATATATAGAACTGCCCGTTGGTTAGTTGGGTGCGCGCTCTAAGCAGAGGTTCAATTCCCGGCGGGAACACAAGTTTTCTCCCAAAGATAAATTTTGTATTTCTGGTTCTGGTTGTAATTATATGTGTGTAAAACCAATCAAATGTTTCCGGCACCCACAACCACGACACAAGTCATTACTTAATGTGGGCTGTGTGTGTGCGGGGCACGGCTAATTATATATAAATCAGTATTAACGTGAAGAGTTGATTGATGTATCAAAAAGAACACTACATTTGAAAGGAAAAAATCAGGACAAAACACGCAAGTTTCAGTATTCGTTAAATATTTTTAAAATATAACATCGGTAGTCACCTTCATTTAACTTTACCAGTAAAAATTTAACGAAGCTTTCACTGGCTTCCATTCATTGGAACATCGCAAAAATAAAAGATATACCGAATAGGCTTTTTTACATTAATTTACTTCGAAGTATTTTTTTTTCTTTTTTTTTTCATTTGAGACTAAGCTAGCGTTTGACCACAATCTCACCTGATGGAAAGTGACGATGCGGTCGAAGATGGAGCACGCTTGCTCAGTAAATACCTATTCACTCTCTTCTTAAAGAACCCCATATTATAATTTTCGGGAAACACAGTAGACGGCAGGGCATTCCACTCCTTGGCAGTTTTCATAATGAAAGTGGAAGCGAAACGCTTCGTGCGAATGGTCGGTATTTTTACCATAAGCGGATGCCGCATTGCCGTCTGTCTAGATGTTCGGTAGTAGAACGGTGATGCGGTAATAAGATTATGCAATTCCTTTGAACACTCTCCGTAGTGCAATTTGTAGAAAATTGAGCGACTTGCTACTTTTCGCCAATGATCGAGACTCTGTGGTCGAGACTCAACTAATGCATAGCTATTGATGAGTCTCTTAGCTCGTCGTTCAATAGATTCCAAAGCCTCCAGCTGGTACCTAGCCGATCCATCCCAAAGGTGGCCATACATTTAGACATTATTTTGATTTTTTTGTATTCAAGATAGGCAAACTTTTGACCACTATCTCACCTGATGGTAAGCGACGATGTGGTCGATAATAGAGAAAGCTTTCCTAGGAGATACCTATTCAATCGCGACTTGAAGACTCCCATATTGTACTTATCAGGAAACACCCGACTCAGGCAATGAGTTCCATTCCTTTGAGGTTCGCACAAAGATTGTGGAAGCAAAACGCTTTGTCCACATTTATGGAATGTCTACCATATAGCGTTGTCGCTTAGCAGTTCGTCTGCTTGTCCGGTGATAAAACGGGGATGAAAGATGTTAGATAAAGAGCAACGGTGGAGTATATACTTGATATTACTTAAATGTCAATGAAATAATTTACTATGTCTAATCTATGGCCCATATTTTAAGATATAAGCTATTTTTATTCTAAATTTCATCCAAATACGGTTAGTTGTTACAGCGAAAACAAACATACTTACTCACTTACTAATTTACACGCAAACTTCAGATTTATAATATTAGTGTCACGACCCAGTTAGCGCAGTGGACAAGTATCTGCCCTCGGTGCCGTAGATCTTGGGTACGACTCCCGGCAGATTTATAATTTCCCTTCTCAAGGGACATTTATGCGTATGATTCTGGGTGTCATTGTGTACGTGATATGTAAATGTTTCCGGCACCCATAATACAAGTCTTTATACTTAGCATAGGGTTGTGATTTCGTATGTTTGTGGTTTTTATTAGTTTATCAAACATATTTTTTACTATTACTCTACTTTTTAACTCCTATATATACACTTTGCCACACATGACTGACTGCCAATAAATTCCACTTGAATGTTATTTCCCATGGTTAAAAAAAGCAACAAAACCAGTTTTTGGTAAAATATGTAATAATACGGGAAATAAACCTTTTATATGCACGTCAAGGTTTTCCCGGAAAGTAAATTTAGTGACGTAACGTATTTTCCAAAAACCAACTCGTTAACTTTTTTAATGTCTGTCGTCACTATCAATGACAATCTTTTTATATAAATGTTAATAGTTCCACTTAAAAATAACTCAAGAAATCGATTGCATTGGATGCAGATGGATGGAACTTGGTCGCGAGGACTGCGAGCCTATTTCCTGATATGTGAATGCAGATGACGTGCAAGCCACAAAATGCAAATAGATCTAATGACAGTAATTGTGAGACATGAACTTATCAAAGTTCATGCTGTGAGGTTATCTTATTATAATTAGTCAAATTTCCAACACACATAAGTTTGCAAATTAATGCTTAAAAAATGTTTCCATAATTAAATCATAATATACTAGATAACTCGGTAAACTTCGTACCACATAAAATTAAGGATTTTTCTAATTTTATTTTTACTTAAACCTCCCCAGTATTGAGGTGAACATAATTTAAACGCAAATTAAATTACTTAAATACGCATTATTGAGGATAACTCAAAACTACCGGCCAGGTCTCATCAAACTTAAATAGACTACATAGGAATCACCAGCTTTCAAATAAAAAGAATCATCGATTTACGGTTAACCTAGAAAACAGTTACGAGGTAACACATATAAAAAATACAGTGGAGTTGGGAACCTCCTTCTTTTTTTGAAGTTTGTTAATTATCGACCCACATTCGAGTATAACGCAGACCACATATAATCTGCCTTTCTCTCGAATCAGTTCGTGAGGAAAAAGGTCACGCGAGCTGGTTTTGAAAACCTTGTTAATGATTCTGCCACAAAAGAGATTGCACTATCAGCATAGCACCTGATAATTCGGCACTGTTCTCCACAAGCACTACTCAATTTTAATTTTCCTCAACGTCGCAACGCTTGAACTGGAATTTGAAGTGATTGTGATATTTTTGCTGTGTCATACTGTTCTGCTACTTATATTTCATAAAATGATTCAAGCTGTAAAAAATATCCTTACTCATTATAATATTTTGTATATATGTATTTAATTTATATTATAAACAAATGTATTTATTAGTATTGCCTTATATAATTTATTAAGTTTAATTATGTATTATACCTTACTATATATTTTTCTTTTTTTTAAACTTGTATTTTCACCCCCGTTTACCGAATTATTTAAAATTAAGAGATCGCTTTTATCGATAAGACCGCCGATTGCACACTATAATTTAAGTTTTTAAAACAATATTTTGAATGATTTATGCAAGGTGTGACAATAAAGCGTTATCTATCTATCTATCTATTTTATTTAAATGAATGGTACTGCTTTTGGCTTTACGTTACTTTTGACATAATAATATATTATGTATAAAGCTGGTCAAAAAACGCCGGATGATAAGTAAAACTATTATTTTTATTGATAAATGAATAGGTTATTAGTGGAATGGTATCCGCTTTTCGGCTTTACTCCTAAGTTCAGTGCGTAGTCTGTATTTTTTGCTAAATCAATAATAATGGGAAAGGGAATCAAATTGACGAATTACAACATATAATTTTGAAAGTGTTTATAAATGTTTTAATAATGTACATGGCTGTATACTTTTTTTAATATTGAATCTAGAAATCCACGTAACGAAGTTTCGATTTTGAGATTACTAAATAAGTATCTAGTATTTAACTTACCTCTTATTGAAACTTGTATCATAAACTGTGTCTACGAAGTTCTTTATCGGATTTGACATGCATTCACAACATACAAACAAAAAACTATTATGAAATAATGTTAAACACGTTTGGATTTACTTTAGTGAAGTGTGTTTTAATTAACAAAAAAGATGGTGGCATCAGGCCTGTAGCGGTAGGCTAGACCTAGACCACATATTGCCGCCTCGCGGCTAAAAACGGTTGTGAGAAAATGTTGTAATCTTTTTTAGATCATAAGTACAGCTTGGTTTTGGTTCGCGGGGTGGATGTGAGGCTGCTGTCCTTTCACTTAGAACATGTTTAAATCAAAATTGTGGAGTGGTGTTGCTAAATGCGGATGTTAAGAATGCTTTTAATTCTGTTGGTAGAGGCACCCTTCTGACTCAGGTGACAGATAAATTGCAGAGTTATATATTTTCATTTGGCAAACCATCACCATTTCGTTTGTAATAACACTATAAGGAGGTCCTGACATCTTAGGGAACTTTATATCTGTTTACGTATATTTTATTATTATTCGTCTTATTATACGTCAGTTTTGACCTAAATGCATTAGAAATAGATAATGAGGTTATATTTCGAACTTCGTTATCTTTATTGTTTACCTATAATTATTAATTACAAATACAAGCTATAATAATAATATATTTTTTTATATATAACATTACATTCAAAGCGTGCAGATTGTAGCTATAGATAATTTTATAAAATTGTTGAGTGCTATCTTTGCTATTGGATTATGTGACTACACTCCTCCTAAACAGCTGGACCGATTTTGATGAAATGTTTTATGTGTGTTCAGGTGGATTCAAGAATGGTTTAGATGTACAATTCGATTCGATAAATAATATTTTTAAATGTATTTGTTTCATTTATTTCATAGTTTGGGTATATAAGTATTTGTTCATAAAGCCATTCGATGTGTAATTACAATTTGTAGATATATTACTATCTTACAAAATGGTTAATTCCCGTTATAAATGTTAGATTAAGAGAAGTGCGAATATCTTTGCCATAATCACTTACAATTTCTGGTTCTGATTGTGATTGTGTGTGTGATGTGAATGATTCCGGCACCCACGACACAAGTCATTGAACTAAGTGTGGGGTTGTGATTGTGAAAGCGTTTATATAATAATAATAGCGTTTATATATATTGCGTGTTTACTATCCTTGACCACATTATCATTTACCATTAAATGAGGTAGTGCTTAAAGGCTAGCATAACAGACGTAAAAAAAATTAAAATATAAGGTTTTGGTATAGAACCAGATACTTCGCTTTGTAATAGTGTAGAGGCAACGTGACTTTATCAAAGAAGATTCTGACGCTCTTGCACATGTGACTTCAAATGATAAATATAAATACACATCAATTAAACAGGTGTTAGTACACATAACAAGATAGGGTTTAACAAGTATAATTAAAGTTTTAAGAAACGCATATAAGAGCGCTGTACTTACTGGGTGTTTTTTAAGTCTATTGTACAGTGTGTTTACAGCAACCCTCTCTGATTATTCCACTTTATTGTAATCCATGACAAGAAAAACAATACTCAAACAAACAAAACAAATGCTTTCACACTCACAATATATAATTAAAAAAGCTTACTATAAAACGATCGACTATATTAATGACAATCATGCATGGAGGCAAACTGCACAAGCGCTTTCTAAATTGTTTAAAAAAAAATGAATGAAAAAAATGCGCTGCCGAGTTTCTTGCCAGGTTCTTCTCGAGATGGCTGTAATTTTGCGAATCTGGCAATAGAATCATTAACTTTCATGAGTTCCTCTTTGGGGCCCATGTGATTTTGATTTTGACAACCTCGCACTTATTTCAAAGACTATTATCACGAGTGCTAGTTTTTATCTTTATCCTTTTATCTATATCGATAAAGTACCTATAGGAGCAATAAAATAAGCTGTTAGGAAGAGTATAAATATGTAACGCTCGACTAAACATAGAAAATAAGTGTGATTTTACAACCAACGTGTTAGTTTCAAGTCCACAGCTAGCAGTTATTTATAACTTTGTTACAAGCTTTTATTTAACTTGCAATGTAGGCATGTATGTACTATCTTTGTTCGGGTGGAATCATGCAACTCAATTTTGAAGCGATATTGTTAACCGATTAAGCTAAAATTTCGTACTCACGTTTAGTTTGGAAGACAGTGCATGGTTAGCTGTGTGTCGTCATTCTAAATCCAACATGGCGGAATACCCAAAAGAGCGGATAAGTTATTTTTAATGCATTCCTACTCGAAAAGTAAATCCAATATACCCCGTTTGGTACATGACATTTTCTACTTGTGTGGTAAACTATATGACTCTACTACTCGTAGCGTGGAAGCCAGGGTCGAGCATTTAAAAATACCCGAACACTAAAACACACTTGAGTTACGTGGCTCAGATTGATTTGCTAACAGTTTGTATGCTAGGGTTCCCAAGATAAAGGCGCTAAAATAGGCGCTAAAAGCAATTTCTGAATTAAAAATAAGATTTTAAGTGATTTTTATGTATGAAGCAAATGACTGCATAAAGATTTTAATGTAAGTACTGAAAAAAATTACTATTACAGATAATCATTCAAAGAAAAGCCTCGTACATGCTCAAAACCTACGCTTAAAATTTCGATAAAACGTCGAGAGTGAACGGGTTGCACTCCGGGAGTGCCGGCAGAAGTGAAAACTTGAACATTAACGTTGTAAACAGTAGGAGCAGACATACATTTTCGCCGCGCGGTAGAAAGAGAGGGGGATATTATTTCCTCTCCTACGCCGCGGTCTACTCTCCCTTCGTCTTATGAATTTTCGATCAGGTCACGTGTCTTGGCGCGAGTTTAACATTTTTTACCAATCCCAAAAAAGTGCACAACGCCGCTAAAGAAGTCTAATAATCGGGATGATAAGGGGTGAACATACTAAAGCGCTAGGTTGAAACAAACTAAGCGGCCAGAAAAATACTCGTTGTAACAACTTTCTCGTTAGTGTCGACCCTGGCATGCAAAGAGAATGCATATAACACTCTCTTTGCACGCCAAGATTACATTGAAGTACATCATTGTAATATTTTTTGCAGGAAGTGCGCAACATTTATACAAAGAGAATTGATTTTGTCAGTACTGGTTGCCTGTCACCGATTTTACGACCGCACTATATAAATTGCTATTAATGACGTCACGCCAGTCAATTCCTGCTTAATAATCACTTTGATCACATCAGATCCGCCTACAAAGTGCCTACATTGCAATACATACATTTAGGCACTCAATCTATTATTTTTTTTCTGAAAATCTACTTATAGATTTAGTAAGATTTTTCTACATGGTACTGCTACTGTATTTCGATACAGGGTGACGAGAATATGCTTAACCATTATAGATTTCTTCACGATGCTATCTTCAACGGAAGCTCAAGTCTGTCGTAGGTTACAGTGACTGTAACTTACATAACTATCTAAGCTAAGTTATTTGTATATACTGATTGAACTAAACCAGAGATCTATCAGAAACAAACAGGAGTGTTAGGTCGTCAACACAGATCGCTAATAATAATTTCTTAGCGAACTAATACAGCGACATCACGCTAATATTATTAATCCGAAAGTTTGTAAGTGTGTAAATGTTTAAGTGTGGCAAAGCCGCGGGGTTCGGTTAGTTTTGTATATAAATAAAATAATTATGAGTAGTAGATTAGTCATAATTATTTTATTTAAATTAATACACTCCATCTAAAGAGTTGGCTGTTTTCTCGACCGATCGGACCTCGACTCGGTCGAGTTCACTGTAAGAAATTAGTACAGTCAGGTAAAAAAAGTGTTTCAAAATTTTTATCTGATATGAAAATAAAGCAATTTTTTACAACAATTGGCTCGTGTCAAAATTACGTTTTAAAAAAGAATAAACTAACTAAGATACGAGTACATAATTAAGATGAGTATATAAAGATCAATAAAAACGACTGAACGTGAAGTAAATAAAATTAGAGATGATATATACGAAATTAATTTTGTCGATAGGTATATATTACACAATCGATTATTCGCGTTTAGTCATATCTTAGTAATACAGATACATTAGACTATCATAAACTTTTAATTGTTTATCATAATGATTAAATTCTCGGAATAGATTTATAACCTTGAATCAAGAAGAATCAAGTTTACGGTAAACTTGATGCATTGCAATTTCATTACAATGAAATCATAGATGTTAAGATGACAATGCCAGCTCTAAAATTTACAAATGTTTTCAAGCTTTTATTTAGCTTGCACTGTATGTATGTATGTTTGTTCAGTTGGAATCTTGCAACTCAATTTTGAAGCAGATATCTTCAACCGATTGAGCTGACATTTTGTAATTCACGTTGAGTCTAGATGACAATGCATGGTTAGCTGTGTGACGTCATTCTAAGTCCAACATGGCGGAACACACAAAATGGCGGACAAGTAATTATTAATGCACTCCTCCATATGGATATCATGAAAGGGCTTGCTGAGAATAACTCGAAAAATGAAGTAACGTAACTTTAAATCCAATATGGCGGACTTCTAAAAGCTTGTTTATAAAAAAGTTTTTAACAAGTAACTTTTTTTTTCATTGATAGACGAGACAAACAAGTCACTGGCTAAGTGGTAAGCGTCACGTTTGCCCATTTCAGTTCAGTGCCACTCAAATCAAATCAAATCAAAATCAAAATGTATTTATTTGTCAGAGTATGGTAAGTAATTAATAGTAGGACATAGTATTAGTTTCACATACTCTACCGTTTCCGGCTCAGTTTTTTTTAACTTACATGATTCGAAATCCTGCGTGGCAAAGCACTGCGCTCGTCATCCAGAGATGTACTTCAGTGCTATCTCGTTAATTATTAAACAGTTAAATTATTGTAGTATTATTAGTATTAATCAATATATTATGATAAAGTCACATAAAAAGGTGCGACGAGAATAGCAGATTAAGATTTGCTCAGATTATTGTGTTCAACGCGCAAACTGAGCAACAAAACGATCGTGCGGCCAAATCAACTCCAAATAAGTATAGTAAATCCTACTAATATTATAAATCCGAAAGTTTGTGTGTAAGTGTGTGTGTGTGTAAGCATGTTTGTTCCCTCTTCACGCTTTAACGGCTGAACGGATTTGCATGAAATTTGGAATGTACATAGATTATACCTAGGATTAACACATAGGCTACTTTTTAACTTGATAATAGCGGGCGAAGCCGCGGGGCACGGCTAAATTAACATATACGTAAATCAACAGGTGACTTAATCCTACTAATATTATAAATCCGAAAGTTTGTTCCTTCTTCACGCTTTAACGGCTGAACGGATTTGGAATGTACATAGATTATACATATGATTAACACATACGCTACTTTTTAACTTGATAACAGCGGGCTAAGCCGCGGGGCTCGGCTAGTTTAACATATAGGTTGATCAACAGGTGACTTAAGTATAATGTAAGACGATAAAAAAAAACACACAACAAGACACGACGAATTAACAAGACATAAATGATGAATGCATTACTATGCAACATAACCACGCAGACAGTTGTGCAAGTCCGAATTACGAGACAGGTTGCGCTTTCTCTTTCCCTTTATTAAAACTAAAAAAGATATTAATAGCTTCGAGCAAGTTTCGGCGAAAAGTGGACCATTTGGCCTTTTACTTATTGACTGGTGCAGTAAAAGAGTCAGCTATAATAACAGTTGTTTCAGGTCAGTTAACTGACCACATGACCACGCCTGATTATTTTCGAAGTTAAAATTATATATCCTTACTTCACAATAACCAATCTAGTATTATTATGATAAGTATGTAATAATGTTATAAAATATGTTTATAAAATCTTGAATAAAATAATTAACGTATGATTTGAGGCAGCTTCGGGGTTGCATAGTAATATATCTACCTCATACTGGTACACATATTAAACTGTATGTTTATCTTTACTTAATTTCCGATCAAATGTGTATCATTCAGTGTATATCAGTCGGTCATTTTATTTTTAAGTCATTTAGAATACTAAACATGGTTATTTGTTTTATTTTTTATTTTTATGTTTTATAGGCAAGCATTTCACCACTATCTCACCTAATGGAAAGTGATGATGCCGCCGAAGGCGTGACATGCTTGGCTTAAAGATACCTATTCACTCGAGACTTGAAGACTCCCAGATTATACCGTTCGGGGAACAAGGACGCAGGCAATGAGTTCCACTCAATCGCTGTACGGATGATGAATGTAGAAGCAAAACGCCTTGAGCGAACCGGAGGTATGATAAAATACCAGAAAGATCTGAGAGCCTGATTCTTGTCAACCAAAAGTTGACCCTTAGCAAAATGCTGGGTTGTATTTGGGGCAGAGGCCTTGCTATACAGCGTGGTAATGCAGCAAGCATTTTGGGAACAATGCCGAACGTTTAAGATCGTCTAAACCATCTTTAACCTTTTTAATAACTTGAATATTCATATTGTAAAACTAGGTCTTGGAATAAATAAATACTCCTTTTTACTCTTAGCTCATTTAGTTGTACGTATTGTTTCTGAATGTTATTTTTGCAGTTATAATTTAGATGATGTTTTCTATAATATCCATAATGAATAGTTGTTTAAACTACACTGTCTCGCGGACGCCAGTTGACATTTAACATCCTAGTTTTAACAGAGATGATAAATAATATATTTAAATTTATTTGAAAAATCAAAAATGGAATTAACATAAACCTATCTGCACGAAAGACATTGGTCTCAATGGTCGGAATGATGTCCCAAGCAGTTTTTGGTATTTCACAAATTACGCTGTACAAAAAAAAAATATATCTGTTCATTTTATTTTTGTAACTTCCACAGCATTTTTAACAAGAAACGGTCGCATAAAACGCGTAAAAACCAGCGAAGTTAAAATTAAACAGCCGAACTGGTTAGAGGTGTTGCACCAAAATTACAAAATGAGAGTTCAACTACCGTTTCATACTTCATTCCTTACTTTTTATGATCCTTGGAAGTGAATACACATGCGGGACATGTGTTTTCTTTATTGTTATAATTTTAACCTGATACTAGAGTTTAAAAATAATAAATCCTAACCTAAACTACTAATATAAATATGACAGTTTTTGTGTGTGTGTGAATGTTTGTGACCACATATCACCGTAACTACTTAGCCAATTTTAATGGAATTTGGAGTGTAGGTTGGATATACTCTGTATTAGGACATAGGCTTCTTTAATCATTATCACCAGCGGGCGAAGCCGCGGGGTTCAACTAGTATACAGTAAAAAATTTCTTCCTTACAGATTTTGTTTTTATTTTCTTCATCGACTTCTGAAGTATCTTTTCTAGTCCTTTTGACGTATGCGTTCTACTTTTATGTTTTATTGTTAATATTTTTTTATCGTTTCTTATTTATAAAAAAATCTTTTTAAAAACATTCAATCAAACAAAATATAACGTGTTTTTATTTGTGTGCCTTTTACGCTGATGATTCGGATTCGATAACCGGTATGAACAGAATTTTTTTTCCTAAGGGAAGTTTGTGTTTCTAGTTCAGGGTGTGATTGTGCGTGTGATGTGAATGTTTTCGGTAACCACGACACAAGTCTTCGAACTAGTGTGGGGATGTGAGTATGAAAGCGTTTCGGTTTACATTGTTTCCTATAGCTATGAAGATTTTAAAAAACCTGACATACACTTAAATCTCATGCATATTTCCCATTGCCTTAATAGTTTGGCCTTTGATTTAACATCGCATCACACTAATATTACAAATCCGAAAGTTTGTGTGTAAGTTTGTTTTCTCTTCGCGCTGTAACGGCTGTTTGGATTTGGATGAAATTTGCAATGTACATATCTTATATCTAGGATTAACACATAGGCTACTTTTTTACTTAATATACGCAGGCACAGCCGTGGGGCACAGCTAGTTACTTATAAACTGTCTCAAAGCGCTCGTAGCTTCCCAGATTCTTAGTCAATACTGGCTAAACACCGGCTTCAAATAACAATGGACATTACTGCCGGCCCACTTCACCCGTTTGGTTTGTGTTTTGGCGCCAAATGTTGACATAAAGACTCGAGCCTCTCTCATCTGTTGAGTCTGCTAGGATTTGGATCGGTTTTAATCATCCTCTTTTGACGTGTTGGAAATTATCCTAAATATCTTCGACAGTACATACAGGGTGTGACGTAATGAATGGATAACCTTATACCTAAAGATAGGATAGATATTAGTACTAGAAGATAGGGGACATCATGATTGTCCAGAAAATAGGTCATTTAAAAACTACAAATAATACTAAAATTTACTTGTTCAGTTAAAGTTTACCTATAGTTAAATAATATTATTACAAATCTTTGCTTTTTACTTTGATTAAAATATTACTTATCGGTGATTTCAACTAAAGAAGTAAATTTTAGAATTATTTGTAGATTTTCATTTATTATTTTTTCTCAATTTTTTTTCATTTAATGTCGACTCCAATATTTACTCTACTTAAAATACGTGTCTATTTCTTTATATATATAATACAGTTGCTTTGAATCAATATTACAAATCATGACGGTAAAATTAATTCACTTGTCAAAGTATCATTTTTTTTAAACTGTAAGCTGCAAATATTGTAATCATATTAAGTGCGGCTACCGATTTTAAGCTCGTAAATTAGCAGAAATAATTAATTTAAGACATAGGAATGTAACCACATTTTTAATCATGGATTGAAATCTTCTAATGGTTGCCTAACTTATTAAACTGATTATTGATGACACGCTTATTGATGATAAATCAGTAAAGAAAATGGAATATAGCGTTTTAGTTGAGACACCTTTAAGCTTGATACCATGTAGGTAACTTGGATAATACAAAAACCACAATGCCATTGTTTCACTTTCCCGAGGTGTATCTTTTCAATGAAACTCCAATAACAGTCCTACAGAATAAACAAAACAAAACAAAACACACCAACGCATTCACACTCACAGTCCCACAATAAGGTCAAAGATTTGTATCGTGCGTGCCGGAAACGTTTACATATCACACACACAATCACACCCAGAACCAGATACACTTTTTCTTTTTTGGGGAGAGAACTTGTGTCCGTCGGTTTGTCGGGAATCGAACCCGATGCTTAGAAGGCGGTTGCGTATCTAATTAAACCAACGGGCAGTTCCCGATTATGGTGCAATATTTAGGCGTGATCAAAAGTAGTATCAAGACTTTAAATCCAGTCAAAGTCTTAAGACCCTGAAAAAGGACATGAACCACTTTTTCTTCTCATTATGCGAGAGAAGCATCTGCCTACCAAATTTGATCCACATCCGCTGCACCTTGATTCGTAAACATACAAAAAACTTTCACAATTTGAGGTAAACAGACTTCCAAAAACCTAAAGGAAGAAAAATCTTTATATTTCGACACGAATGATGTATTTTAATTTGCCAGCAATCAACAGTAGTGATGGTGAGCAGAGAACAAGCGAATATATGTGCGTGCTCCGTTTGCACTGAAATAGCTTGCATTGACATCTATCTATACTCGTATTAAAAAAAATTTCGTTCTTTGAATATAGCTCGACCGATTTGAATTTTTTTTTTGCTCACCTAATTTCTGTTGTAGCTTTGGAAAAAAAAACAAAGGAAAAATTAAAAAAAAAAGTTTTTTTTTGGTATTGCCACTTGATTAATTCCACTAGATAGCGTGATACAAACTCCACTGGGGTCATCTCTTAAAAAACCAAAAACCTATCAGAGATTAAAGAAATACGTTATTGAGTATTTAAGGGATGAGGGTAGAGTTAAACAACCAAAGACAACCTCACCTACACGTGGTCCCCCTACTAATCAACAAACAAGGCTGCGGTAAATCGGAAACACATGCCTACGGGGTTGAATCATAATGAGCTGTAATGTATGTTGGTAATTTTACTGTACGCAATTATATCTTACTAGCCGTGCCCCGCGGCTTCGCCCGCTATTATCAAGTTTAAAAGTAGCCTATGTGTTAATCCTAGGTATAATCTATGTACATTCCAAATTTCATCCAAATCCGTTCAGCCATTAAAGCGTGAAGAGGGAACAAACATACTTACACACTTGCACACAAACTTTTGGATTTATAATATTAGTAGGATTACAATACCTACCTACTGAGAGATAAAACGAAAAATACTTGATCCAAATAATGTGTACATAAAACATGTTCTTTTTTACTTATCTGGAACACATACATATCCCGTTCCCTTTTATCATTGTCGTCTAGCCTGTATTTGAATAATTAGTAATTTTAAAATTATAATTAGATTAACTTAGATTGAATTTCCATTGGCGCTATCGACGAACCAGTCGGCGCAGTGGTTAGGTCTCTGCCTTTTGAGCTGTGGGTCCTGGGTTCGTTTCCCGGCTGGAGCACGTTTTCCTTCCAAGGGACATTTCTGCTTCTGGCTCTAGGTGTGATTGTGTGTGTTTGATGTTAATGTTTTTGGCATTCACGATGCAAGTCTTTGAACTTAGTGCGTGGCTTTGAGTGTAATAGTGTTTGTTTTTCTTATTTTCTCTATTGGGCAATGAACATTTTGAGGTTTGTTTTTGCTCTTCTTTACTCTCGAAGTACAACACATTTGCCTTGAGTGTCTAAATGAACATGAATTAGTGATTACATATGAAAAAAACAATGTCTACTCATCTCTCAAGATAAGACGATCAAGATCTTTTTATATAGAAAACAAATATTTGTCCCCTTGGCTAACGAGTTCGGTAAACATATAAAAATAGTGTTATGTTTGCTATCAAAACATCAAACTATTTTTATTCTGAAGATGGCTTCCTTGATCACCCATCAAAATGGAAACGTCCTTGCCTTACTTTTTGTTTCTATAGAGTATAGAAGTTACAAAAACAACGTAGTCAAGCTTACTCGTATGTAGTTAATGTATGTATGTAGTTGAACTGCTCGCTGGCTTTACTGATAGCGCGTCTACCTTTTAAACAAAGGACATCGGGTTGGATTCCCGGTGGAAACACAAGATTTTTCCCTATGGGAAATGTGTGTTTGTCGTTCTGGGTATGATTGTTTGTGTAATGTGAATGTTCCCGGCACTCTCGACACAAATCATCAAACTAAGGTCTTGGACTCGACCATTGCGGGTAGCGGGGCGGCAGCGGTAGCGACTAAGTATAATGGTGCTAATTCTGTTGAGCACCGAACTAACCTAAACTAAACTAAAAATAAACTAATTTTAGTCAAAGAATACCTAAACGCTATTCTGATTTTACGTTGAACTTAATTTAAAAGTTGAAATGACAGGACTAAAATTGATTTTGATAGCCAAATTGAACCACAAGAGCCGCAATCACATATTCCTCCATTATAGACTTTGTAGGTCAGTATTTGCCTCATTAATTGCACGTGTTATTCTTTCAAGTATAAGATCACATTTAAAATAATCCAGACCTTTTTCATACATACTAATTTGAGTTTAAAATTTCTATTTTTAGTCTTAATTTGACGTAAAACTTGTACATCAGAATAAGAATTTGGTCATTTTCACTAAATAGAGTAACTAAACTAACTTAGTCCTGTCAAACTTAATTTTAGTCTAATCTTGCATTTTCTGAATAGGTTTTGGACTAAAGCAGGACTAAAACTAATTTTAGGCTAGTTTAGTCTAATTCTGGACAACAGAATCGGCACCATTATCGCAGAATAAATAATATAGCCACCGCTGTCGTGTCGCCCCGCTGTCCGCTGATCGTCGAGGTAATTTTTTTTTAATATGGCTTCTCAATCTTGTGCATTTAGCCAGTGTCAAGTAACAATATATTTCAAGTGTATTTTAAATTAAAAGTCCCAGTCACAAGTCACAGTCAAAGTCAAGTAAAAGAGTCAAGGTCCAGTCATAGTCAAGTCATGCCCCAGTAAAGTGGTAGAACCTTTACCAGAACTTTCATTGGAGTTTTGGAGCGAAAGAGAAAATCACGTTTTTCAACTTTGTAAGATTTACCTATACTTATGCACGTTAACTAAGTATAAACGGTTAATAGTCCACCATTATTACACATTATCACAGGTTTTGGAAAATTATACAAAATCAACAGCGCCATTTTTTACTTTCGCGGCAAAACTCGGGTCATCATTTTATAGCGGGGCTGTAAATGTGTAAGTGTTTGTTTTTTTATACTATGTTAGTTTTATGTACGTATCCTCTTTGCATGTCTACAAACGCGCTAGTTTTAGTCGGGTATTAGATTAGAGGACGAATGTTTTACCACGTAAGTCAGGTATACTATTTCTTCTGTGGTTAGGTCTGCAATGCATTTTTTGTCGGTGTGACGCGCTGTCAAACAAGTGACCTTCTCATCGTGACACATTAATTTAGCAAAATAATACTTAGGTTTATTACGTGCTTATTTTTTATAATTGGCAATTTTTTGCTCAATCACAGAATTGCAAGTATAATAATATTATCTCGTACATACCTACAATGCAGGGACATTGTACAAGCTAAAAATAACTTTAATAATTTATATCGGATTATTAAATATTTGCTTGATCATTTGATATTAGTTTTAGAGCCAAAATCGAAAGTGTTTGTCAATTAGCGGCCAGCTAAAACGAACGGGCTAATATTAGCATGTGCGACATGTTACTTTTTATGCGACATTAACAAGACACTAATAGACACTGTTTATCTACATTATTTCTGAGACGTCGCGTCGAGGACCTACATGTGTATTTTGCTTAGGATAGGATATTGCCTTGCACTTTCCTACCTTCCCAGGGGTAAAGGAAAGGGGTGTGCTATCTGCTAAAAATCCCCCGTGAGAAGTCTCTCGCCGAGGTGGGGTCACAGATACATTCCAAGCCCAGCTCAACCCGTCTGGATCAATCGTGAGTCATTACATATCAACGATCAATATTACCTCGGCCCAGTACATGGGTAGGTTGAAAGTCGTTTAGCCCAGTAACCACGACATCAGAATATGGCTACTAATAAGGGTACGTAGGGGGTTTTCAGTTGAGGTTTGAGTGAAACCACCATTCAAAGGTGCCCGAGGACAGCAGTGGGGTGTGATCCCCTATTTTTGTGGCGCCACGGTGCTGGTAAAGAAGGTACAAACCTTCAACAGCATTCTCGCGATTGTGGCGGAACGGAAGCACAAATGTCGGCTCCGGGAAAAGTTTTATAGCATGGAGAACCAGTGGCGTTCAGCGAGATCTTGGAGCTTTTCAATATGCTCTGAGGTTGGTCGCCGAGGAGAATTTATTGAATGCTATTTTTTTTATCACTACCAGTCAAATCTTGATCAAATTTAAATGGCACCACATGAGAAGCACGAGCTTTCAAGTTAAAAAAAATAATCATAATCCATTCACCTAGAAAAAAGTTCAGAGGTACACATAAAAAACCTCCTCCTATTTTTGAAGTCCGTCAAAAATGTGTATATTAGTTTGGTCATACAGAGCATCAAGAGGCCTTACGCCTTGGAGTTATATCCGTTTCCCAGAGAGAGAGAGAGCGTCGGGGGACTTCCAAAATATTTTTTTTGCCACTCTTTTATTTACTTTTAGTGTGTTACTTGGTGTTTATTTAACTTGCAATGTATGTTATGTTTGACCGGGTAGAATCTTGCAACTGAATTTTAAATCAGTTATCTTTAACCGATTGAGTTGAAATTTGTTATACTCGCTTATTTTGGATGACAATGCATGCTTTTGCTGTGTAACGTCATTCTAAATCCAACATGGCGGAACAACCAAAATGGCGGACAAGTTATTTTTAATGCACTCGTACAATATGGGTATCAAATAAGAAGGCTTCCTGAGTATAACTCGAAAAATAAAGTGACGTCAATCTAAATTCAATATGGCGGACATTTAAAAGCTGGTTTTTTTTCTAAGTTTTTAACAAATAGCTTAATTCCTCTGACTGTTCTTTGTATGAATGGTCGAGTTAACAACTGTAAATAGTAAAGGTGACAACTCCACCACGTAGTCGAATATTTCGCAGTCGAGATTACTACCAACTCCTGTCAACTACTTCAACAACTTAGCTGTGATAGCTTACATCTTTTCACTATTTCAGCAACTTGATCGCCGACTATCTTGTTACAAACGTACATCAATACAAATGTTCACAATGCAGGCAGAAATGAGCCAATATGCTCGTCTATCACTGGGCGTAATAAGCCATCGGGTTGATACTGCGTGGAGCATGTTATCACGGTTTTAATTATAGTTTTAGATTGGTTTTATAATACGCGTTCTTCATATTTTCAAACTGTAGAATTTACAACTGGTTGAGGTGATCTTGTTAAGGTTCTTTATATAATGGATCTATATCTTTATTATCATGTAATGGATCTCGTATTTTTTTTTTCCTTTGTCTTACAACCTTTTTGGCCAAAATTTCAGCCCGAGTACAGGGATATATTAAAAAAGGCTGCGTGTCCATGGAATTGTGCACGTAACAAATGCTGAATATACTCTTATTGCTGCGGAAACTCAATGTTTTCAAGTATAATGTGAAATAAATATATTTGGCTCAACGTATTAGCATTGCAATTCAGAGAGGCAATGCCGCCAGCATGATGGGAATGCTACCCCAGTTAAGTGGGCTTGAGCACCTGAGTTACCTATAAGCTCGATGTCTTGTGGGAAACTTAGGTCTTTGCTGCATATTGTTTTAGTTTAGTTTTAGGAAGTATAGGCAATTGGCCCGTAGTTAGGACTACCAAATATGTGAAATGTAAATAAGTATTTTTTAGGGGTTTTAAAATATATATTTATTTGAGTATATATTTTCTTTAAAAAATAAAATAAATCATTTGAACTGCACGTTGGCTTAGCAATCGTTCGCCTTCCATATGGTAACTCAAGTTTTCTCCCCAAGGGAAATTTGTGTTTATGTTTCTGGGTGTGATTGTGTGTGTGATGTGAATGTTTTCGGCGCCCACGACACAATTTATTAAACTTAATGTGGCGCTATGAGTGTGAAAATTAAAGTATGTTTATGTTCACATCACTCCAACTATTGAGACTAAAGTTTTTCGTAGTACGGCTATTGAAAATCCTTTAAATTTTTTCAAATAAATTTCAATGTTTCATTAGCGACAGTTTTGATGGACTAATATAACAAATTGTTACAAGATAGTGTTGTCAATATGTTTCACAGAAACGGGAAGCTCCGTAATGTTTAAAACTATAAGCATATAGATATATTATAAGGATTGCATACAACATCATAAAAACGACCTGAGGAGTAAGAGCACAAATATGACATACCTATTATCCTATTTTTTTACCGACTTAAAAAAAGGAGAAGGTTCTATGTTCGACTTTATGTATTTTTTTGTGTATATTCACTGATTTCTCTCCCATTTGTGGACTGGTTTTCAAAATTCTTTTTTTTCTGGTAGATTATACTTCAAATGTGGTCCCGCATAACATTTATCGAAATCGATCAAGACAAAACTAAAATATAAGCGGTGAAGTCGGTTTTTTAAGCTTTGCTTACTTTTAATTTAGATATCCTACAAGTGATTCGCTCCGGCTTCGCCCGTATGCCACTCCTACAGCGCCATCTGCCGGGCTGATTTGTGGATCTAAACTATCAAGGACGCCACCCAAACGCATAAAAAAATTCATTCAAATCGATCCAGTTGTTTAGGAGGAGTTCAGTGACATACACACGTACAGTAGAATTATATATAAAAAGATATTTACGTTACATTTTATTATACCTATTACTGCGACGCAATTGAGTTATACTATAATATTTAAGATCAAAACCCGTCAGTTCGCTAAAGTTGGACCGTATAGTAATTGGAACACACGCGTATTATGTGTTTTATTTGTGCGGCTGTTTTTAAAGCGTCACCTACATTTTACACTAGCTACGCCCCGCGTAAGTCCCGGACAAAAGGTAGCCTATCTGTTTTTCCAGGGTGTCAGTTACCTCCATACTAAATTTCATCAAAATTTGTCCAGCCGTTTGAGCGTGAAGAATTGACATACACAAAAACACTCACAAACATTCGCCTTTGTAATATTAGTGTGATAGTAATACAGATCTAGGATCACGCAAGGATAAATATATCTACGTATATGAAGATACAAATAATAAGAATAGGTAACTTAGGTCTTTGCTGTAAATAGTTTTAGGAACTATAGGCAATTGGCTCGTAGAATCAAAATCAAAATCGTTTATTCACATGGGCCCCAAAGAGGCACTCATGAAAGTTAATGATCTCCATCCAATCCAACTCGAGAAGAACCTGGCAAGAATCAGAAGAATAGTCAACGTTATCTCACTAATATTGTAAAAGGCGAAAGGTTGTGATTGTGTTTGTATGTTTGTAACTTCTTCACGGTCAAACGGAAAATCGATGTTGATGAAATTTGGTATGGACGTAACTGATACCCTGGATATAAGCTACTATATATCACGGAACTCTCGCGGGTCCGGGTCTTACGAAGGTAAAACCGCGGGACGTGTGTTGATATATACTGTTGTCTTCTAGAACTGCATATAAATACAACTAAATTTAAAAACATATCTGTCTACGAATGCCAAACTGGTCGGAGACAAGATCAAGATAGGTATTCTAATTATCTGACGTCAGCTAAAAGGTCAAAATATTATTTTTATCTAAGATATAAAATAGCTATAATTATTATAGACAGATTCGGAATGAAACAAAGTAAGATACGAACGTTTATCATTGTCAGACGCGAAAATTAATTAAAAATTAAATTAATTACATATTCAAAATAACTTGTAAAAGACATATTGAACTGCCCGTTGGCTTAGTTGGGTGGCGTTCGCCTTCTAAGCAGGGGTATCGGGTTCGATTCCCGGCGGGAACACAAGATTTCTCCCCAAGGAAAATTTGTTTCTGGTTCTGGTTGTGATTGTGTGTGTGATGTGAATGTTTCCGGCACCCACGACAGAAGTCATCGAACTTAGTGTGGGGCTGTGAGTGTGAAAGTGTTTATGTGTTTATGTTTATGTTATATAATATGTTTTGTTTCATAATCTAATTCAAACTCTCGCACAATTTTGAACTATAACATTATAACGAGATTTAACAATTGTCGATTTCTGAATCAACTATTGTTTCGGCTTCATTCGGAAGCCTTTTTCAGGATGAGTGCGAAGCGTTCGCCGTCGCGTCCCACCTCGCACGTTTTACATGTTTCATTTTAATTATTTTTATAACGTTTTACTCTTTTATAGGATGATGAATTGATTCATTTTTTCAAGGAACATGCCTATTAGAAATCTGTTTTTATGTGTGTGTTTTACCTCAATACATATAGGATTGCTATCGTATAAAATATCGATCAGAAACACAAGGCAGCATATAAGAGAGAGACTTTTGGTCAGAGTAGGATACAATCGGTAATGCAGGCCCTGTGTAAGCTATGAGTTATATTCAACTAAACACAGGTCTACGCTGACTGTGTGGGTTCTCAAAAGGTGTTGACGTAAATGAGGCGGCCGGTTCTAAAAATTATGTAAGTACAAAATGGATTCACAAATATTGTGCCAATCCTCGGTGGGAGAAGGACAAAGAGGTAATGTCCGTTTAAAATTAATGTAAAAACAAATTAATTCATGTATAATAACCTATGAGATAGCCTATTACGCCGCACTCAAACGTATTTTGTAAAATGTATTACTTTATTATATACAAAATGTATATAATTCAAAAGAAAAAAATAATTGTTTTCGTTTCTTTATACAATCTTTTAACTCATTTTTTTAATAAACGTTACTCACATCCGCTTCGCATAGTTTAGAATATACTTAGGCAACAAACACTAATCTTGTAAACAATATCTATTTTTATGTTAAATGTCGCATATAGACAATATTATTATGATTTTTTTTAAGAACAACCAAGATTCTCAAACATAATAAAAAAAAAAATCGAATAAACATGGCAAGGTAACTTAAACCTTTATACATGCTTTAAAAAAAAGTTGTATTCAACACCTCTATCCCTCTGACAACTGTAACTATTTACAACTAAATTGATTATGCATTCATTTATGCATGCAGCTCTCGTAAATTAACATTGCAAGGACTGTAACCCTACTATAAACGTCGCGGTATCGCCCGTTCCATACCATAATCGATTGTAAATAATCAATCAATGATACATAACTCGATACATAACTCTGGCTTATGTATAGTACGGATATTAAGCACGAGATGTTAATTTATGTACTTATGCATACCAATGTCAGGTGACGTCACAATAGAATGACATTGGTGGCTATTATTTTGAGACGCAAGATTTAGACGATATAGTACGATAGTCGATCTTTATGAGATAGTAATCAGAGGATAATTACAAAACAAGAACAAAGCAACAAGAGCTCATGGACGCTGCACCAAATGCAGTTCGGGTGGCTGAGTTCTGGGCCTCAGCTATTTAACAGTTTGCCATCGACACGCTAAGAAGAAGAATTACAAAACCTATCCATAACAAAAGTCGTTGCATGGAGTTTTGCCGCGAAAGTGAAAAAATGGCGTTGTTGATTTTGTATAATTTTCCAAAACATGTGATTCTTCGAGGCTAATGTGTAATAATGGTGGATTATTAACCGGTAAATACTTAGTGAACGTGCATAAGTGTAGGTAAATTATACAAAGTTGAAAAACGTGATTTTGGCTTTCGCTCCAAAACTCCAATAGAAGTTCTAGTACAGTTTCTACCGCTTTACTATGGCATGACTTGACTATGATCGGACCTTGAGTCTTTTACTTGACATTGACTGTGACTTGTGACTAGGACTTTTAATATGAAATACTCTTGAAATATATTATTACTTGACACTAGCTAAATGAACAAGATTGCGAAGCCAATATTAAAAGAAAAAAAAAAGTCGTTGTATGACATTAGCACAAGAAAGCAACAGATAGAAATTTGTAAAATGATCTTTTTATCTATTTCTTTATATTTGACGAACCAGTTGACGCAGTAGGCAAGTCTCTACCTCTTGCGACGTTGGTCCTGGATTCCCGGCAGGAGCACAATTTTCCTTCCCAGGGGATATTTTCAACCAATTTCAAAAAAGGAGGTTCTCAATTCGACTATATGTTTTTTTATACTTTATTTTTATTTATTTTTCTGTATCTATGTTACGTGATATCTCCATCAATCATTCTTATTCTTTTTCAAAAAGATTAGTGTATTTGGTTTTGGTTGTGATTGTGTATGTGATGTAAATGTTTCCGGCACCCACGATACAAGTCATCGAACTTATTATGGTTTTGTGAGTGTGAATGTATTATTTGACAATATCTCACCTGATAGAAAGCAGCTGCAGCTGAAGATATATAAACATAAACGCTTTCACACTCACATCCCCATACTAAGTTCGATGACTTACATCGTGGGTGCCGGAAACATTCACATCACACACACAATCTCAACCAGAACCAGAAATACAAATCTTCCATAGGGAGAAATCTTGTGGTTCCGCCGGGAATCGAACCCGATACCCCTATTTAGAAGGCGAACGCCAGCCAACTAAGCTAACGGGCAGTTCATATAACATGCTTCACTAGAAGATACCTTAATTAAAAATTTGATGAATCCAGTCAATATGGTCGATAAAAATATAATTAATAGATATATATATAGTCGATATATATGAAACTTCAATGATTTTAATAGAAGTAATACATATCTTATAAAGTAGATCGACCGGAAGTTTACAAGGCTAAATAACGTTTTCCTCATATATAAGACATTTCTTTGTTTCATTTATTAACTCTATAAACTGTGTAGTTAAGCAATAAATATTAAATATATTATATTAAACTCATTCAACGATTAAATTAATAGCTATAACTGATAATTTATGTAATAAAATAGTTGAGTAATAGAAATAATTGTAATTTATTCTTTAACATAATTGTGACGGTAATCGCAGCAATGTTAATTACGTAATAGATTAGTCTTAGAACTATAATTGCATTTAACACCGACAATTTAAATGCGAGCGTCTGTAAGTACAGCCAGCAACAAAAGCAAATAGCTGAACATTACTCCCTTTAATGGCATCAGAAGTTTAGTGGTTATCAAAAGTAAATCAATAATTTGGCCACAGAAAACGACCCAAAAATTGCACAAAATCATGCATTGTCTTGACTAACTCTATTTGAGCTTAAGACAAAAGGTCAAGATTTAGTGAATATTTTATTACATAGTTTATCTTCATAGTGTTAGATAAGATCGCACATTGTACCTATTTATTAGTAATTTCTTTTATCTACTTTTTTATTATTGGTGTCAAAAAAGAGTTATTGTATTGTGTATTGTATAGTATTGTGTTCTAATGTAACTAATAGCGAGCTAGTTTAACAGTAGTTTTGACGTTTGAATGACAGTTTTGTTGACACAATTCGCGTTTTTTATTATCATTGGTTCAGTGTATATTATCAATCCCATGATATACTGGCGAAATAATCAGCATCGACTACATGCTCATTAATTTGGTAATTATAATTATTGTCTATGGACTACATTATCTATACTCTATATGTGTACATGTATGGGAGAAGGTAAAATTCTTATTTATGTGGGTAAGGTTATTAGTTTTAAATTTATTTTGAATTTAAACAAGCTATGACTATGTTATAAAGCTATGTTCAACATATTTTGTAATATAGCTATGTTAAATAAATTTTTTTTAAATTTGATTCTTTTTTGCTGACTGCTCATTTCGTTGTATCTGACTGCATGCGTGTTTATTTTTTGTCATAATATATTTTATTTGCTAATATTCAATACACCTGATTTAGATTGAATATTGTAGATTTATTAAACTTAGAGTTATTCAATAAATTAAACCATAATTTTCCATAAATAAGTAAGTATTAAAATTATAAATAGTATTCAATAAATATATAGTGACATTGCAGGACACAGCTTGGCTTTGATTTCATTGATTTGTATCGTATGCGCTTTATATCTATTATTTAATATGCATATGACATACAAGGGCTATACATTACAACAACACATTATCTAATCTGCTTGTGATAATTTATAACTGGGTTTAATAATGGCTATAAATTACAACAGCTGATAACATATTCTGTTGTTAAATAATACATGAGTACCTATATCTAATAGTATATACAATGAGTATAAAACTAGGTCGTGCGAGTGCGTTCCCTTTCTTGAGAATATACTTGCGACAGAACTTAAGTATTCTAGAGAAGAGAGAGTGAGAGAAAAAAAAAGAAAAAAAATAATACAATTTGCCAAAGAGGGTTGATGGATGTCAAGTAGGTGGCATTATAAATACTCATGCATGATCTTATCAACGTGGGTTTGTGTTCAGCGGCGAAAGTGAAAAATAGTGTTGTCGAATTTTTATTATTTTCCAAATCTATGATTCTTGGAGAGATAATGTGTAAGACTGGTGGATTATTGACCGTTAATACTTATTGAACGTGCATGAGTGTAGGCAAATTATACAAAGTTGATAAAGTAATTTTCGCTTTCGCTCCAAAACTACAATGGAAATTTTAGTAAAGTTTCTGCCACTTTATTTGGACATGTAGTGACGTGTAAAAACACTTTAATTATTTGATTTGTTGGCATTGGCTTAGAGCGCAAAAATTGTTGAGCCACGGTAAAAAAAAAAAACATGTCTCGAGTAAGTTCAGAAGTCATTCTTCATTCATAAATTCTTCCTCCGGGCAGAAAACCAGGAATGGAACTCCTTGCCTGAGTCGGTGTTTCCTGATGAGTACAGTATGGCAGTCTTCAAGTTGCGAGTGAATAGGTACCTTCTAGGCAAGCTTGCTACATCGTCGAACACACCGTCGCTTACCATCAGATGAGATTGTGGTCAAAAGTCAAAATCTTGAATTAAAAAAAAATACGCAATGTTAGTCTATATTTAGCAGGTATTTACCGAGAAAGGAGAAAATAAAGTTTTTTTATTGCACCCACTTAAAAGTATTAAATTTTTTAAGTATCTAAGTTATCTAAAATTGCGGATGCATAAACATTTATCACTAATTCAGATAAAGTAGGTATAACTAGCAACCTTGATTTATTTGTTATAAAATCAACACTGTTTTTAAAAGCTAAAAATTGTATCGAATTCTTTATTAACATATATTTTATGATAACACTGTTTTTAAGAGCTAAAAATCTTATATTTTTTTATGGTGACACGAGTATACTAAATACCAAATAAAATCACTCAAATAGTCAAAATAACATTTAAAATGCACAAAATTAACATAATTATAAACGGGACATTTATCACAGTCCACACTCTAAATCTATTTGTTTTCGGTGTTTTAGTTTCACCAACTGGACACTTATGTGTCCAGATCCGTATGTCCAGTTAATATCTAACTAGAACTCAATCTCTTAAAATCTAACTTCTCCAACTTTGTAACGATGCCAAAGTTACAAAGTTGACGTGCTAGATTTTTGTAACACAATAATTGTTTTTTGATTTTAAAAATACATATGCGTCATATTATGTATTTTGGGTAATTACTTATGAAGTCAAGTGTCAAGCTTATAATTTTTTGGAATTGTATGTAAATTTAATAATAATTATATATTGAAATACATTCGGATTTTATGCCACAAGTTAAAAATAATTGTACGTATTACAGACCTTTTCAACCTGTAAAATTATTAATTAATCCTACTATAAATCCGAAAGTTTGTGTGTAACTACGCAAGTGTGTAAGTATGTTTGTTACCTCTTCACGTTTTAACGGCTGAACGGACTTGGATAAAATTTGGAATGTACATAGCTAATACCTAGGAATAAAACATAGGCTACTTTTTAACTTGATAATAGCGTGCAAGGCGCGGGGCACGGCTAGTTAATTAATAAAAGACGAGAAAAAATACATTAAAAAATAAAAAAAATTAACTAATAGACTCAATTACATTAGATACTAAAATTCTCAATAATTTATGTTTTGACAAATTTTAAATAAAAATAACAAAATATACACACACAGTTATATGAATTTATGTAGTAAATTGTATTTTTTTTAATTATAGTTTTTTATAATTATAATTATTTATATTGGATTCAAAAAATTTGTGAGACAGTTTTTTAAAATCGAGATATTCTCATTTCAGCTATACGATATGGATACGGATACTTTCGCAAGATGTAAAAAAAAAGAAAAGGATTTAAAAGTAATTTTCAACCCACTAAAAAGGGTTAAAGTGTTTTAAATGGAATGTAAATATGTTTATATTTGATTTATGTAGATTTATGCTCCCACTCAACGTTATAAAATTCCTATACTAACACATTAACATAATGGGCAGTAGCATGTAGTCCAAGATTTTTTTATGCCAGATAGGTAAGTATTTTATCCGCTACCTGGCCTGATAGAAAGTGATGATGCGGCCGAAGATGTAGCATGCTTACCTTACCTAGAAGATATCCTACTAACATTATAAATCCGAAAGTTTGTGTGCAAGTGTGTGTGTAAATGTGTATGTAAGTGTGTAAGACTTTGTTCCCTCTTCACGCTTTAATGGCTGAACGGATTTGGATTAAATTTGGAATGTACATAGATTATACCTGGGATTAACACAAAGGCTACTTTTTATCTTGATAATAGCGGGCGTAACCGCGGGGCACGGCTAGTCTATAGATATCCTGATAGACAGAACGATAACGAAATCATCCTTTAATTATTATATTTTGAGGTAATTTGATATATATTTAATACCTATAATTAAATTAAATTAAATTATAGTACCTACATACCGTATTTTTACTTTTTTTCTACAAAAATCATTTTAGCTGGCAAAAAGGTTTAACTAATTATTTCGAACTTAGTGTGGGGCTGTGAGTGTGAACGCGTTTTTTTATGTTTATCGAATAATGACTTCAACGGATTTTACATAAAGTTCAAAACATCAAAATAAAAAATAATAGTTACACGTGACAAAATAACATTGTAATATAATAATATTTATGCTCTCTGGCTAGTTTGGTTGCGCGTCTGACTTCATCTAAGCAGCGGATATCGGGTTCGATTCCCGGTGGAATCATAAGTTTTCACCCCAAGTTAATTTTGTGTTTCTGGGTGTAATTGTGTGGGTCTTGTAAACGGTTCCAGCACCTAAATCTCTCAAACGGCGGAAGTATTCAAATCTTGCCAAAGTTTTTATAAGGTTTTGTCTTCTCGAGGCTATGGCCAATGCAACTTGGCCGAAACGTCGAGGTAAATAAAAATAGTTTTTTAGCGCGATGAAGTCCCGAGATATTACCTAAACTAAAGGTTTTATATTTGTGCCGTTTCGGGTTGAGACGAGGCCCATGGGGACCGGGTGCATTAGACATTTTCAAATATCTGATTGATTCGGCACATGACCAAAATGCTGGGTTATATTTGGGGCAGAGAATAAGCCTTGCTATACAGCGTGGTAATGCAGGAAGCATTTTGGGAATATTGCCGAACATTAAAGATCTTCTAAACCGTCTTTAACCTAGACCATAAAACAAGAAATTGATTACATTTTGATTTTCTTTGTTTTGTACTCTTACCTAGTAAAACAACGATATATGTAACAAGTCCAGCTTACGTTAAATTTATAAGATGATTTTTTTTTTATTCAGAAGCCATTGCAGTAACATTTGGTTTTTGTTTTTTCTTATATATTAATTCTATACTTACAGTTTAACCTTCCTCGAGAGGTTATATGACTGTTTTTTGGCTATTTCTTGCAGACGAATCTGAAGGACTTTCAATCATTGAACCAAGAGTTACAAAGGCGAATCAATTAGATTCAACCCTTTCTCAGTAATATTTGGAAGTAATGAAATTAACGAAAATATTTGCCCTTACCTTTACCGAGCTAATATTTGCTATGCAGCAGAGTAAAACACGATGTTTACTTGATTGTTCACAGTAATAAAGGACGGGGGCCCGTCAAGCGAGCATTGTTTAAAACCGTGTTCAATTTACTCTCTTAAGACATACAACATAAGGGCGATTATTAGATATCAATAGCGGTTACACAAATTACACTTGTTACAAGCAGGTATGTGTACAACGTAAACATAACATAACGCTTTCACACACACAGCCCCACACTAAGTTCAAAGACTTGTATCGTGGGTGCCGGAAACATTTACATCACACACACAATTACATTCAGAACCAGGAGCACAAATGTCCTTTGGGAAGAAAAATTGTGCTCTTACCGGGAATCGAACCCAGGAACCTCGGCGCAAAGGACCTGCCCCCTACGCCAACTAGCTCGTCCCATTTCATCACGATGTTAAGTTCTGTTTTTTTTTTTAATTTACAGGTTAGCTAGCCAAGCGAGCATGAGAAACTTCTGCTTTTACCTGGCTATCTATACTATATTAAAATACCCATAGGTTACCGTGATGTAAGAAAATCTGTCACAATGCTCAATAGCGTCGGGAAAGCTATCTTTGAGAGCAGCTATCGTTCTCACCACCCTCGACCACATCTTCACTTACTAATAAGTAAGAAAGTGGTTAAATGCTATCCTATCAGTACCTGCAAACATTTAATACTAGTGGCTCTGTGAGCTGTAGTCGTCGCATATTTTTCGAAATAGCTGAAATATGTTTTTTTTATATATATTATATATTATATTATATATATATTATATTATATATTATATTATTTTATATACCTATATTATATATATGCGTATTCCAGGTCTAGTGTGTTTACCAGTTTCGATCACATCGTCACTTACCATCAGGTGAGATAGTGGTCAAACACTAGCCTGTCACAAATAGAAAAAAAAAATATATATATGTATAAATATACCTATATATATTTATATTTTATTAATTTTTTTTTTTTTTTTTTTAACGCATTCACACTCACAGCCCCACACTATATAATTATATGTGATAAAACATAAACCTGTAAACTTAATGTTGGCTTAGTTTTTAGCAGGTGTGTCGGGTTCGATTCCCAGGGGAAACACAAGTTTTCTCTTCATGAAAAAAATGTGTTTCTGGATCTGGTTGTGATTGTGTGTGTATGTGTATGATGTGAAAGTTTCTGGCACACAAGTCATCGAACTTAATGAAGTGTTGTGAGTGTGAAATGTTAATATTGACGGGCCAATTGCCTATATTTGTTTATTTATTTGTACCTAATTTATTTATACGAGGATACATAATATATTTATATATTGTTTGTAATTATTCGTTGAATAAACGTTTTACTTGACTTTATTTCAATGGCGTGATAATCGCATTTAATAAAAACTGATTACGTCATGATCTAGTTATTATCATGTCATGTGAAATAAAGTGAGGCAAAGAAACATCAATTGGCTTTCGTAATTTTCCACATATACTAACAATATCGCGGTTTTATATCTTTGTTCCATGTTTGCAAGTTATTATACTATTTTTTTTCCTATTAGACATGTTCGACATTTATTTGTTATTCCGATTTTCTTGTTTTTAACGTTCTCAATTGGTTTTTAATCAATTTTCACCGACTTATATCTGTTTTTAATTAACTTAGTTCTTTATTTTTTGGAGTATCTAGAGAACAATTTTTTTTTCCGGGTAAAGAATTTAAGAGAATTTATCCGTGCTGCTTCTGATAAATTTGGTAGTAGCGAAAGAAAAACCAACGCAAAAATAATTAAATCGTAGTTTATACATGCATATATATATATATATATATATATATATATATATGTCTATACATAGTTTAATAGATCCGCGGTCGGGATAAAGTAAAGAATGTCCTAATCAAGGCTCAATATCTTTAGATACAAAAAAATATTTAGACTCGTCTAGATGTTCAAGCCACTACGGAATATGGATGAGATTTTAATATAGGTAAAATATATTTTTTCGAATCTTTATAGCTGTAAAATTACAAACTAATGTTATTTTTTATTTAATTATTTATTTATTTTTTTCACCAATGAGTCGCTTTGCTCGCCGATCAATGTAGTCATCCCAAAGGTGACTACAGTATACTCCATACAAGATCGGATCAACTTTTATACTATTTATTTATTTATTTAAGTGGCAGCTGTGATTTGATCGTGGACGTCACATAAGAACGTCAAAATGGCTACGTTTAAAATTTTCCAAACCGAAATTTCATTTAAAAATATTTATTTAAAAACGTTTTCAGGAATGTTCTTTTTGCCAGTTGTGTATTGACGTAAATAATCAAATAAAATAATTATGCATATTCCTTAGACACACACAAACACTAGGATATTCTGTATCAATGTGATATGCTGAATTGGCCGAGGTATAGGTATATTATTTATTAAAGTTCTCGATTAATTCTAAACAAAAAATTGATTTATTTGTTGTTAACAGTTAATTGTCTTAATTATTTATCCATCAAACCTAGTTTTAGATCTAATCTATAACTGTATATTTTCTTATCTGTATAATCTTAGTAGGTAGGAGATAGTTTAGCTAAGAGAACGTCGGAATGTCGTCATATTCTCGAAATAACAGGAAATATTGTCATATTCTCTTGACCTACAATGCGAGTGTGGTTTAGAGGTAGCAAGTGCGACTTTTATTCTTCCTACCCTGGTTTGAATCCCGTTCGACTCTGCCATAACTCTCTCAATCAATTTGCACTTTTTCTAATAATGGTGAAAAAAAATCGTGAGAAAACACACGTTCAGGAATCATAATTTAAAGTTCGAAGACATAAAATATGTCTTAATTAATTATGTCATAGAATCAGGGAATGAATTTGGCTGATGATTATGCTAAAATACCTATGAAAGAACGCCTCCAGTCCCAGTAGTGGGAAAAAATTGACGATGATGACGCTAAAATGATTAAAATTGACTTCGGTACATATTTGAAAAAAATTTGAAACATTTAAAAATTTGCTTAACGGTTTTTGTCATTTTTCAAGCGAATGATGCATGAATAATTAAGGTATGTATTTGGCTAAATATTAACAGATATTTTAAATAGAGTCTTTAAAAAATATAAATTATATTTATTAGCAACAGCACAAGGTCACCAGAACATCCTAATACAATTTGAATATATTAAGATTAAAGCGCGTTAACTTTGCAATTTAAAACACAAATAAGTATTATTTCAAGTTCAAGACCGCGCGACCTTCTTCGAGCTAAGTAAAAAATAAACGGTTTTAGGTAAAACTCCGTTCCACAGCCAATTACAGAAAAGTCAGACATAGCGTTTTCATAATAATTTAAATTCTTTTGTAGCCATGTAAATTTGCATAATCCTCACAACTGTTCTAAAATTTAAACAGCTGAACGACCAACGATCATCGCAAGGTTAACAAGAAATTAAAAATAAAACTTTTTTCACTTTTCCAGCCGGTTGTAGAGCAATGTGGACACAATCACTGGCACTTTTAATTGCACGTAAAAAAAGTAAAATCACTGATTTGAATTTTCCACTCGCGCGCTAACGGAGCGTTTTCCCGCGAAAATTTGAGTGCGACGCGTACGCCCCCTCGCTCGGTTCATATCAAACTGGCTCGTGTAGGCGACGCTCGCTCCGTGCAAACTTGCGAATACTTGCGATTCGCTATCGGGCGAATGTGCTACAGCCGCCGATCTTTTTTCGTATAACCTTTCACATAGGTTGTCAATCCGGTAATATTACAATAACAGCCAAAATTACCAGGAACCACAGAATAAATATAACTGAAACGTACCGAACATTTATATTGCAGTATTTGTGAATGTTTTGTTGTGAGTTACTTTTAGATGGCTGACAAGAATGACAAGTGACGTCTAGATAAGAAATTCCCTTGTGAGATACGATCGTGAAATTGTCTAATCTAAAACTGAACGAACTTGATTAAATTGAGGATCAAAAAGTTTAAAGACTGACATTCATGTAGACATGGCGGGAATGTTATTCTAATTCATATTCTAGATGGGGCGGCAACGCCTGCCTACTTCCCACTTGGGGGGTTGTGCATTAGCATTGATAAAACATTTCTATGCCTGCAGCGATCTAAGCCATCTCAATTCCTTAATGTACTGGAGTATAGTTGGGGTGTAGCTCAGGGTCCCTGATGTAGAGCTATACTATATACTACTGGAATGTTATTACTATAAAAAGGTTGTGATAAGCACCTTCCCATTCCTGCACATTTCAAAATGTTTTTTTTCGTTTTGCGTCCTCTTTATCCAAAAGTCTGTAAGAATTCGCTTTTAGCAATAAGGCCGCCATTGTTACACTTATTTTGTAAGTCTTTATTTTCTGTTCTGTTTTGTCACAATTAAGGTGTTTAATGAGTTAATCTATTTGTCAATCGATGGCCATGTGATGAGTACAATAGTGATGTTGCAATCATTCTGAACCCGAGCATTGTATTTTCTTTAGTATTTCTTCTGTTATTTCGCACTGTAGTACGTGCTCTACATTTTCACACTACTGCATAGAGTTCCTGCAAAGAGCTTATCAGTGGCACTAGTTTTGTACAAGTGATAATGCAAGATTGCAATGACCGTCATCTGGTATAAGTATATAATTATTTACTTACATACAACAGATTTTTTTTCCCAACGTTTGACCAATAACTAACCATGAATTTCTATTATCTTTCCATGGGAAGATGTACTATCCTTGCTAAAAAGATGCCTTAGATACTCGTATTTAAATCAAATAGACTTTTAAGAGTCTCAGATATACAGTGTTAAAATTTTTTATTTTGTGATATTTCTTTTGTTGTGGAATGGAAGGATAGCTTCTGTTTTCCATCAATAATTTAATTTGTCCACATTAGTTTTTTTTTATAGAACTTAAGACAATTCTTTGATACTATCTACGGGCTAATTGAGTATATTTCTTAAAACTATATACATCTATACAGTAAAGTCCTAAATTACATACGAGGCGTCGAGCTTATAGGTAATTCAAGTTCTCACTCAACTCACTCAAGGTCACTACGAGTGGGTAGCGTTCCCATATGAATTGTTGTGCTTTTTCTATCCCAAGTCACTGTGGATCAAGAATTTTTAATAGCAGTAGTCTTGCAGAGGTTTACTGTTTAGTTTTCTGGGTATGAGCTGTACATCAGTTTTATTGTGCATTTCTGCATGCATGTCTGAGTTTTGCTTCCGAGCTTATAATACTCTAACAAGACTGTGGCACCGATCGTAAGTTTTCTGATTCCGTAAATGAAAGCTGCGTTTGAGTATGTACTCGCGATATGCTGTTTTCCTGGCCTCAGTTGTTGATATCTCTTAGTTCTGCCAGTAGTTTTTATAGCGATGTAAGTGTCTTTTGCTTGATTCAGTGTATTACTTTGTTCAAGGCTTATAATTCCCAGAGTTCGAGCTTTAGTGAATAAAACTACCACTTCTTGCCGCTGTTTGTTTCTTGCGCAATCCTTAAAATTTTTCACCATTGTTAGATCAAATTTGTTATAATTATAACAAGTTACTGTTCGCAGCAAGCACTCAAAAGAATATTTTGGTGCGGTTTGACAAATCTACGTTGCAGTTCGCTACCATACCTACTACGCAATCTCAAAAAAGAACTCTATGTCATTAGTTATAAGACTGGATTTTATTTGTTCAATTTAGGTAGTTTATTTTTTTGTTAGACAAGTAAAAATCATAAATAGTCACGGCATCCGCTTTTGGTTGTTTTCCTCGTATTCAAGGTCTTATATTCCTTGTGATAATAAAAATCTTAAAGTTCTTTAATGCGGGACTGGTAAGGTCATATGGTTTATTTTTAGTAAACCGGCTCTACTTTGCGTCCTAAATTCAGTTTCTGCGTTAGGGTTGTCAGAAGGTTTGTCGTCATAGCAAGTGAATTATATAATCAAATCGTTATTAGTGAAAGTAGGGTGTACAAGTCATACGCGTGTAAACCATCGAAGCCGCAATTATAATTAGATTAAGTCACTGTAACCAAAATCGGAAATTTATATATATATATGTGTTATAATTATATAGAAGCATAAATGGGATATATATAACACCTAGAAATCTAAGGCGGATTCTCCTGTAATTGGTGCCTCTGGATATAAACGAGCAAGACTGAGTTCATGTCAGGCAGGCGGTTGGTCGTAAAAACTTTTGCCAAAAATTATTCACACACAACATCGGTTCACGAGTAAGTGATAAATCCCCTAGAATTTAATGTAACCGAGCGATTTAAAAATAAGGTTTATTTTTTGTTGTAACAAGATTAGCAAATATTTGATCACAATCGCGCCTGACAAGAAATGATGCGGTTGACGATGGAGAAAATTTCCATGGAAGATGCCTATTCACTCGCGACTTACAAACTCCAATAATGGTAGGCGAGAATCCCCTCCATTAAGTTGGAGTAATAAATAATAAAAATAATCCATTTAAAAGACTTTATTTCTACATTAATTTAGACCAGCGGTCGGCAACAAGCTCCCCTCGGCCACATGAAGCCCGCGTTTGTCCCGTTTGTAGTGCGGTCAAATTAGACCAAAAAATAAGAGTAAAGTTACCTAAATTCCCACTAAGCTGAAAATCGGTAAGATTGTTTGAAATATCATTAAAAACAAAATTTGAAAGTACCCTATCTTTCCCCTGTAAGGAAAAAATTTTATTCAAGGTCAAAGGTAAAAAAATGATTTATTTACGATTTTCAGCAAAACGGTAAGTTTTATCATAAAAATATACTCAGACAAAAATTGTAGATCATAAAATTATCTACAAAAAATTAATTAATACTTTTTTTTCTACGAGCCACCGATTTTGAGATATAACGATTCTAAAAGTTGTAAAAGTTGTAATCGTCATAATATGCATGAGTACGCCACGTATATATACATCTCTATAGTTGTAATAATAATATATGTTATGCTGTTCTGTTCTCCGGCATTTACACATTGTCAAGGCCGGTTGTGCTCTAATATTGAATCACCAACAGTAGAGGATCCGTTTGATTCCAACGAGGCAACTTGCGATACATCGCTATTAACGCAGTTTACATGCACTCAGGATGAAGATGAAGAAAAACAAGAACAAGAAGAACAAGAACAAGACTAACAAGAACAAGAACTTATTGGCGATAGTAAGCTGATTAAGTCCAGATTGCACAGCCTTGGTCACAGGCGTATGGTCGCAAGTCTATCGGTATTCTATCGTTTGCATTTTGGAGAGTGTGCGCAGGAATTACATCAGTTAATTCCACCATGCCCATTTTACCATCTAACAACCAGACAAACTGACAAACGTCATCCATTTATGGTTGACATACCTCCAGTTCGCTCGAAGCGGTTTGCTTCTACGTTCATCATCCGTACAGCGAAGGAGTGGAACTCATCGCCTGCGTCATTGTTCCCTGAGGGGTATAATCAGGGAGTCTTCAAATCGAGAGTGAATAGGTATCTTCTAGGCAAGCATGTCACATCTTCGACCGCATCATCACTTTCCATTAGGTAAGATAGTGGTCAAATGCTTGCCTATTCTGCATAAAAAAAAAGATCAAGAAGAAGAACAAGAAGAAGATTTTGAAAGTTACGACACGGACGATTAAATTTCACTTCTTTTTTTAACTTAAATTGTTTTTATCTTTTCAATCTCTGCTAATATCCATTATTTCGCGCTAAGTACACTACCTCATAGGTGGCGAGGAAACGTGTGCATATTATGACGATTACAACTTTTACATCTTTTTGAATCGTTATATCTGAAAAACGGTGGCTCGTAGAAAAAAAAGTATTAATTAATTTTTTGTAGATAATTTTATGATCTACAATTTTTGTTTGAAATATTTTTATGATAAAACTTACCGTTTTGCTGAAAATCGCGAAAAACTCATTTTTTTTACCTTTGACCTTGAATAAATTTTTTTCCTTACAGGGGAAAGATGGGGAACTTTCAAATTTTGTTTTAAATGATATTTTAAATAATCTTACCGATTTTCAGCTTGGTGGGAATTTAGGTAACTTCGAATGTCTAAATTGACCGGTTGCGGCCCGGGATTCTATCGTAAATTAGTCATAAATATCTAAAATATAATCATATCTAATATAGTCAATAGCGAACCGTCTGCGACTGCCCCAAAACCGACAAACATTTATGCAGTATTATCGATAGAAAAAGCAGTAACATGCCTATGTCGCGCGTTGTAAAAGCGGTGAAGGAAAAACATTTTGGCAATAACGGAATTAGAATACATGAGACATTACGTCTTCTTGCTACCTTGTCATATGGACTAACTGAGTAGCCTTCTTTTATTTTCTTAACTTTGGCTTCGCTATCTTGTGCATTTAGCCAGTGTGAATTTATAATATAATAAATATTTCAAGTGTATTTCAAATTAAAAGTCCTAGTCACAGTCAAAGTCAAATAAAAGAGTCAAGGTCAAGTCATAGTCAAGTCATGCCCTTGTAAAGTGGTAGAAACTTTACTAGAACTTCTATTGGAGTTTTGGCGCGAAGGTTAAAATCGCGTTTTTCAACTTTGTATGATTTTCCTACGCTTATGCACGTTCACTAAGTATAAACGGTTAATAATCCACCAACAATCCAAGAATCACAGGTTTTTGGAAAATTATACAAAATCAACAACGCCATTTTTTCACTTTCGCGGCATAAGTCTAAGTAGTCTTGTCTATGCTAGAACACCGGACACCCGGATTTGGGAAAGAATAAGGTTGATAGCGGTAGTAATTCACTTTCCTTGAAAGTATCTGCAAGGGATTTTAATTTAGTCAATGTTGAAGCAAGGCTGTAAGCTTTGATGACTTGCAAATGGACAGACTGCTTTGCATTTTAAATGTTTGTTTGAAAACTACGTCTTTTGCCCAAATAGAGCGTCTGACGTCAAATAACATTCTGTCGCGGATTTAATTATAATTTTAGATATGTATAATCCTACATAAGATTACCTTTTCCAAGTTAAATGAATGTATAGCACTCAATAACGACTTAATAAAATAAAGTAAAAATTTGGACGATAAAAATACACATATTATTTTATGTCATATTAAATTTTAATACTTACCTGGATGACCTAACCTTGCTCGTCAAAACGACGTTTTCTAAAAGTCAAACCTACCTAAATCGATTGATCACCCCCGAAATCCCCTGCATACATATGAATTTCACGAAAATCGTTGGAGTTGTTTCCGAGAATCAGATTAAATATTTACATATTAAAATAATTGCTCGTTTAAAGGTGTTGATGATGGTTCTGTGCCTATCGGCTAACACCGAAATTTCAACAAAGATATAAATATTAAACATATTTAATATCACAGAGGTGGCCGCAATAACTTGTACAATATCACGATTTTTAGTAACGACACACACAAAATATCTCTACTATAATATTATAAAGCTGAAGATTTTGTTAGTTTGTTTGTTTATTTGAACGCGCTAGTCTCAGGAACCGCTGGTCTGATTTAAAAAAAATCTCCTGTAAACCCGCGTAAGTCCCGGACCCACGAGAATTCCGGGATAAAAAATAGCCTATATGTAAATTCAGGGTGTTAGATATGTCCACACCAAATTTCATCAAAATTGGGTTGAAATTGAGCGTGAAGAAGCAACAAACAACACTCACAAACTGTCACCTTTATAATATTAGTGTGATGTGATTTTATTATTTATATTTATTTCTTGACGATATTTTGAAAGTAACGCATATTAAACAATGCTTTTGAATAAGGTACCTCCAGGTAAATGGTCTTGACAGTAGAGGAAACGTGTTTTTGCCAACCCTAAATTCCTTAAGTACTTTTTACGCAATCTTCTCTGCCCTCCCCGTTATTTTAAGAATAAAACCCATTCACTGCAGAACGTAGGGTCTGCATTTTTTTTTTATTGTGATCCATAACGTGATATACGCTTGTTTCCGCGTATAAAAGTTAACAGCAAATAATTTAAACAAACGGAAAAAATCTCTGAAAACGTTTTTGACAAGGTAGCGTTTGAATATCTTTTTTTTATGCTGTATAGGCAAGCATTTGACCACTATCTCACGTAATAAAAAATGGTAATGCGGTGTTTCTAATTCAGCTCGCAACAAACTAACAAACAAACATTGCGATTAAATAAAGCCTAGTAAAAGTAATCTTTGGTGGTATGCTTGCTTAGCTTAGCAAGGTCGGGTATCAAATACATTTTTCTTAATAGAAAAATGGTTACTTTGCTCTTTTTACAAGCTCTTTTTAACTTGCAATGTATGTATGTTTGTCCGGGTGGAATCTTGCAACTCAATTTTGAAGCAGATATCTTTAACCGATTAAACTGAATTTTTGTGTTCACATTTAGTCTGGATGACAATGCATGGTTGGTTGTGTGACGTCATTCTAAATCCAACATAGCGGAACACCCAAAATGGCGAACAAGTAATTTTTAATGCACTCCTATATATGGGTATCAATTAAAAGGGCTTGCTGAGAATAACTCGACAGATAAAGTGACGTCACTTTAAATCCAATAAGACGGACTTCTAGATCCTTGTCTTTAAAAAAGTTTTTGACTTTTTAAATTATATATCATAGGTACCGAGATAAATTATGCGTAAATTAGTGAAGTCTAGTTGATTATTTATATCGATGAAGGTGTCATATTTTCATTTAAAAGTATGTTCATTTTCATGCATTGCGCAATTCATTTCAGGCATATTCCGACGCTCATCTTTCGTTGTTTCTCTCTTAGTTCGGCGCGACAGTGACGCTTGATTTTAAGGGTATTAATAACAATTGAAATGCCATGTATTATAAAATATAATATCCTTTGTAAACGAAATCAAATCTGCAACCTATTGCCCGTAGATCTTTCAGTATTGGATTATATAAAGTATTGCTAATATATTAAAAAATTGTGTGAAAAATTGGCTTATAAATGAAGCTTTTTACCATTTAAAAAAAATATTTTGATAAGTAATGCTTGATATCTTAATACAACATGCATAAACCACCTAATATATATTGCTATAATAAAAAAAATATTTTGATGAAAAATTCTTACAATAGAGATGTGTTGTAAGAATTTTTAATAATATAAACATGTTAATAGTAGTTTTAAATAATTATTATAATTATTGTGTCTCTAAAATATTATATTTACCAAAAATGAGCAGAACTGTTGAAACAATAAATGCTAAGAACTTTGTATACAGTTTAACAACTATATTCTATTCTATAAACAAGGTTAAACGCGTATCAGAGATAAAGAACATACATGGAGAAAAAAACTTGGGATAAGTAGACTACTAAAGTTCGCAGAAATATATTTTCTAGTCAAAATTAGTTACTACGTTCTTTTTACAAAATAAGCTAGTTATTATAATATTATTTAATTACGGCTATCACTCATGTACGATGCTCTTCTTCGGGATGAGTTTACGCCGCGAGATCGCCACCAAGACTCGCGGCGTAAACTCATCCCGAAGAAGAGCATTGTACATGCTCGAAACCTAGGTCGACAATATCGATCAAATGACGTGAGTGATAGCCGTAATTTAATAATATAATAATGTTTAATTCTCACGAATACTTTAATAATAAAATAAGCTAGTTATTACCAAATATATTGTGATTATTACTAAATAATTGTAGTTGTCACATATACCACTAGAATGTAAGTGATAGCAGCGATATATTTTTCTCAGTATACCTTTGGTTGAAGAAAACGGACGGCCTCATTACATGTATACTTACATAAGTACTGTTTGAAACGGTTATGTCCAAGATCTTGACACTGAGGTTCTTTAAGGTTTCAAGTTGCTCGTTAAGAAGGTACTTGACTGTTTCAAAGCAAAGATTTAAAGGAAACAGTAACAGGAGTAAACTTAGGTGCTTATTATCGAAGTACGGCACTTAACAGGTGAAAACGGATCTCTTTTATTTGAACCGCAATGGGTTGCTCAAAGCTGATATTTATGTGCTTATAACTAGCTGCGCCCCGCGGTGTTACCCGCTGTTTTCCATTCCACGGAAACACTAATTTTTTTTCGGGATAAATAGTAGTCTATGTGTTAATCCAGAGTGTCAGCTACCCATTCCAAATTTTATCAAAATTGGTTAAGCCGTTTGAGCGAGATAAAGTAACTAACACAGTTATAGTGGGTGCCGGTATTTTTTATATCACACACACATACACTATTACACCCAAAATCAGAAGCACAAATGTCTCTTGAAGGAAAATTGTGCTCCTGACAGAAATCGAACCTACAAATATTTAAGTATTATATCTAAAGTCTCCATTGTACTAAGCCGTACCACTCCAAAGATAAGAACATTGTTATACGCTAAGTCGTAAAAAAGTTACGTATCAAACATCGACATACTGTGTATATCAAATATAACCCGGTGAAGTTAACTCGGCACCTTGTTTGTTTGCGGCCCTTTCTTGCCAAGTGATATATAACTCAACCGGGGTATATATATATATACTTAATCGGTGTTGATAGCTTGAGGCCAGTGATATTGATAGCAACGGTGTTCACATCAAAAACAAGGCCGCTTCATGACTGTTATTGGTCCGAGTATACCAAACTCCGGATGACATAACCTACTGACACAACTACAATAACGCATTTTTCCAAACTTTTATTTAATCTTCAAAACAGTTTCGAAATCTTCAATCCCCTTGCAAATCCATTAAAAAAAAATTTTTGTTGCTATAAACTGTGTATAAATAAATAAATCAACGCTTTCACATTCACAGCTAAACACTAATTTCGATGATTTGTGTCGTGGGTGCCGGAAACATTCACATCACACACACAATTACACCAACTAAGCCAACAGGCGGTTAATAGCTTTTATGAAGCGTAAAAAACCATTCCAAACCAATTCCTAAGTTATGATGTCGTTAAGAGTAGTATACACGTACCATACACGTAACCTAAGATTGATTCTCTAGGGCCAATATTCAAAGACCGTTTTCGGGTCTAAGATCAAACATTGTATTGACAAAACACTAGTTTTTGACGCCATGAATTTTAAATTTGAACTTAAAGTTGTCCCTCAATACAGATTTTTATACTTGAGGTTGGTACAACTGCATTTCGGAACAGTGCATGCAGTGGTACCAGCCACGCGACCACGAGAATGCCCTACCATATATTTCATTACAGAAGATGGAGAAAGAAATAGAAGGGAAGGGTGGGCGTGGTACGTCAGCCAGGCATACGGTAGGCATATTGAACGTAAATTTTTTCCCTCTTCTGTGGATTTCATAAAGTTTCTTAACATTTATCTGCTTAAGCCCGTTGTAATGTTCTAAACCACTACCACCCGATAGGAAGCCAAGTTCACTACCGCTGTCAAAATAATGCTACAAAATGTATATATGCAAAGTATACGTTTTATTCTCCCTTGTCAGCATTTATGGAAAAAAATAAAGATAAAAGATAAAGATAAAAGTTATTTATTCAGGAAGAACAGTGTGGTACATTTTGATTAAGGATAAAATATTTATGTGAGTAATAATTGCGATATTATGTACCTTTGTGATTCTCTGTCCCCAGCACTAGGTCTCCTTGTTGTTGTATTTTTTTTTTTTTTTATCTACGTATACATAATAGTAATTTCAATATAGTGTTGTAATTAATCTGTTGGTAATAATTTTCTATATCTAAAGGTTCATTGCCATTTTTTGTGTAGGTCATGGTGTGTAGCAGTGTAATAAAACAATAATAATAATAATATTTGTACATATAAATAACTGATAATAAAATTCTATTAACAGTCAGTTTAGAAAAACTACTGGACAAAAGCCTCTGTGGGCACTCGTTTATTTTGAAACGCCTGTCACACCCAGTTTGCACATCATTTGTGTCAGTTTATGTTGTGGCACACATTGCGTTGTAATGCACATGTTCTGCTAGAAATGGCACTTGCGTTGCATTATTACTTATCATAGCAGATAATATAAAATGTGCATGACTTCTTGTTAGGACGAGCCCTGCGGTGCGAGCAGTTTCCAAATCAAACTTTTAATTTTTTTTACATTGCACTGGGGGGTTCATTCCCGGTCGTCCCCACACGGTCGTCCCCACTGGGTACGAGTGGGAAAAAAAAGTTTCGTTCGTCCCCAGTGGTGACGATTGGAACTTTTTATTTCCCACTCGTTCCGCTAAAGATCGAGAGTCTAAATGCATTAATCGCAACATTATAGTTAAAAATAATTAAAAAGGCCTTAGTTCTAATACTGTATTGTGGTGAATGTGGTGTATTATAGACATTCAACCTAATTTACAATAATTTAAGAAAACATTAAGGAAATAGGCAAACAAAAAAAAAATATACCAATTAAAATACATATTTTAAATAAATCTTTTTATTTAAATATTTGAATCATTTAAATATTTATATTTTTATAATTTTTAACATTAATCATTTAAATATTTGAATCATTTTTATTCAAATTAAATATTGAAATGTTTGTTTTTTAAAATCATTCAAAATTGATAATTTTAAGATCAGCCGAGTTTTTTTTACAAAACTGATTAGAATTTTTAAAAACTATTATAGGAACTTTACCTGTAATAATAATAATAATTGTAAATAAGTTGATTATCTGTGATACATAATTTTGCCATTTATACTATATATGGTAGATAAATATTTTTAATTTGTTGATTATCTGTGATACGCACCTTAAAAATGTAAGAATTATTGTAAATAAGTTGATTATCTGTGATAAGCACCTTAAAACTGCAAAAAATATTATAAATAAGTTGATTATCTGTGATACGACCCTTATAACTGTAAGAATTATTGTAAATTCGTTAATACTGTACTAATTACCTTAGTCTTTCAAAATTATTTTCAGTCAAAAACATTGATCAGTCTTGCTCAGAAAGTCGTAATTAAAGTATTTTAACAATCCGTGAAATCTCTTATTGAAATCCCTATGTATTTTGACTCTTGGTCTATAGCGAAACGAGTGGGAAATAAAAAGTTCCAATCTTCACCACTGGGGACGAACGAAACTTTTTTTTCCCACTCGTACCCAGTGGGGACGACCGTGTGGGGACGACTGGGAATGAACCCACTTGGGCTTTTGTGAGTAATCTTGACGTTTGTAGAATAATGTATCTAGCTGTGCCACATGTAATGGCCTGTTTTCATCAGGATAATTATAAGTAACACCCATACATAAGTTTACCTTGGATTTATGTATCTAAGCTTGATTTCTTTATGAAAGATACTTGAAAAATAGAGGAACTTTTTACGAACGTCTCAGTCATCAAAATCATATAACACTCATGAAAACCGTAACTTTGTATGTGTGTGTGTGTGTGTGTGTGTATTAGTTCCCTTTTCACGCTGCAACAACTGAATTTTATTTGAAATGGACGTAACTTATACACATAGTAGCCCCACACTAAGTTCGATTACTTGTGTCACAACCAGACCCGGAAACACAAATTTACCTTGGGGAGAAAACTTGTGTTCCCGCCGGGAATCGAACCCGATACCCCTGCTTAGAAGGCGAACGCTCAATCAACTAAGCCAACGGGCAGTGCAAATAGGCAGTTAAATGTATAATGACCTAATGTCTCTTCTTGGACTACGAATATATACTGTAGTCTGATGCAGGTTTATCCATTTTGTCGCTATATCCGGGTCGTTTTTACACGTGTCATGGACATACATTTCAGTGCTACGCTAATTTATAGCTGAAAATCGCTTTTTATCTACCGCTACCATTGTTTCTTTAGTTAGTTGTCAAAAAACATACCTACTTTATTGCAACTAAGCTACATGACATAATATTTATTATTTTTAAAAACATGTTGAACATTTTAAGGTTTTGCCTCTTCGGATATTGTGAACAATTTATGTTAGAGTATAGTTTTGTATCTTGAACTAAGACATGGACTGTTTTTGTGTGATTCGTCGTGATAAATCTTTTTTTTTTTGTAGTGGTTTGTACCACTAACCTGGATAGTTACCATGCTAAAGACGTTGTAGTTTACAAATTTCAAATGGAAAATGCACCAACGTAGTGATCCTTTTCTAGACCTTGCTTACCACCTTCGACCACATCATCACTTATCAACGTAAAATAGTGGTTAATCGCTCTATATACAAAGAAACACTATAAACGTTTGCAGTTGTCATTATTATTTTTTACCACAATTTCACCTGATGGAAAGTGACGATGAGGAATGTAAATATTTGTAAAATAAATTATCTGAAATGATACAAAACCCAGATGAGCATAAGTTTACATGAACAATAAGTATTTAATTATTCTTGTCAATTGTTTTCGATGTTTTAAAAGCATTTTCTAAAATATCACATAAAATTAATTTCTCAACAAACCGTCTATTATAAATTTTTCTAACAGAACAGTTTACTAATATCTCGCTTTAATTAAAACAGGACAAGGAGAAAAGAGGGTAGGCGTCAGCCATTTTTAGAAAACCAATTAATTTAACAAAAGGTCAAAGAATTGGGTTTACTTGCAGTTTATTTCAAGCGCTTTAAAAGTTTAAAATATTGTATATTGTTAATATAAAAAGATGAGGTAGGTATTATATTTTAATACATACAAGGTACCTAAAATGTGAACTTTTTAAATCAGTAACCGCGGTTTCCAGCAAAGGTCAAAACAAGCAAAGGTCAAAACAAGCAAAGGTAAACTAGGAGGAGCAACGACATGATTTGAGGCCTACTCATAGTCAAAGTCAAAATCAAAGAATATGTATTCAGCAATTTAGAACAAAAATGAATCAAATATAGACAATATATATATATATACGAGTATACCAAGCGTTACACATAAATGAATAAGTCAATCCTATCCTATACTACTAATATTACAAATGCGAAAGTTTGTGTGCGTTTGCGTGAGTGTGAAAGTTTGTTGCCACGTATCTCCGTAACGAATAAACCAATTTTGATGAAATTGAGAATTTTGATAGTTTAGGTTCCGAAATAATACATATGCTACTTTTTAACTTGATTAACGGGTGAAGCCGCGTTGCACGGCTAGTAAACTATGAAATTATAAAAACCCGACAGTGTAAAATGGTTTTTTTATTCAAGAGAGTCAAACATTTCACCACTATCCCACTTGAAGGTAAGTGACGATGCGGTTGACGAATGTGAACTATATTTTTTATTTACACTTACATAGATGAGAAACATTCACTTTCATTTTCTACCGACTTCACAAAAAATGAGGAGGTACTCAAGTCGACTGTATTTTTTTTGTGTGTTATCTCATTACTTCGTTCCGCGTGAATCGATTTTGCATTTATTTTTTGTTTGAAAAATATTGCTTTCTAATTGGTCCCATTTCAATTTGATCAAGATCTGATCAGTAGTTCTTGAAATATCTTCAACAATGCGTGTTTAGTACATCTAATCTGATCAAAGTTCCGATAAAGCGGTGAAGTCGGTTTTTTTAAGCTTTGCTTGTGTTTAATTAATATACAAGCCGTGCCCCGCGGCTTCGCCAACGTAAATTAAGTTCAAAGTAGCCTATGTGTCAATCTCGGGTATAATGTATGCTATGCACATTCCAAATTAAATTCTAATCAGTTCAGCCGTTACAGAACGAAGAGAAAACAAACACATTTACACACTATGTAAGTTTTCGGTTAATGTGTAGGAACAGCAAGAAATGAGTCTCAGTTAATTCGCGTAAGGATACTGTGAGTGTTGTGTGTCGCGATCGAGTTCAAGCTCAAAGTGATAACAATGGTATATAGTGGTATTCAACGCAGTAAACGAATACGAAAGCGGGTAGACCGTTTCGTATGCTCATAAATCTAAATCTTCATCTACCCGCACTACTCCAGTTACTCCGTGATCATGGCGCTTGCAACAGTGCCGAAATATCGGAAACTCAAAACAAACGAAATATATGGTAAATATCTCGTTTTTTATACAAAAATTTACACACTATGTTTCACATTTACAACATTAGTGTAATCTTGTTGATTTGGAATTTCTATTTAATTATTACGAAGATTTATAGGCAAGAATCCCAAGAACACAACGCTCGTTGGTTTACTCTACGTACCTTATAAACAGCAAAATTAAAGGCGTATAACCTACGCCGACTGCCTGAAATTAATTTGAGGCTGAAAATTTAATAGAACACTGTTTGTAAGTGTTCTAATTTATCTATGTATTAGAGGGTGAGGCCAAAATAATGTGCTTTTTAATAGTGAGACGCACTTTTTGAGTCACGTAACTAACCGTTTTTAGACCTATTTTGTCTCGGGGTCTATCTCAAAAACGGCTTCATCCTGAAAGCTGAAACTTACGTATAATATCCGTTTTATCCTGTACTTGAACAACAAATACAGAAATCAAACAATTATTGTATAGAAAAAGAGTTATAAGCAAGTAACCTCAAAAGATTTTCTCTATGAGGCAAAATGTAGGCGCGAGATCTCAGTTTGGCGCGAACGACTAGTATATAAGAAGAAACGATTTGTACCACACGCAACAAAACACTGATATATTATAGTGTATATAGTGGCAATTAAGTATTATACGTAAACGATTCATCACAAATCACAAAATAACGCTTTTTCTATCCTTACCCTATTTAACACTAACATTATAAATCCGAAAGTTTGTGTGTAAGTAGGTATATTTGTTTTCTCTTCACACTGTAACTGCTGAAAAGATTTGGATCAAATTTGGAATGTACATAGCTTATGTACATACATTGCCACATGGGCTAATTTTTTACTTGATAAACACAGGTGAAGCCGCGGAGCTCGACGAATTCAACTAAGCAAACGGACAGTTCAATTACTTATACAAAGGATAAAAGTCAGCAATGCACCTGTCTCATTTTGTACAAATCTAGAAAAATCACACAAATACACAACGAAATCTGCTTTTTATATAAGGTTAAATCCCAAACTTTTGCCAATAAAGGTGGATAAGATTTTTTAGCGTGATTGCAACTTTCCCTCGAAAATTTCGCTTATTACGCTTGTAGTCAGCAGTTTGAGATTGAGTCGGATTTTTCGTGAAGTCGGCTTATTTTGTTACTTTGGACAAATATTCTCTAGGATTGTTTTACCTATAGACGAGTTGTGCCCCCACCAATATCGACTAGAAGCATTCAAGTTAATTGCCGTGACCGCTATCAGTCTTGCATTTTTGAGTCCAGCAATATGCTGCTAATCGTGTAATAAATGGTGATATTTAGCAAACCTAACCAAATACTGTGAACATTGAAAATGTTTTTCATTTAACTCGTATGTACAGGTTTTTTTGTTGAAATGGAAAAAGAAATCGTTTTGTTTTAGGCAATTGTTGTTACTATGAAGTGGATGAGAGATGGATAGTTCGTCCTGTGTGAGAGACTGAAAGAAATAGCAGCGTGATTCATATAAAAACGCGTAGGTATGTAGTTTTTAAGGCAGTGTTGTTAGATAATAACAACTTTATTTATTTCAACTATTTAGTATAATATTCTACGTTCTGTACTGCGAACAGGTGGATTTCATTGCCCGTACCTTTTTTTCCCCCAAATTATATAGTAAGTTACCCTCACGAAGGCACACGCGTTTGCACACGCGGGTCGTCACATTTTATTAATGTAGCCGTAAAATAATCTGTATAGCTTATATACATATTATGAGTGCAGAGAGAGCTTAGATTGAAAGCTTGTAAATGCATTATACTACCTATACACATTTATTTACAACTACATTTATAAAAGGAGGTAGATCGCGCGCGCCTAACGAATCGGTTTATATTTAGGTACCTTTTAGACAGGCTCTATAATGTAGAACATGCCGGTATGCCATACGGAAAACCGACGTTAGGTGAGGTAGAGACTACATTTTTATCATAAATATGTATTTATTATGTAATAAGGTATACAAGTGAGCTAAGGGGAGGCTAAAATTTACACATAACATTTTTAAGTATATATTTGAAAAATAACGCTTAGAACCCTGCGATAGAGACTTATTAACAGCGACCAGTTGACTGATGCAAAACTTCAGAGCTTAGGGCATCGTCGCATGGTGGCGAGTCTCTCGGTATTTTATCGGATACATTTCGGAGAGTGTGCAACGGAATTACACAATCTAATTCCCCCATCCCCATCCTATTATCGGACATCGAGACAGTCTCTTAAGCGACACCGCTATATGGTAGATATTCCACAAATGCGGACGAAGCGTTTTGCCTCCACATTCATTATGCGGACTGCAAAGGAGTGGAATTCCTTGCCTGAGTCTGTGTTTCCTGATAAATACAATATGGGAGTCTTTAAGTCACGAGTGAATAGGCATCTTCTAGGCAAACGTGCTCCATCATCGACCGCATCGTCACTTACCATCAGGTGAGATGGCGGTCAAACGTTTGCCTATCTAGAATAAAAAAAAAAAAAAAAAAAGATATATAAAACATGAAAAGCTAGGCTACCAAAGCTTAGTCATAAATGGGAAGTTTTCCTCTCAAAAGACAAATAAAACAGGTAATAATCTGAAAATCAGCGACTGATAATAAACTTATTTAAGTCTTTGGATGGCCGCCAAAGATAATACTAGAGCTATCATATATTGTGATGCTTTTCCGATAATCTGTAGAAGCTGGGTCAAACAAGTTATGTCAAGCTTTTATATAGCATTTGTAGCCTCTTCGTAAGTCACTTATGTATTACATAAATGTTATTTTTGTACATAGATTAACATTGTTTATAGCTTTATGCTTACTCGTAAAACCAATTGCCGCATATATGAAAGATCACCTTGAGAACAGCTCGACCGATTTTACTGTTATTTTTTATGTTTCTTGTTAATTTTTACAAGATTTATTGAAAGAACTACTTATAAAAATAAAAATCAGTCACCTCGACCGATTATATTGATTTTCTTTTGTTGTGTTTGTAATTTTCACGACAAGGAATGATTTTTTTTTAGTTTTATAAAAAATAAACGCATTTTCACTCACAGCCCCACACTAAGTTCAAAGACTTGTATCGTGGGTGCCGGCAACTTTGACATCACTCGCATTCACATCCAGAACCAGAAGTCCCGTGCGAAGAAAAAATTGTGCTCCTGCCGGGAATCGACCCCAAGCCACGGCGCAGAGGACAGAGACTTGTTCACTATGCTAACTGGATCGTCACTCATGCACAGGAAATTACACCAGTGGGAAACCGGGGCGGGGTCACTATGCTTCAATTATGTGTAGTTTGGACCCGGACAGATTGTATAGATACGGTAAAGGGTACTGCGTAAGACAAAGTAAGACAAAGACTAGGGACACCATCAATCATACTGAGTGCTGTATCAAATTACACCAACTAGTCTAAGATACTTGATATACGAAGCGCCTGAGGCGCGCGCCCTGTTATATATAATTAAACGCAAGCAAAGCTTAAAAAACCGACTTCACCGCTTTATCATCGGAACCCTGATCAGATTTAATGTATAAACACGCATTATTGACTATAACTCAAAAACTAGAGATCAGACCTTGATCAAATTTCAATGGGACTACATAAAAAGCACCAAATTTCAAATAAAAAAAGGATCATCAAAAACGGCTCACAACGAAAGAAGTTATGAGGTAACTTATGAAGTCGGGTAAACGAGAACATCGTCAAAGTACACATTATTCTTCATAAAATAGGCATTATTGACGACATTTCAAGAACTACTGATCAGATCTTGATCAAATTTGAATGGGACCAATTAGAAAGCATCTTATTTTAAACTAAAAAAAAAACCAAATCGGCTCACGTGGAGAGAAGTTATGAGGTAACACATATAAAAAAAAATACAGTGACTTGAGTACCTCCTCTTTTTTTGGAAGTCGGTAACAAAACAGCAGCGCGGGGGAAGTCCCTTACGCGTCATACATTTTACCTTCACAGCGCCCGGACGCGCGCCCGGGAGCTTTGTATATTATGTTTCTAACATTGCAGTTAGCTTACATATTGTGTTGATAACGTCCACACAAATGAACTGATTTTATTGTAAGGCGATTTTTGAAGATACATAATTTCAATACACTTTTATGTTACTAGGCAATTTATACGAAGATAATAATAATATATGATTTTTCCGGACTAAGATAATTATGGTAATTAAATATGGTATGGTAAAAAAACCCACACACGAAAGTAATTGTTAATTTTTAATATGTAATTTCTGTATCTTGTGGAAATCTTAGTGGAAAAAAGAAGAAAAAAGTCAAAGATAAAAACATGTTCTCTTTTTTATCTTTAACTTGTTTTTCTTCCAAACTCTATCATACTAACATATTATAAAATACTAAACTAAAGAAGTTAGAAAACGCAGTAACGTTTTACTTAAATATATTCTATTAAATAAATGTAATGGTGAAATACCAACGCTTTTTAATTTAAATTCCTACCCCATGGATCTGTGTTAGTCACCAATCTTGTTTGAACATTATATCCGAGTTCCAACCCCTCTTTCCCAAACTATTTCCATTATTAGAACACCTGTCCCTTTGAATACAATCTCACAATGGAGCCAGAATCGGTCCGCAAATATACCAGGATAGGTCCGCAAATATAAGTACCAGGATTGGTCAGCAAATACACAAATCAGGATATTATTAAGGATCCGAAACAAATATTGAGTAGGACGCGTTTTTAAATATATTTTTTTAAATTCATGATAGGCAAAATTTTGACCACCATCTCACCTGATGGTAAGCGACGATGGAGTAAGCTTGCCTAGAAAATACCTATTCACTCGTGACTTGAAGACTCCCATATTGTACTCATCAGGATACACCGATTCAGTTAAGGAGTTTGAAGACCTACTACTATGTTTTGATCGTCTCTATTCTATCAAAATAAAATGCTTTCCAAATGTAACAGACTTTAAAACTTGTGTATAAAGGTATCAAATTGCTTGTCTGTAACTTTGCAATTTCGGTGAGCGCTAAATAACAAGATATTTTAAACCTTATGTATACAAGATTTTAGGCCTGTTACATTTAGAAAGCGTTTCTTTTGATAGAATAGAGACGAAACGTTTTGGTTTCTGGCTATGGGGATTTTGTACTCACGTCAAAATAAAAGTTTTGAAACTACTACGGCCAACGAGTCTAACATCGCAGTTAGCTACACGTTGTGTAGTTACGTCCACCCATATCAATTGATTTTATTTTTATAGAATTAGCCATGCTAGGCAGAGCGAATGTTGTAAATTTAGAAACGAAAAAAATTTTAGTATTTTCAAAACTAATAACAAATTGCCTGTAAATTTAATATTTTAAAACCATAACATATTTAATTAATTTTATGTTACTAAATTTAAGCGCTATTTTGGTTGAGGCTTCCCAATTAGGTAATTAGTAGTAATGTAGTGAAACCTTTCTCATATCTACGAGTTTACGATAAAGTATTATAGTTAACAAGTCTATAGTGGTAAAGTCGAAATTATTCATAAAACATAAACGCTTTCACACTTACAGCCCCACACTAAGTTCAATGACTCGTGTCGTCGGTGCCGGAAACATTCACATTACACACACATTCACAACCAGAACTAGAAACACTATTTTTCCTTGGCGAGGAAACTTGTGTTGCCGCCGGGTATCGAGCCCGATAACTCTGCTTAGAAGGCGAACGCTCAACCAACTATACCAACAGTTGATTTAATTATTTTGAATGAGGTATAATAAAAGCATTTCCACGGTAGAGAGTTCGAGTGAATGGAATATAGAGCAGGTTTCTCATGCGGGAATGGCAAAGCGAAACATTAAGTACTGACTTGGAAACATGTTCAAGACAGATTGTGCTAGTTTCACTGGATAAGACTTGTCGGAAATATTCCTACAAGTTAGAAGAGATAGTGAAATCTGGTGCAGCGTTATTGATTAGGTAAACGGGGAATTTTGAATTAAGTACCTAGTAAATTCAGCTACTATCAATCTCACTAAAATGTTTGTATCAATAAATATCAGAAACTCAAAACAAACGAAATTCTTACATGGTAAATATCCCGTTATTGACACGAACATTTATGCTTCTCGAATTTCTCGAATTCGTTCTAGTCTATGTTAATGTAATAAATAATTAGGATTCAGAGTTTAGGTATTGATTTCATGGGAATTAAAAGCGCTATTAACTATTTTATTTAAGTACCTCGAAGTTGCATTGCCCATAACAACAAGACTGATAATTTTGATTCCAAACTTGGCTTGGATATTCGAGACAACTAAGAACGGTTTTTTTTTTCTAAATATAGGCACGTTATGATACATGTATGCAGAAAAAATAAGTTTAAGCGGTATGCTTAACAAAGTAGAAATTTGTATATAAAAGAGTGCAAATCAAAGAACTGTTTTGAAGATATTTCTTGCATTCGTGCATATTTATATTTCTTGAATATGAGTTACAAACTATGGTATATATAAGTTACAAACTATAGCGATGCATTAGCTGACAATGACATATTTTTGTCGAAATGATGGTACTATTATACAAATACAAAATCTTTATTTGCTTGAATATGGGTACAATTAGGTAGTATTCAGTGTGTACAATACTTTTTAAAATGCATTACATATTATAATTTGTTATCAAAAAATTAAATGGACAATGCTTTTACAGAGATTTAAAATATTGTTTAATGTTATTTTGGTATAATAATATAAATTTTAAATTTTAGTTTGCGACGATGCTTCTCCTAGTACTAATATGTTATTTTTACCAATATACCTAAAACAATTCAAATTTATTGAATGTATTTACTGTTTATGTTAAATTGAATAACTGAAATTTATATATTTTATGACGTGTTTAAGTGCATATTTGTTATGTCTAAAGATAATAAAGAAAATACAATACAAAAAACTCCTTTCTTGTAAACTGGGAAAACTTTATTGGAATCAAATCTTTGTCGAACCATTCACAAGGCACTCAGCACAGTTTGCAAATATACCAATTAGATGTTGTACGAAGAATCCGGCACAAATATTGACCGTACGAGTCGGAAACTTCTGACGCTGATTATACTGAAATAGTATGAGGCGTATAAAGGCGAGTCTCCATAATATTAGGGTAGATTGGAGAGGAGCGGCTTAACGTGCTTCTTTGGCTTGACATTGCTGTCTGACGTTCGGTAAATTGCCTTTGAAAATAGCAGTCCGCGCCGCATCAATACCCGTATAGTGGAGTAGAGCGGAGCGTCCTTAGCGCAAGATCATAATGTAGGGGAATTTGCCGCAAAAGTGATGAAATGGCGTCGTTGATTTTGTATTTTTTGTAAAACTTGTGATTTTTTGAGTAGTTATGTGTTATAGTGGTGGATTATTAACTGTTAATAGTGAACGTCCATGAGTATAGGCAATTCATGCAAAGTTGAAAAACCGCGATTTTCGCTTTTGCTCTCTAAAATGAACCATTTTCTAGACAAAAATACTAAATCTTTGGCTGCACCATCGCTTTTCATCAGGTGAGGTTATAGCTAAATGCTTCACACAAAAAAGGTGATAAGCTAGATATCGCTTACACACATCTACATATATACAACCATAAACTTTCGCTTAAGTAATATTATAAACTGATTGACCTTTTATGAATGAACGTGCGTCCAATACTTTGCTACAAAATCAGAATAAATTCCATAATCCCCTATAACTTTTGATCTTAACACCCATTTACTATTATTTGGCGCAAATACCAACCAACGAGAGTATAATGGATTCGATGGATCATTAACTCCACATCAAACAAGTATTTACAAACAATGAAGTTCAACCATTGATTAATATCAATTTTAATTACAGTTCTGCTCAATTACTGATAGCTCCAATCCACGTTTACATTCGTATTGCTTATAACCCCAAAAGTTCGAAGTTAATGGTTACTGACACCCTCAAACCACCTTTGCATACGTATTACTTATATCCCCAAAAATATAAAGACAATTTAAAATTGCATCTAAAGTTCGCGCTTTACTGGCATTTATAAGGTCTTATCCGGTAAGCACTTGGCCACTATCTTACCTGATGGAAAGTGCCGATGCGGCCAAAAATGAAGCATGCTTACCTAGAAGATACCTATTCACTCTAGACTTGAAGACTCCCAGATTATACTGTTTGGAGAACAAGAATGCGGGCGGTGAATGTGCTCAGGAACTACACAACCTTGTTCCCGCTTCACCTTTTTTCCACCTTTCATCTAGAAGAACGGCGTCGCGTCACCCATTTATGGTTGAGATACCATTCATTCGGACGAAACGTTTCGCGTCTTCGTTCATTTATAGAACAGCAAAAGAATGGAACGCTTTGCCGTCGTCTGTGTTTCCCGAAAGGTACAATTTGGGTGTGTTCAAAAGTAAAGTGAATAGGTATTTACTAAGCAAGCGTGCTCCACCTTAGACTACATCGTCACTTTCCATCAGGTGTGATTGTGGTCAAACGTTTACTTGGTCTGTAATAAAAAAAAAAAAAACCTTTGCCGTACGGATAACAAATGTTGAAGCAAAACGCTTCGAGGTATGAGGTGTGTCAACCATATATGGATGACGTCGTTTTGTTCGCCTTGTGGTCCGATTATAGAAATGGCAATGGGGAATCAACGGGTGTAATTCGAGTGCACACTCTCCGAAATGCAAGCGATAGAACACCGACAAGCTACGTCGATGACTGAGGCTCTGCAACTTGGACTCAACTAGTTTGTCATCACCAATGAGTCGCTTTGCTTGCCTATCAATAGAGGTAAAAAAAAATATTAGGCAAGTTAAATTAATCCTTTAATTTTTTATTGGGATGCTCGCAAGAACAAGGACAAGCAAAATACTCGCCTGATGGTAAGCGACATACCCGAAAAATATTTGTAAATATTTTGGACAGAGATTGAGCATTGCCATTCAACGTGGCAATGCTGCCAGCATTTTTTTGAACTTTGCCAACTGGCAGCGGTCTATCAGATTAAGTTTTGTACATATTTACTTTAGTTATAATTATTTTTCGTTAGATTTTATTTAGTTTTTAGTTGAATTAGTCTAATTTGTGTTTTAAAGTCATACCGATGAGATTAATATGATTAGGTAAATTTCCACTACAAATTTTGAAGGATGTTTCAGCAACTTATCCCTTAACCTTTACAATTCCTAGAAAATACGTTGATTCTTATTTGCGTCAGTCTCTAACGGAATATATAAAAGATAGGAATAACGCCTCTTTATCTTACAAACGGCCTATCAGAGTTTATTGGGAACCGGATGATTATTGTTATGCTTCCGGTGCGTTACAATAACATTGGGTAAGTGTTTTAGCTATAATTTGTATAAGAATTTCCTCATTAAGGATCTTATCTCGAATAAAGACAAGTCTTTTCTATAGCTACTTAGATGTTTTGCTCCTAGAGTGACATAGAAGAATAAGGGTGTATACCTTACTACCGCAATTTAATAGGACATTTAGGTATTAAATACAAGCAGTACTTTGCATGCGTTGCAAAGCCACGTACAGAAAACTGTTTTACCTCTTTCACGTTTATGGTTACCTAGTATTTTAATACCATACTAAAAACGTAATTACTAAATTATTATCTGTTTTATGTATATGAAATGTCTTTATAATAATTATGCTATTCGAGGCGGAGACAAATATCGATATAGCATAACATAACCGCTTTCACACTCACAGTCCCACACTAAGTTCGTGGACTTGTGTCCAAGACACAGAACCAGAAACACAAATTTCTTTCTGGAGGAAAAATTATATTCCCACTGGGAATCGAACCCGATACCCGCTGCTTAGAAGGCGTATGCGCACATGTAAACTTAATATGTGTTCAGGGCAAAATGCACAATACACCCCAAGTGGGACGCCAGAGCGTGACTTATCGCCCCTGTTATATTTTACATTACCTAATAAGAATTAGCATTATTACGCAACTTGGGAATGATAATGCTAATAGTCAAGCGGGAATAACGCATCTAAGCCTAGTCTAGAAGCCTTTCGTATGTGCCACTCAAAGTGATTGGTTCCATTTGTATCGGATTATACGGGTACAGACAAGTGGGCGTATTCTATTTTCAGCTTTCAGGAATTGAAGATTAGCTTTATTCATGCTACTGCGTAATTGAACGAGCGAGCGCGAAGCGTCCGTTTCAGTTTGGACAAAATGATTGCTTTTGTATGTCCGAACGTCAGGTCGTCCTCCTCAACAGGTCGCATTTCTCAACCGATTCTCGTGAAATTTTGTAAGCAGGTTCGATAACTATATAGATTTTTTTATTTTTTGAAAACGTAAAAAACATATTTCAGTCATTTCGAAAAATACGCGAGGTCATTAACTCGCAGGGCCATTAATTACAGTCTGTTCGCTGCTTGATACCTTGATGGAATTATGTCTTATATTTTCACAATTATCATCATACTCAGACTACCTTAGTCCAATGTTGGACAAAGGCCTCTACCAAAGCGTGCCACTAAGCCTGATCTTCGGCTCTTCTTTTCTAGTTGTTTCTAGCGTTCGTCTTCTAAGCAGGGTATCGGGTTCGATTACCGATGGGAACACAAGTTTTCTCCCCAAGGAAAATTTGTGTTTCTGGTTCTGGTTGTGATCGTATGTGTGATGTGAATGTTTCCGGCACACGTCATCGAACTTAATGTGGGGCTGTGAGTGTGAAAGCGTTAATTCTACTGGGGGGTGCACTGACGTCTCGCTAGGGGGTATTTTTTTATGTAAATATGTCGGGAATGTGTTAATGATGTAAGACATATTTGAAAATTAATAAAAATTGTGCTATCAAGCTTCTTGCGACAGATTCTTCGCGAGATGACTGTAAATTATCGAATCAGGCAATTAAAGTCATTAAGTTTCATGAGTGCCTCTATGGGGCCCATGTGAATAAACGATTTTGAAATATGATTGGTCGAATTTTTCTACGGTTTGTGTGTATTTTTGTTTCTATAGAATTAGCCCTGTTAGTCAGAATTATAGTAGTATATTTTGGAAAGGAGAAACGCTTATAGCGGGGTTTGAACCCGCGGTCATGATGACATGAGACGGACAGATTTATGTAGAGATATATGTAGGGAGGACTCAGTGGCGGATTCAGGTAAGAGGCTAAGGAGCTCAAGCCCCCCCCGCCCCCACCCCCCAAATCATCTGAATTCTTCCGTGACAAATCTTGTCTTGTGATAATAATTATTGCTGCAGCGACAGAAAAATCTACCCTAAGCTGGCTGAAGCTCCTACCAAACGAAAATCCTGAATCCACCACTGGGATAGGTAGAGAAGATCCTAAAATAATAAAAATGCTACTTTTTATCCGAAAAATCCAGGTTTTATTAATTCTGTGATTTTAACGGTTTCCTGGTTATAAGATGTCATTTCCAGGCAAAACTTACGTTCAAAATAAATTACACTCCTCGTCATATCATTCAGTCAAAGGACACGACCCTAATTTTTAGTCCTTTTTGTCCACTTTCGTTCCCTTTTGTCCCAAAAAACAATGGTAAACGATCCCTTACCTAGCGAGGCTGGCCATCTGGCTTGTACGAATGGTAATATTATACGTTCTGTAAGAAAGAGGCAACTGGCGAAATGGTATGGACAATGATATGAGTGGTCTTTATTTGGATTGTTTTAATAAAGGTAAGTACGACATAATATATGCGATATATTACGTTGTATTTATATCTTGCGAAGGCCTACGTTTGACCACTATCGAACTTGTTGGTAACTGCAAGAATAATGTTATCAAGTAGCAAATTTAGAATGGAAAAATAATAACTTGAGGCGGGGATTGAACCCGATATTGGGGATCGTTTTTTTTAATTTTGGATTAAAGCATTTGACCACTATCTCACATGATGGAATCTAATATTGTCAAGGGTGGTAAACCGCGTTGGAGGATTTAACATGAACCATCTAACAGGAAGTCATGTAGATGCTTTGATTCCTTGATAATTTGTACCTAAGTTAAATGCTAAAAATTATACCTAAAAATATATTTTATTTTCTCATAAACTTGTACTAATACCCCTGTTTCACCGTTTTATTAAAATGCCTTTTCTACCAAGGGTTGTTAAGAAGAAATCGCGGTTAGCGATAAGACCGCAGATTTTACACATTAATTTTATAAATATTTTAAGTGATTTATTTAAGGTGTGACGATAAAGCGTTATTTTCTCATATCTTCGTTCCACGTGAACCTACTTCGATTTTTTTTTTGATTGTAATAGTTTGCTTTCCAATTGGTCCCATTTAAATTTGATCAAGATCTGATCAGTAGTTCTCGAGATATCGTCAATAATGCGTGTTTAGTACATATAATCTGATCAAAGTTCCGAAGATAAAGCGGTGAAGTTGGTTTTTTTAACTATTCTATATATATATATATATCTAAACGCCATTAATATTTTGCGTATTATCATAATAGCCTATATCAAACACAAATCCAACGGCGGATATGAAATGTCACCTCACATAAGATCTGTAATGCGTCTCACAGGTTGCGACAAAAACGCTTATTTCCTGCTCCGAAACTGATTTTTTCTCGATATAGAAGCTATGTCGTATTTTTGGGCAAATCATATTGAAAATAGCAAGTAATTTATGTTTTGCGTTATTGTAAATGGCTTTATTTCGGCGCAGTAGGCAACAATGATGAATAAACTAGTGCCTATGTGAGCTAAAGACCACACATAATATAATTATCATGTTATAAGTAGGATTTTTTCTGGTCCTATTATCACTAATTTTATTTGCTTATCATTATTCGCCCAACTCCGTGTTGCGACTGAAAATCAGTAGATTAAGTGTTCAAACAGCACTTGGCAATAAGCTGAGTCGCAACCCTTTCTTGTATTATTGTGAAATTTATTTGTTTTTGCTGATTTTGATTTTCTTTGTTTCTTCTTTCTTTCTTTCTATTTTTCGAAATTCTTTCTTTCTATTTTTCGAAATAAAATATGTTTTTTTCCTATGTTTTCAACCTCCGCCATTTTGAAAATTATCCAAAATCTAAATCGATATTAAAATTCCATATAATGATCGAACCGTTCACAAATTTCACGAGAATTGGTTGAGAAATGTGATTTGTAGATGACCGGACATTCGCCGGACATCTGGACAAACGAAAGCATTTTCGCTTAAACTGAAACGGAAACGCTTCGCTCGCGGTGTTCGCTCGGACAATAAATGATATCACGTCATTTTCCATTAGGTGAGACTGTGGTCAAATATTTGCCTATAGGGTAAAAGCCGGATAGTTTTCGAAAAAGCTTTATTTTTTTTTAAATATGAACTTGCTGAAAATTGTTCAGTATATATCTCAAAACATAGGTCTTTTATCTTCTATAAAAGCCTATTTTTGTGTACATTATTAACAATGGTTTTGAATAAATACTGTTTTATTTCACCTCTCAGAAAAGGAATAGTTGCCTACTATGGCGGATAGTAGCCTAGCGTGGAAAATGATTCAGGGGTTACTTGCCTCGTACGAGGATACCTCGGTACGATTTTTATTTTGTATAGAAATAATTTTTTATCAATTAAAGTATTCTTTATTATTTATTATTTCATTGATACCCTTTTTTAGTCTCAATTCTTCCAAGGCAAGTGCTAAGCTATCTTCTGTCCAGTTGTTGTTTTCGCTTATATTTGCGAGGCATTTTGATTATCTAGAATAATTATAAAAAACAGTAAGTAGACATTTATTTTATATACAACAAGTTGAATCGAAAAAACATCAAAAAAAGAAAATCTGTCTTTACTTGTTGAAAAATGTTTAGTCGCTTTAGGGGCAACTATCCGCGAAAGTAAGTAGGGCGACTATCCTTTTTGATGCGGTTACTTGCCCTTTTTATTCATCAAAATAAATAAAATATATTTAGCAATATAACATAATGAACAATGTAATTTAAACTCGAATGCATACAATCAAACAAAAAGTAGACTGAAACCACGATCAGTTATAAAAATATTCAATATAAATTACTTACCAATATAATTATACTTACCTTACTTACCAATAGTATACATACATTGCAAGTTTAATAAAAGCTTGGAAAAACAAAGTTTCCCATTCAAAATACTACACTAAGTTCGAAGACTCGTACCGTCATTTTTGCCTGAAATAATGACATCACAAAAACAACAGCTAGAACCGTAAACACATTGGAGAGAAAATTGGTGCTGGTAAACAATTACCCCAGTGTGCAGTTTATATGTTTACTATATAATGTTGTTAATATCATTTTCCGTACAATGTTTTATCAAAAAACAACAAACAATATATACAGCGTGAGTAAGAGCAAATAAAGCGATGTATGCTCACCTCTCAAAATATTTTTATTAGATATATTAATAAAATCTCAATTTCCTCCAGGCAGTTTAAACCTAGATACATTTATGGATCTGAAATGGTATAAATTCCTTTTATAGGTATATATAGTTTATAAGTTTATATTCCTAGCAGAATTTGTTTTATAATGTCATGTTTTTCTTAGATCTGGGAAGAAACAAACGCTCGCTTTGAATTGTGATGTTAGCAGAAACTTTATTGGCTGTTCATAATTCCAGGAGCTTTCGTGTAAACTGACGGTGAACTTAGTTATTTAAGGCTAGCTAACGCGGTCGGCTTCACCTGAGTGAGACTTGAGAACCTTCGTTTTCAGAAACAGAGCCTGCGTATTCCAGGTCTAGTGTGTTTACCAGCTTCGATTACATCGTCACTTACCATCAGGTGATATAGTGGTCAAACACTAGCCTGTCACAAATAAAAAAAAAAAAAACACTGAGATAATGTGTTTCAGTAACGAGATGTAGCACTGATCCTAAGAGTATATCTATTTATGTTTTTCTCTTTCTAATTTTAGGCAAGTAAATAGTACATCCAAGTTAATTCCACTTCGAGCTAAAATAAAGTGTATCGTGAAGCTGTTTTCGTTCTAAATTTTTAAAGTGATTGCAGAGAGGTAGCGTGGCTAGTACCTACATAATAAAGATAAAGGTGCTAGCTCGCAGGTGGGATCGAGTTTGGTCTCAGCTTTATGACCTAGCTAGTTGCGAAAAAAGGGAAGAAATAAATAAAATTATGATTGTTCTCCAACTGCCGTCTCAACACGGACACTGATAGTTATTTTATGTTTACTAAGTTATTGAAGAACTCAATGTTGGTTGTAAGAACAAGCCATTTGCCATTATTTTTTCAAAATACATAGCCACGTCTTACAAATTGCTGTAAGGTTATAGTAGGCTCATTGGAGCCTAGTATGATACAAGGTCAGAATCTTAATAATTATATATACCAAATATACTCTATGGTCCAATTCGTTATATTTCCTACAACTAAATCAAAACTATATACAGCAAAAGATCACGGGACAAGTAACCGAGCTTATAGATCTGAAGGCCGAGCTTTTAGATTGTTCAATTACACATGGTATAATTACTTTTATAAGAATCAACACCCTCGTCTCACTCAGTATCAGGGAGAAGAGCGCATACACAGTCCCATTCGCGACATTCGGGCTTTTTTGCGAATCTGGCTGTAGAGTCATTAACTTTCATGAGGGCCACTTTGGGGTCCATGTGAATGAACGACTTTAATATTGATTGCTGTTCGATGTCTCTGGGGAGTGCCCCAGTGTAATCGTCACGAATTTTTTTTTAAATCAGCATTTTACTTAAATCAGATTTTTTTTTTAAATCAGCTTTTACTTAAATCAGCAGCGGCTGATTTAAAAGGCAGTCGTGACGATTACCATCAGGAGAACGACTTGTTTGTCTCTCTTACTAGCTGGCATAAAAAACAAGTTGAAATATACAGGGTTATTTATAAAATACCAAAAAGCTCACAGAGACAGCTCTTTGATGTCCCAAGAGATTACTGGTTTTCTACAAATTATCCTATATTTGTTTTATAAATAATGTTTGATTCAAAATGTACATTTATGTAGTATTTAGAATAATACCACTGCCAAATTGGAAAAAGAATATGAAAATGTCAATTCGATTCCATACCGTCGCGTACGTGAGCTCATCCATGTGAACAAGACATAAGTAGCGCTTTTTAATATCGTTTCGTCTGTAATGCAATAATATGTTCAGATTAAATTCTTTGCGGATTTTCTCGAGTTGCATTGTGAAGGAATTCTTATAACTTTCATATAAAATAGAAATTATTTCTATTTTCAAGTCAATGTCAAATATTTATTTAGCGATAAAAAACGGACTGTGTCGTAAAGACACGAAAGAATTGAAACTTTTGAAGGTAGCAACGTGATCCATCGCGATGGGCGTTTGAACTTGCACTTGTACTTAGTTAGGTGCGCGTTCACCCTTTAAGCAGCTGGTATCGGGTTCGATTCCCGGTGGGAACAAAAGTTTGATCCCCAAGTGAAATTTTTGTTTCTGGTTTTGGGTGTGATTGTGTATGCGATGTGAATGTTTCTGGCACACACAAGTCATTGAACTTAGTACGGGTCTGTGAGTGTGAAAGCGTCAATGTTTATGTTTCATGGTTATTTTTGTCGTGTTCTCCGGCTTGGTACCCTATTACCAAAATTCAGTTTGACTATAATATTAATTAACATTAAGTTCTATGTAATTCCGCTTCATTCAATGTTTAAGGTTGTTATTAATTGATGTCCACATTGAAATGAATAGTTGTCTGGTCATGTGTGTACAAATTTATAATTATTTGTATATATAAATGAAAATATATTTGTAGACTAAGGAATTTTTTGCGAAGTAGTTTTGACATTAATTATTTAATTCTTTTTATTAACGAAAAATATTATTATAACATGGTTGCACTTAGATTTATAAGAATAATTAAATATGTTTTACTATATACATACAATATATAAAAAATCAAATTATATATATGTGATTAGCTATTAATTAGCTGAACATGTTACTCTCAAATGTAACATCTTTATACCTTGTTAAAAGGAAATAAATGATTATGTTTATAAAATATTCCTGAAAAAAAAAAAAAAAATTTACTATTTTTTACTTTGTCTTGTTAATAAGTAACTTTCTTATATGAACGATGAATAAGTTTTGTTTGAAATTTTTAAGTTCTAGTACCTAAGTAAGTACATCATTTAATATATTTGTCGTAATGTATCCCAACCTTTCTAATGAATGATGAATTTTCATTTTAATTTTTCAATCAAAAACAATATTAGGTAAAAAATCTTTTTCACACACATAGCCCCACACTAAGCTCAAAAACTTGTATCATGGGTGCCAGAGTGTATAATAACAGGTAGGTACGTAGTAATACTACGCTAGCTTAGCTTACGATTTAGAAAACATATAAGAGGCAGGTACCTAACCTATAATTGCATTTTCAAAGTGCTATCAAAACGTTAGGTGATCATAAATTCCAGTCACAACGGAATTTTTTCCAAAGCACAAACAAAACCGGTGCAAAAAGTGTCACACGTATGCCGTGATTTCGACGACATGATTTCCCAAGCGACACCTCCATCAAACTACTCACTGGCATAGTTATTCCCTACGACTTGAACGAGCATATCTTCGTAAGTCTGAATGGACATCATCTCCCATCCAAATACTTCTACACCCGTGTTTATCATGTAGAAGTGAATGTTAGACGCCAGTAGAAAGCCACCGTCACCTCCAACCGTGGATTGGTAAGCCGGCGTGTCATACAAAATGACCGCGCGGTTCCAATCGAATCTGTTGACAACGCCATCTGTTATCGAGCGGCAGAACTGTGTAAACTACAGCCGTGTAGCCATCGTGCGGCAAGTAGTGTCTGAAATGTTTTTCTTACAACTAGTGGACGCTTTGTACGTTGTTTGGTTACTGATGTAGAAGTACTAACGTGACAACATAGATGGCGTATAACTAAAATAAATAACAGGCGACTTACTTGTATATTTGGTGCCGAGATAAAACTTCAAGTTCTCCGTGTGGTTCAACCCAGCATCAGAAGTTGTATCCCAAGGAGTGTAGATAATTTCTTCCTTCTTCAAGTAGTTTGCGAATGACTTCATCATGAGCAAGCAGGTTGATTTGCCGGCAACGTGAATTTGTGCTTCAGGCTCGTTGATGAGGAGCAGTTGCCTCCACCCGTAACTAGATGGCGTGAAAATAAGTACGTGTTAGCTAAGCCACTCTGTGAGGAAAACCAGTGCGTGGGACAATCACAACAAAAACAGTAGGCACTATAATAGATGTCATAAAATATCCAGGCATGATTTGTGAAGGTGAAATGAGTCAGGAAGCTACGTAACAGTTTTTCGTCCTGGTAGAACTAATCATAAAACTAATTGAAGTAGAAATGGGTTTCGCTTGAGCCAAATGTGAAAGAATGCTATTTGACTTGGGTAGTACTATTTTCTAGGTAAAGTGGATGTAATAAAATTAAGTACGAATGTATGGTTATATTGTGTTATATGTATTATAGACATTTAAATTATTTATGTAGGTATAATATATTTGTAATTATTTACTGTTTTGTAAACGGAGCTTTTTGCAAAAATCTTTTTCTATGCACCACCGTCCATATTTAAATAGTTCTTTTTCTATTCTTTACGGTTGGGTTGTCTGGAAGAGATCGCTCTGAGCGATAAGACCAAAGGGCAGTCTTTACACTTCTTATTTATATTGTAATTTGGTGTTCAATAAAGTGTTACAGCTATAGCAAATAGCATTAGCAATTCAGAGAGGCAATGCCACCAGCATAATGGGAACGCTACCCACTGGTAGTGGGCTTGAGCACTTGAGTAACTATAGGCTCGATGTCTTGTAGGTGACTTGGTTCTTTGCTGTAGGTATAAAGTCTTAGGAATTATAGGCAATTGGCCCGTAGATAGTCCTTATTTATTATCTTTTTATTAATATAAAAAAAAAATGTTATCTATCTATCTACGAATAATATGGTATATTTATCATAAAAATACAGTCCTTAAGTTCTTCCGATGGAATGTCGATGTTGAAATGAATCCAATGTTCCTATACAATGTAAATTAATAATTAATTCCTTGTACTCATTAGCATGATATTGTAGTTGTTACAAAAATAAACGTATGGCGGGGCAAAGAAACAAACTTATTTCAGAAGATAAAATGTCCTGATTAAAATGACACTGTTACAAATCACCACTCACAACTCCACACTAAGTTTAGAAATATTGTTGATAGAAGTGTATCGTGGATGCCGCAAATATTTACACACACACACACACACACAGAATGTCACACTAAAAACATAAATTGTAACTCTCATGCGAAGGAAAATTGTACCCTGCAGGGAATCGAACCCTGAACCAGCCGCTGAGAATGCAAATACTTGACCTCTGCGCCAACAAGGTCGTTAAAAATAATATTCCTTTTTAAGAACTTCATTTGTTTCAGTCTTACATCAAGTAAAGAATTAAGTACGTAGATGAGTTTCGCCGCGAAAGTGAAAAATTGGCGTTGTTAATTTTGTATAATTTTCCAAAACCTGTAATTCTTCGAGTGTTATTGTGTAATAATGGTTAATATTAACCATTAATACTTAGTAAACGTGCACAAGTGTAGGCAAGTCATACAAAGTTGAACAAACGTGATTTTCGCCTTGCTCCAAAGCTACAATAGAAGTTCTAGTAAAGTTTCTACCACTTTACTAGCCTTACTTGACTATGACTGGACTTTAAATCATTTACTTGACTTTGACTGTGACAGGACTTATAATATGAAATACATTTGAAACATAATATTAGGTACTAGACACCGGCTAAATGCACAAGATTTCTAAGCCAAAATTAAAAGAAAAAAAAGTACGACATGAACCTTGTTATGGGAACTTCATTAGTTTCAGTCTTACTTCAAGTAAAGAATAGATAAATTATGAAAGAAGTCTAACCTGGAAGTTGAAAGCCCTTTGAGCTACAAAAGTCCCTATTTATAATGCTAAACCAACGCTGATAAATTAGATAAGCGTAAAAGCCATCTGCGCCCGAAATAAAACGCTCCCATTATTAGCTTTGAGTGACACTATAAAAGATAAGGTTCGTTTAGTTTTCTATTATATATATGAAGATAAATATTTTTCTTTTTAGAATATACTAGGCAATACTGGCTGCGCCCCGGTGTTGCCCGTGGTTAAACATTTAATATTATCTACTATTATTTAGTGTCATTATCATTGGCCTCGATTCTGATGTACACTCACTAAATTAAATTTAAACTATTCCTGTCTTTTACAAAATAGGAACACAAGACAGAGATAGCATACTGCTGTGCTGTCAAGTTAGTCAGAACTTAGATGTCTATGCAAGCTTACTCGAGTATGTGTTGTATTGGTGTTGACTAAAAACAAGCGCCTTTCTGCTTCTGCTGTTCATATTTTAATTGTTAAACTAGCGTGACAGCATTAAAATGCATGCTATCTCTGTCTTGTGTTTTATTTTGTAAGAGACAGGGATAGTTTAAATTTAATTTAGTGAGTGTACATCAGAATCGAGGCCATTGTTTGTTTTTTGTATTTTTTTATGTGTTTTCTTGTTGTTTTATGTACATAATGTAACGTCGCGTGTTGTCCCGAATAAATCTATTTTCTTTCTTTCTTTTCTTTCTCCCTTTCATTATCGAGTTTTTCTAAGACTAACGCACAGCAATTGATTTAATATTTTTTTTAGTTTTGGCTTCAAAAGTAGAGACTGTGTTGAGTTTGACTGATTATTCTTATTTTTTTTTTTTTTGTTTTGGCTATCTTGTGCATTTAGCCAAGTAATGTGTCAAGTAATAATATATTCCAAGTGTATTTCATATTAAAAGTCCTAGTCACAAGTCACAGTCAAAGTCAAGTAAAAGAGTCAAAGTCCAGTCTTAGTCAAGTCATGCCCTTGTAAAATGGTAAAAATCTATTGGAGTTCTAGAGCGAAGGCGAAAATCACGTTTTTCAACTTTGTATGATTTGCCTACATTTATGCACGTTTGCTAAGTATTAACGGTTAATAATCCACCATTGTTACACGTTCATACTCGAAGAATCACAGGTTTTGGAAAGTTATCAAAATTAACAACGTCATTTTTCCACTTTCGCGACAAAACTAATTATTCTTATTTTATACATTAGCTGCGCTCCACATAATTACCGTTACTACCAACTCACTTTTTCATTTTTTTTTTGTTTATTTTTATAATCAAAATTTGATTATGTCGCTCTAATAACGTGACGAAATTAAATACTAAAGTTGTGCAGAGACAAACCTTATAAAAAAAATTACTAACATTAGATGCTTACTTATAATTTATTTATTTATTTATTTTACTAAATCCACAGCTCTTAATTAACATAGTTTATAATTTACGATATCTTCTACAGCCAAAAACGGATTTACATTATATATTTAAAATATTATAGATACAGTCATCGCTTCTTAAAGTATCTGAGTGTATGTATATCTGTGTATGTTTTGTGTGTGGGTGTGTGTGTGTATGTGTGTGGGTGTGTGCGTGTATGTGTGTGTGTGTGTAATTGTGTTTGTATAGGTATGAATGGTGAGTGCTAAGTTGTCTATGCAAGTATTTAAAAAATATTAAAAACTTCTTGTTTAATGTCTTAACTAATGTGAATCATTTGAGAATAAATTTATGTATACAGTTTAATTAATTATTTTGTCTCGTCTGAAATAGGTTTGGATAAAATAATATTACAATCTGCTGAATCTTTTAACAATTACTACACTTTATAATATGGAAGCCAACGTTCTGAACACACTCCATCAAGACATGCAATGTGTCCAATATGTACCAAGTCCTAGTGTCCGAGCCCTATTTAATTATTTTTTTTACTAAATTAAACTTAACTGTACTTATACGTAATTATTTATTAATTTTTTGTAAGTATATTCTGATATTATTATTGGTATGTAGGTATTGTACAATGTATTTCTATTATTTTAAATTTTATTTCATTCATTTTTTCGCATCACCATCCCTACATTATCTTGTCGTTTATATTTCCATCCAAAGGTTGTCTGGAGGAGATCGCTCTTAGCGATAAGACCGCCCATTGTACCTATCTTTATAAGTTTCTCTGTAAGTTGTATTTATCTTTAGGTGTCAATAAATAGTTTTTGTATTGTATTGTATTAAATAAGAAAGCAAAAAAAAATATATTAGTAAATTGTAAACAAAACTAAATATTATTATAAGATATACCTAACTATGATATAAATTTAGATAAGTATATGCAACATGCTAGTTAAGCGTTTTATATATATTATAATAACTTAGTGGCTTGGGGCCAGGTTTCTTCAGTATCGGGTTCGATTCCCGACGATAACAACAGTTTTCTTCCAAAGGAAAATTTGTGTTTCTGGTTCTGGTTGTGATTGTGTGTGAACGTTTCCGGCACCCACGACACAAATCATCGAACTTAGTGAGGGGCTGCGAGTGTGAAAGCGTTTATGTTGGTGACTTGCCAAAACAGCACATAATTATAAAATACAAAGAACGACCATTCTGAAAAACGAATAATAACATGATGATTAGTTTAAAATACGAAACGAATATTTTCCAAGTTTGAATACATACAAATTATAAATTTTATTTACTCTCAAATCCAACAGTAACTTTGAGGAAAACAAATTTAAAACCGTGATTGCGAAGCTTCAACTGTTATACACATTTATTATCATCATGTTAAGTCAAAGTTAAAGTGTGAAATTCTTGAGATTCTGAATCAAAGCTAATATTTTGATTTTAATTTGTAATCCCATTTAACTGTACCATTATTTTTATTTATATATTTAGTTATAAATCCAAAATTATGGTAAAATTAAAATTACACACCCCCTTTACCCACACACAAACAAATACACACTTACACATACACACACAAAATTCTCACCGACACACACACACACACAAACCAATGCATTAATTATAATATTGTTTTTAGAAATTTATGTAGCTTCAAATTTCATTAATTTAAGTATAACAAAATCATTAATAACAGTAAGAGTAATATGACTGTCTTATAATTAATAAAAATTAAATCCGTTATTGGCCTTAGGTAAAATCAAATTAATCAAACTCTGTTAATTTAGGGGCTGTGGATTTTGTAAATAAATAATATAAAAAAATGTTCAATGTTTCAATAAATGAAAGCTTGCCTACAAAAATAGTGACGGCCCCATGCCTGTTTTACCATCTTATCATTACCACCATTATCATTATCATACCATCATATACCGTTTTATCATCAACGACAAGACAAACTGAACGTCATCCATATATTGTTGACATACCTCCCGTTCGCTCGAAGCGTTTCGCTTCTACGTTTATTATCCGTACTGCGATGGAGAGGAACTTATTACCCGCGTCTTTGTTTCCCGACCGGTATAATATCTGGGAGTCTTCAAGTCAAGAATGAATATAATTTTCTAGGCAAGCATGCTTTATCTTCGGCTGCATCTTCACTTTCCACCAGGCGAGATAGTGGTCAAATGCTTGCCTATCGAGCATAAAAAAGCGGTTTTGAGTTTGACTGATTATTATTATTTTGTGTATTTCTCTTCGTCTTCATTAAACATGTAAGTTTTCAAGCTACCATGGTCACTTTCCCTATAAATGTTTGCATCAATAACGGGATATTTACCATGTATTTCATAAATATCGAAAACGAAATACATGGTAAATATCCCGTTATTGATGCAAACATTCATTAAACATGTTAAAAAGTAACCTAGGTATTCTTTAATCCCGATTATAAGCTGTGTACATTCCAAATCCATTCAGAAAACAATATATACCTTCTTACACACAAACCTTCGCATTAATAATATTAGTGTGATGTGATATACAGGTACATACCCCAGCTTAGAAGCCGAACACCCACCCTAGTAACCAACAAACAGTTCATATAATATTATGTTGACATCTTCCACAGATCATATAGCCAGGGTTAAAGTCTTTGACATTTACTGTCCCTTAACCGATACGAACTAGCCGTGGTTCACGGCTTTGTCCGCTTTTATTTGGATAAAAACACACATACACACAAAATTATGCAAAAAGAAATAATTTTAACGTAAGCAAAGCTTAAAAAAACCGACCGATTAAATTTTGGTTTTGGCTTGATCGAATTCGATAAAATTTATATGGGATAACCTTGGAAGTATAATATTACAAAAAAAAAGAATTTTGAAAATCGGTCCATGAACACACATAAAACAAATGAACATACATAAAAAATACATACAGTCGAACATAGAACCTCCTTATTTTTTGAAGTCGGTTAATTATTCTACGGTGGAAATAAAATAATTTGCTATAAAACCCGAGTAACTACATATCTACAAATTTTATGTTCGAAATATCTACTTTTTAGTTTTAAGCACACAGTATTTTTACTTAAATTAGATTAAGTACCTATTTCCTACTTTATATTATAAACCAAAAACCATTCAACCGAAGAATCCCCAGCAGTAATTAGATATTTTTCTTACAAGATCTTTGTTCGTGAACTGTGTAATGTTCTTTACCGAAGCTAATGTAATATGCCAGGTCTCATTTTAGTAATTTTACAGGCAGATGAACATAGGAGAAGGTTTTACTAGAATTTCATTACAACAATACAATACAATACAACCTGATATTAAAACCTTTATTTATTTATAAAAAAGTTTTTATGTTCAAACGTTTATATTATGTTCGATGAAATGTATATGGTTTTTTTTGGCTCCGAAATCTTGTCCATTTAGCCATGTTAACAATCAAATTAAAACTATAAATGCGAAAGTTTGTGTGTAAATGTGTATGTATGTTTGTTTTCTCTTCACGCCGTAAAGGCTGAACGGAATTGGATAAAATTGAATGAAATGTACGTAGCTTATACCTAGGATTAACACATAGGCTACATTTTACTAACTTGAAGAACGCGGGAGGAGCCGCTGGGCACTGCTAATATTTCGTATTATAGAATTCCTTGTCACAAATCACAGTCAAAGTCAAGTAAAAGAGTCAATGTCAAGTCTTGCCTATATCATAATCACATTTCTTTTCAAAAGAAGATAACTGAATACTGACCAATAAATGGTCCCAAACGACATCACAGAAGCTCATGCTCATAACTTTAGAACTTCGTAACCAAGATTACATAAACAGATGGAAAGCGGTCATGCGGTCGAAATTGTCCCATATATTCAGTTCGGGGTTATATCTTAACAGTTACGGGGGATTTATAATGCTGAGGTCGTTGGGAGTCAAGTCTAGCTCTTACTGATAATTTGATAAGATACGGCTATGAACTTACTTTATCGCGAAAGTATTAAATAAAATAAGATGAAACTTTAAAACCTAAATCCGATTACAGGGAGAAAATAAATTGGGACAACTAGACTTTTCTAGTCTAAATTACAGTTACTAAGCACGTTCTTTTTACAAAATAAGCTAGCTATTATTTACCAAATAATTTTGTGATTGTTACTGAATAATTATATAGTACCCGGATGACCTAGCTTTGCTCGGCTGAAAACACGGATAAAACGACGTTTTCTAAAATTGAAACCTAGCTAGATCGATTTATCGCCCCCGAACCCCCTGCACACAAAATTTCATGAAAATCGTTGGAGCCGTTTCTATATATACGTATATATATATACAAGAAGTGCTCGTTTAAAGGTATTAGATAGTTGTCATATATAGCGACGTTACCTCGGTGTACGAAACGGCTTCTTATAGTTTTAAAAAACTTTATTAACTATGTGTATTATGTAAATTTTGGAGCTCTTTGTCTTGATGAACATGACTATGTTATTTGAATTTTTTTTGTCGCAACTTTATGGAGAACCAAGACCTCCATTTAGTTTTATTTTTACAATGAAATGAGACGAATTTGATACCTTATACGTTACAGTCGGTTTATTAATTTGGCTGCTGCGAGGAACAAACGAATATACATAGATACATACATACGGTGCTAATATCATAACCCTCTATTTTGTTTCGCCGCTGTTGGGTTATAAAATATAAATATATAAAATTTGCTAGGTTAGAAGGCAGGAGTTCTTTTAAAGGACATTTATCATCGACGTAGGTACTTAAAACCCGGTAATTTATACAAAATTAATTTAGCGGTTACTTCTAAATAACTCGTTCTTGACGACTGTATACTGGCGTTATTGGTAACGCGTCTTCTTTCTAAGCAGCGGGTATCGGGTTCGATTCCCGAAGAAAACTAAAATTTCTCCCAAAGAAAAAAATGTGTTTCTGTTTCTGGGTGTGATGTGAATGTTTCCAGCACCCACGACACAATTCATCGAACTTACTGTGGGGCTGTGAGTGTAAAAACGTTTATGTGTTTTTTATACTCGTACTCTATAGGCAAGCATTTGACCACTATCTCACCTGATGGAAAGCGATGTGTTTAATGTTTATGTTTATTTTGTCCTAGCGATGAAACACTGTTTGTATTTAATCATCGTGCACATATTATTCAAAAACAAATGTTCCCGTCAACCTGAGTACGAGCGAAAAATCCCTAGAAATATTATGATTTCATTCACAAATGCGCGGTATGAAAATTACTTTGAACACACAGGCAATCTCATGTGAAATATACCCTGTCAAATCAAATTATGTGGGCAATCCAGAAATACGTAGGTTCGTTATTTATTCACGGCGATGATTGAGGGTGGTTTGAAATGGGGAGGCAATAGAATCGCGTTTCAGACGGCGAATCAACAGCTGAAGACGCTTCTTGCCGACGAAAGTTGAAAAGAGGTGATATATATTTTTTTCTGAGCCAGACTACTATTTCCTATATTTCCTAAAACTAAATTAAAACTATATACAGCAAAGACCTAAGTTACCAATAAGACATCGAGCTTATAGATAACTCAAGTGCCCACTACGAGGGAGTAGCATTCTCATCATGCTGGCGGCATTGTCATTGTGATATTACAATAATATATATATTATAATTAAAATACTTTAGTGCCAACATCTTTAGATCCTTTCATCCGATCTTTGCGGCCAACTTAAACAGTATACCTTCTTAAGGCGAGTATTCATTATTCTCAAAAATCAAAATACTGACTGCGTAAAAGTAAACTTTAAATAAAAACTAACACAAATCTAATACAATTTAATGCGAATCTAATAAATTTTAATGCGGAAATTAAAATCTAAACTGGCTCAAAATCTTCTCAATAATCAGTCGGGTTTTTTAATTTATCTACAATTTTTTTCTTTTAGTGTGAAGGAAATGTTGATCAATAAAACCGTTATCAACTGGAATGTCGCCAAAACGAAATTTTTCGATGTTAATGCAGTAAATACAACACAATTTGGTAAATTTACATTTTCTTAGGCTTTGCATACAAAACCTCAACCTGGGGCGTTTAATCTGGACCCTGGTGATACTTTTATATGATATCTGGTACCGCAATCTTAATTGAGAGTCGAGAAATATAATGAAAAAACGTTTCGTATAGTTTTCTAAGATTATATATAAAGGCAGATGGAGACGACGGAGCTCTTTGTTCTCGACTATATATTTTTCAGCATGAAATAAATATTAGCTAGGCTTTACGGTACTGTGTATTCTACGCTGTGTAATAGAAAGTATTTTTATATTTGCCTTACTAATTAAACTGGAATTGTGTGTGATTGTACATAATGCTTGATTGAAAGATTCGTAAGTTTTTTTATATACCGCGCGCGAATGGCCGGCCAGCCTGTAGCGTCTCTGACATAATCAGAGATGTGGTACATGGGTTCATAATAATTTATTCAGTCTTATGGTTTATTACATTGGGGCTGAGTTACCCACGTCCGTAGGAGGATGCCGTTTAAGTCTGACTCCCTACACGTGGTCCCCGGGTGGTGCTAATCAGGTGACATTTGAGAGGTGGTAGAGCATTTTGTGAGTTGCTCGCCTGGCTTGCTACCAAAGTAGCTTACCACCATCAAGTTGAAATTCTGCCGCCAAGCCAAATACGGTGTTCCGGCAGTTATCCTTGAGAGCCTGCGTATTCCAGGTCTAGTGTGTTTACCAGCTTCGATCACATCGTCACTTACCATCAGGTGAGATAGTGGTCAAACACGTTGCAAGTTCGCGTCATCGCAGTTTGTTTCTGATTTTTTCGTCAATAAGTAATACAAAACGCCGAGACGGAATTTTGACACGTGGAACCAAATACGAATACTTGGGTAAATCTCTAGATCCATGAAAATAACACACGTTGCATTAGTTGAAAATTCGATTTCGATAAAATCAACCAAATCTTTTGCGTTAATATTAACATCATCTGATATTTTCAACCATTAAAATGATCGATATTTTTTTTTATCAATTAACTTATAACCAATAACTGATTTCAACCATTATTGCCATCTTTAGAGCTAATGCGTCAAAGTATTTTTTTTTCTAAAATCGAATTATGGTCTAGACAGTCCATCAAAGGGATACTAGAGATTGTAGAGACATCTCGTTGTTTTGTAAAAATTCTTAAGCAAATCCCACAACTCTGTCAAAGGCACTCAATACTTAATAGAACGAAAAGACAAATTTAGTAAACTAACTTATCAAAGAAACTTTTTAGACTCTACGAGTGTGTGGTCACAAAAACATCGAAACGACCCAACAACACAACATATAAATTACTAGATGTGCCACAATTAACATCTTGAAATACATGAAACAAAAGTTGGGTTTGGAAGGTTCTTTTAAAATATAAAAAAACATATGGGCCGCGAAAGTGAAAAAAATGGCGTTGTTGATGTTGTATAATTTTCCAAAACCTGTGATTCTTCGAGTGTTAATGTATAGTAATAGTGGATTATTAACCGTTAATACTTAGTAAACGTGTATAAGTGATACAAAGTTGCAAAACGTGATTTTCAACTTCGCTCCAAAACTCCAATAGAAGTTCTACTAAAGTTTTACCACTTGATTTAGGGTATGACTTGACTGGACTTTGACTCTTTTGCTTGACTTTGACTGTGACTTGTGACCTGGACTTTTAAAATGGTTTATATCACTTTAAGTTTACTTTCTATTACATGCCGCTGGTTAAATGCACAAGATTGTGAAGTCAAAATAAAAAAATTAAATGAAACAATTTTTCTTGTTTCATTTTATTTTTTTATTTTGATTGAGTATTGCCATTCAACGTGGCAATGCTGCCAGCATTTTGGGTACTTTGCCTACTGGTAGCGGTCTATTAGATTAATTTTTGTACATATTTATATCTAATTATAGTTTATTTTATTTTTTTCGTTTAATTTTAATTTCGTTTTTAGATTAATGTAATATATGTTGTTGATTTTTCCTTATTTTTCTTTGTGTTAATCTATGTAAAAATTGGTGTAGGTAGATCACTATAGAAACATGTACGTAAAAATAACCGTACTACAAAAAATGTTCATCTAAATGATCGGATGATTTTACAAATAATCCTGTATATACCATTACCTATGTAATCCTGTATATACTATATACCATTATAAACCATAACCATATGTAATGGTGCCATTTTATGTGAATTGTGAACATTAATACAGTGCAATCATATTATATATATCAACTTACTTCGGGTTACCAGACGAGGAAACAGTATCGCCAGAAATTACTACAAAAATTATAATATTAGAAATTTAAGATTTTACTTACAGTCGTATCGGATTAATGTGGAAACAAGACTGTCTGCAAAGAAGACCAGTCCAGATAGGAAATTATGAATTTCTACTCAGAATGTACAATAAGGTTATTTATTCTACGTGTACAATCAGCGTCAAAATTGCAATCAAAGTTTCAATGTAAGAATCGACTAGTGTCAGAAATACATGTATCGATAGCTTGTATAGCTTGAATTTAATAAGTTAATATAAAGATTAATTGACTGATTGATTTCCCTATATATAGTAGTAGTTTCAAACTATTTCTATAGACGACACGTGTCCATAAGACTTTAATAATAAGGAAAGAATAATTTCTCTCGCTTCAGGTAGGGTTTGAGTAGCTCAGTGGTTCTTAGAACAATAGGGCCTATGGCCGCCGCAATCCGCGCCTCAAGCGACATTTTTTCCTGTCTTAAATTTATTTATTTCTGCTTAACATGGCTATAAAAACTCCATCGTCGATCGTTTACCATCAAGTGAGATAGTGGTCAAACGCTTGCCTAATCTGAATAAAAGAAAACTGAATCAGTTGATTAATTCCTCAAAAAGCTGACCATATAGATGAGAGTTATTCAATTTATTTATTTATTTAATCATTTTGCACAAATCAGAGTACAGGGTATGGCCTAATGCCAAATAGCAATTCAATAGTGTAGTATTGAATATTATTTAACATAATTCTAGACTACTGGACTTGTTTTATTGCTTTTCAGTTAATATCAAAGATTCCCTTTTAACGCAGTTGGGTTTTTCATTTTATTAATTTACTATTTTTATTGTCGTATTCTTGTTTTGTGGGAAAGGACAAGACCGGCCAGAGCATCACAACTCTATCATAACTCTATCGCACAAAGACTTATAATGGTTTTCTCTAAGTGTACGTTTTATAATTCATTAAATATTCGACGATTGTTGTTATTTATAAATCAAATCAGTCAACTATTCTTAAGGGATGTAAGAAAAAATCCACGACGGCTGAAGTAATGATTGCAATTATGATTGTGACTGTACAAAATGAGATAATTTTTACTTACTGTCTCATCAAGTCGATGAGGAAGAAAGCGACGTCCTCAAACCCCAGGGGACCAGCTCGCACTAGCATGTAGAACTCGTCGCTGCAAGTCTGCTTTGGGCGTACGAAGTCGAAACTGAAGCCTCCTGTGGTGACTACGGGGATGCCGGTGGCACCCAGGAACTTGGTGATGCGTGCAACTGATGCTGTGGAAGAGAATTTATAATGTAAAACTAGTTAGGTGACATGAGATCCAAAGTCGATATATGGACTTCACGGAAAACTAATTTTTCAAAATTAAAATCTATTACCGCTTTAATTTTTTTTATGATACTTGAAATATAATATATTTACTATAAAAATAATATATGTATTTGCATATTTTTTTTTAAATATATATTTATTTTGATTTTAGGAAGCCGAAACACGGTTGACTTAGCTTGGTTCGATACAAAAAAATCGCAAAGTTTAATCAAAATATAAATAAATATGTGCATATTTTATTAATATTTTTCCTAGATGACTAGGAAAAATATTATTTATTTGTATGTGGATAAAGATAATTAAATTAACCTTTTTCTGCGTATTCCTTATTAAATACAATAGTAACCTATGGCATTATTTTACCTCAAAAGTGTATGATTTATTTTAAAAAAAAGTAAGTATAAAATTGCGTAATGAATTGCGCGCAAGCTGATCATAAGACCCATTAGAACTAACGTAACCATTTCGCGTTAACAGATGGACTTATGAGTAATTTGCATACTATAAACTGGTATCTTAAGGCCGAAAGCCAAACGGTATTCTATCGTTTACATTTTGGACTAATTACTAAATATTTTTCTGCAAAATACACCGTCGATAAGCCCCTTTCATCTAGTACCGACAAAACTCCGACAAAAAAGTTCACTAACAATCCAGTCTGCCGTTAGAGAATCGTTAGTCGTTAGCTCGTTACTAAAAAAGTTATCAAAAAGCAACGCAATAATGGCGGCTCTGTAAACAACAACAAAACAAGCTGTGTTAGGACAATGTTTGTTTTTTCCGGACAAGCGTACGTAATGAAGAAAATAAAGATGTTTCAACTAAATAGGCTATACAAGACTTTATGAACAATACGAATTCTTTCCATTATATTTAATAGTAGCTGCGCCCCGCGGTGTCACCCGCGGTTAAATAATTTTAATTTATAATTCGTACTGCGAAGGAGTGGAACTCATTGTCCTTGTTTTTGTTCCCCGAACGGTATAATCATAGTAGAAATATATGGTATAATCATAGTAATATATTTCTACTATGGTATAATCTAGGACATTCTAGGACCTGAAAGTTTTCTAGTGTATAGATATCTTTAAGGCAAGCATGCTATATCTTCGGGTGCATCATTGCTTTCCATCAGGCGATATTCTGGTCAAAAGCTGTCGAGCATTTAAAAAAATAGTTACCTTTTTAATTGTTTTTTGGCCAAGCAAATTGGGTATACGCAGAACAACTCACCAAAGTTTCGTGACAAGCCTCCACAATATTTTGAAATTGAAATAAAAAGGAAACATTTTTATTTGTAACTGACTTCTCAATCCGTCAATATTTTTTTATATTATTGTTACTCAATTACGAGCACGGCTGAACCGATCTGGATAGTTAAATTTTTGTTTGATAGTGTCAAGTCGGTCTCTAAAACAATGTCAAGATCTGATCAAGGGTTCCGAAAAATAAAGCAGTTCTTATGTGACGTTGATTTGCAACATCTGAATGGAGTGTCTCATTTTATTATTAAAATGTCTCATGTCTGGAATGTGCCTAATTGAATGTTGTTTATTCATTTTGGAATGTTTTTCCACATACATAATTACTCACTCACAAATACACGAAGTTGTGAGTGAGTGATTTTGTAATAGTGGGTTAGTCGGTACTAACAAACATTCATATTTATCATTTTAGTAAATGTATTTGATTGTGACCTGTTTTTTCCCTCTAAAAATACATTCCATCGAACGTTAATAAACAGAGAATGATAGATGATATAACACAAACAAACAACATTACGGAGAAACAATCCTAAGTGGTAAAACACTCGATATTTTTGTATTCTACCTTTATATTCCATTATTTGTTCAAATACGTTCACAAAATATACAAAACCAATAAATATTAAAAGCAATTGCTGATGAAACTCTTGAATGAATTGATCTGATGTAATTCTTTTACCGAATTCGCACCGGCGTTTCTGAAAATTATTAGGCCCTTCTCTACTATGTTATAAGAACTACTTCACCTTGATAACATTTAACAAGTACAGCTAGAAACCGCCGTACGGATTTGAGCTACTTTTTACCCGAGTGCGCGACTCAAAAGGAGGGAAGATTTGTTCCCACCGGAAATCGAACATGACACCCGCTGCTTAGAAGACGAACGTGCACTCGGCTATGCCAGCGGGCAGTACATACAACAGATAATAGTTATTCCTTTCAGTAAAAATATTATACTAACACTCACTTTGAGAAATGTCAGAGAATCCCCTTATCTTCGCCAATAACGTATATTAATTATAGAACATCTTATTATTATTTCTTATTTATAAAATCTGTTATCAGACTAATATTATGAATCTGAAAGTTTGTGTGTAAATGTGTAAGTATGTTTGTTTTCTCTTCAAGCTGTAACGGCTGAGCAGATTTGGATGAAACTTGGAATATTCATAGCTTATTCTTAGAATTAATACATAGGCTACTTTTTAACTTGATAAACGCGAGCGAAACCGCGGGTCCTGGCTAGTTTTTAATAAATCAAACACCAGTCAATATATATTTGTAAATACAAACATATTGAATTTTAAATTTGATAAAGTTATTTTTTAATAAATATAAAAATAATAAATATTTTTTATAAATCATAATATCGCCTTTTTTCTGGATTCAAACACATTGTTAGGAAAGGTACCTAACTTAATTGCGTCAGTCGGCTCGTGACCATGGACTGAAACGATGAGAGTAATAGAAAATGTTTATAAATACTTTCCAATACCATAAAAGAAAAAATAGGGGGAGTTTTAGCGCGAAAGTGAAAAATATTTTTCGCTTTTGTATTATTTTTCGACAATGCGTAATAAAGTGCGAGTGAAGCCAAATCATACAAAGTAACTTTGTATGATTTGGCTTCACAACACACAAAAGCGTGATTTTCGTTTTCATCCCAAAAGTACAATATAAGCTATTGACTCTCTTACTTGACTTTGACTGTGACTGGTAACTACGACTGTTTTTATTAACTACGTTTTACAAACTTAAAAAATATATTACGTACTTGGCACTGGCTAAATGCGCATAGTTTGCGGAGCCAAATAAAACACTCACTGCCCTATTGGCTGTACACACAGACACAGACCCTAATAAAATGCTAATGAAATTAAACGGCATATACATTTATTGAAAAACACATTCGAATTAATGAAGCTTGTTATTAATAGGGTCGTTGGGGTATTTATTACTTGGAAATGAGGGGATAGAATGGATAAAGCTATATTTTTGGATGTCTCTGATGTAGCATGTGTGTATTGTATTAGGAAAACATGGTAAGTATACATAATGAGATTCTACATTGTTTGTTTTTTATGCGCGATAGGCAAGCATTTGACCACGATCTCACCTGACATGTAAACATATTGGTGTTTAGGCATCTGTATATACCGTCATCGGCTAGTAGTGCACAATCCTGCAGGCGGTGGCTTAAAATCAATAACAGACCATCTATAAGCTATTCAAAGAAAATGCGATCACTTCGTTTTAGAGTTATTATTGTAGCAGCTGTCTAGGAGTTGCCATAGATTACTTGACAGTTACTTCTTAATTGTCTGCGCCACAGTCTACTTAACTTTATTTATTTATTTAGATTTATTATTGGACAAATATTTGTTTCATAAGTTTACTCACATTTATATATCACCCGCAGGTTTGCCTGAAAATCAGCGTCGTGTTTTGTGCTTGACTTTTGTGCTGAGGCAAACCCATTTCGGCATGCATAATATATGAATATTATATCATTAATTAATAATTAGTTCATAAGTGTTTCACTGTTATTGTTATTTTCTTGCTACGTGGCGAAATAAATTATTTTTCTTTCTTTTTTTAACAGTTATGCAAAATATAAGGTTTTTTTAATAAGGTTTTTTTTTATCAATTTGTTTTTTTTTCTTTTATTCTACGCAGTTTTGATTCTAAACCACCGCCTGCATTATTGTACAGTACTAACCAATGACGATATAGAACTACAGCAGTTAGTTTTGAAAAGAAAATATGAGCTTGATGCGGGAATTGTACCCGCGATCATTAGGTGTCGTGCCGTTGTTATAACCGCTGAGCTGCCCAAGCCCTCAGAATATATCACATAAGAATCATAACAATCAGCCTACACATTTGGTTCCTAGAACTCCTCAAAGAAACGAATTTAATTTACATACAAACATACAGACACACTTAAGCTGATAAACATATCAACCTCATTTGCGTCGCGTAGTCTGATAAAAAAGTATAGGTATACTTAGATAAAAATCTGCTTACATTTATTCTTAACGGGTTATTGTAAACTCGCCACAATGTAAATTCGCCACTGAAAAAGCATAATATGTAAACTGGCCACAGTTCTGATTTAATATTGTTAATTCGCCACAGTCATTAACATGACTTTTGAATCATAGTAAACTTGCCACATTACTTTTCAACCGACTTCATAAAAGGATGTTCTCAATTCGAACGTGTTTTTTTTTTGTATGTATATACTCAATATCTCCGCCAATTATGAATCGATTTTGATGATTTTTTTATTGATAGATCATTCTTCAATGGTGGTCCCATATACATTTTATCGAAATCGGTCAAGCCAAAACTAAAATATAAGCGGTGAAGTCGGTTGTTTTAAGCTTTGCTTGCGTTTAATTATTCCATACAGATTGTAAAGTTGATAAAACACATTATAGAATAAAATCATTATTTATGTCGTCTGATTATCGTAGCAATTTTATTAAATAATTAAACTTACGTCTATTTACAATACACAGTTCTAATATCAGAATTATGTACCTACGTAGCTGTACACAATTTAATAATAATAAGGCATGTTCAAACGTGTGGGCGTTTATTTTGTTTCGTCTTTTTTTATTGTTCAGAGGAAATCGTGTTGATTGCCACGAAAAACGTCTTTCCTCGAACAGGGTTGTCTCTGTAGTGAATTACAGTTAAAATAATTTAAACGGAAGCAACGCTAAAAAACCGACTTTGCCGCTTTATCTTCGGAATCCATGATCAGATTAAATTGAATTGAATACGCATTATTGAGAATCACTCAAAAACCACTGGTCAGATCTTAATCAAATTTGTATGAGACCACATGGGAAGTACCAGCTTTTAAATAAATAAAAAAATCATCAATATCGGTTCATTGAGAAAAAAAGTAACACACATTTAAAAAAAATAAGCAGTCTCATTAATAATTTCCTAATTTCTTTGAAGTAGGTTAAAATATAACTAGGAAAACCTATTTAATAGATAGTATTTAAATGATAACCCAAAGTTATCTATGATACAGCTATCTACTTAAATAATAATTATATGACATTATTATACGTTATTTTCTCACTGTCATGCTTGTGAAGCTTCACAGCCTTTAATATAATAAATGGAATCCAAAAACATTTGGTGAAAGTTTTCTCGATGTAATTACTTTTCAATGTTAGTTTTGAAACTCTATTACAGTTCTTGCTGTTAATTTTTTTTATTATATTCTTTAGTTAATTGAATTAGGTAGGTACCTAAATAATTATAAACCATTTCTATTTTATAGAGTATAGTTTTCACGCAAAACGAGTTTTTATTTACTATATTATATGCTTAACCAAGATAATGAGACGTGGCTCTGATGAATAATATATGTTTATCTCTTTTTAATGTAAGGCGAGAGAAAAAAAGAGTAAAAAAAAGACGTGTGGCACTCGGGGACTGCCGCGGTAAAGCTATTGCATAGCATTTTTTATTTTTAGGTCAAATTTTAGTTCTGTCCAGTTTCTAAGCATAGATGGCGCCCTCTAGCGACTGAAAACGCGATGTAGTATCATTTTTCTTTAAAAAGTTTGGGTCACGTTGAGATACGAACCTCGTACCGTTGCATTCGAGTCAGTATCCAACACCAAATAAGCGTATAGGTGGGGGGTGTTAGATTATTTTCGTTACGGAATTTCTGGATTCGGTCTCCACGCTCAAGGCCCGCGATAGAAGCTATGCAATAGCTTAAAAGTAAAAGAATTTCTTTCACCTCCGGCTAAAATAATGTGTGTATCGTACTGTTGTGATTATAAGAACCCATTTTCTTGATGTAAAAAAAAATATCTGGCTTTTGGCAATTAGATATATTGGTCCCAACATGAGAGAAACAACGACTAACGAAGTTATAAGTTGTTTCTTAGTACGTGACTTGAAGTAGGAAATATATCGGACTTATTTCTCGAAACGCACATGTTTATGTTACGTTACTTTAACTGTGTATACTAACACAAATGTATATAACCTGGCGTTTTGCAACGTAAGTGATGTTGGCTACAGATTCGAATATAATTGTACCTATATTTAAACAGTCTAGAAACGTAATTTTTTTAACAAGCTGAGCATAGCGGCTATATTTGGGAATCAATAACATGTTGTAGATCACAACATGTTATTGATTCCCAAATATAGCCGCAATGCTCAGCTTGTTAAAAAAATTACGCATATCGTATTTTCAGCAATTCTTACTTTCTTAACAAATGGATCGAAAATTCGCTTTCTCATTCAAACTAAGTGCAAGATATATTCATCTTCTGGTACAAGTAGTGGTGTATAAGTTCAAACATCTACGCTTTTCACTTCGGGCCGATTTTCTATATAATCTACGACGAAACTAAAACGTAGGTATACAGGGTTTTTTTGTTAAATACCAAAAAGCTCTCAGACCCTTATTGTGGTTCGAGACCTTAGCTCCTTATTTAATTTTAATTCTTCGACTTTCTGTAATAATTAAGATGATGAATTGTACATATTTTCTCATGAATAGTTGTTTAAACTACTGTTTTAATATAGTACTGTCGCGAAGGAGGGCATCGCCGCAAATTATAACACAACTCTTGACAGCTTAGACTTAACAGAGAATATAAATAATATAAATTTAAATTTATTTTAAGCATCATAAAACATAATTTCATTTGCAATAGCCGTACCAAGAAAGACGTTGGTCGTCTTTGATTGAAATATGTCACCTGAGGTTCCTGGTATTTTACAAATTACCCTGTATATCATACAGCGAAAGAGCTCACTGCAAGCTAAGCTAAAGTGCACCGGTGAATAGTTATCTTCTAGGTAAGCTAGCTCCATCGTCGACCACATCGTCGCTTACCATCAGGTGAGGTGGTAGTCAAAAGTTTACCCATCATGAATAAATATTTAAAAAAAAATTGATCGGGTTCAATCCCCGCTTTAAGCGATTATTTTTTCTTACTAAATTTATCATTTTAGTTCTAGCATGCCTAAAGCTCGGTGGGAACACAAGTTTTCTCCCCAAGGAAATTTGTTTTTGTATGACCAATAGGCATGCATTTGGCCGTCATCTCACCTGATGGAAAGCGACGATGCGGTCGATGGTGGGACATGCTTGCCTAGAAGGTACCTGTTCACTCTTGACTTGTAGAAGCCCAAGTTATACTTATCGGGAAACAAGAATTCTGTGAATTTGTGTTTCTGGTTCTGGTTGTGATTGTATGTATGAAATAACTTTTTGATGTGAACGTTTCCGGCACCCACGACACAAGTCATCGTACTAAGCTGCGATACTAAGTGTGAGGCTGTAAGTGTGAAAGCGTTTTAAAAAAATGCTATATAAACAAAAAATCACATATCAAAAGTTAAAAGTTATTTCTTTGTGTCGCATTTCCACAAAATTTGAACAAAAATTAAAGATTCTCACACGTGACCTTGTGGAACCGCCATTATATTATAAGCGATGCAATATGCACCTAATGTACAAAAGTAAAAGGGGGTTAATAATGCGTATTCTAGGTCTAGTGTGTTTACCAGCTTCGATCACATCGTCACTTACCATCAGGTGAGATAGTGGTCAAACACTAGCCTGTCACAAAAAAAAAAAATACATTTATTGTTGTTAAAAAAGGTTCTCCCAATGACAGAATTATATCTGACCCTTAAAATGAAATAACTTTTTACTTGCAACTAAATTACAGTATTTTTAAATATAAAAAATATAGTAATCATTCTTTGGAGTAGTTTGAGAATCAATGTATGAAGTTCTTATTTTTAAAGAACAAAACAACGGAGTAGGTACTTTGGGTACAACCAGATTTTCTATTTAAAAAAAAAATGTGACAACCCTAAGCTACAGTAACTGTCGCGTCAGTCAGTGCTAAAAATTAAACAGGCAATAAAGATCCCCCGCCTTTGTAATAATTTGTTTCAACTGTTCTGTCGTTTTGACTTGACCTTTTTTGAAAAAATATAGTAATATAATTCTTTGAAGTAGTTTGAGAATCAATGATGAAGTTCTTATTTTTAAAGAACAAAAGAACGGAGTAGGTACTTTAGGTACAACCAGATTTTCTATTTAAAAATAAATTAGTGACAACCCTAAGCTACAGTAACTGTCGCGTCAGTCAGTGCTAAAAATTAAACAGGCAATAAAGGTCCCCCGCCTCTGTAATAATTTGTTTCAGCTGTTCTGTCGTTTTGACTTGACCTTTTTGTGAATATCTAAGATTGAAAGGTACGAGGAATTATTTTTCCTTTTTTTTCATAATAACATTACGCTCAATTTAAATCTCGGGACGCTTTGACGCTAAATGAATTTTTTGGAAGGTACCTAAATTTTTTTTAGTTATGTAAAAATAGACTCTATAGCAGTCAAAAGACTTTAAAATGCGAAAAGATCATTATAACTTATCTCGGCTTAGTAGTTGCCCGATATTTAGTCCGATAATCTGACTAATGAGACTTTACCTCTCGTAATCCGGTGTCACAGACAATTGGACTACTAAACCTTTTAGGTCCATGGGAACATAATTTTAACATACTTTTATTAGCTTGGTATGTCTCGTATATATGTATGTTTATATGTAACCGAATCTTTGAACGTGATTATCACAACATCGAAACGTCGCATTAAAAAAATAATAATACGGGAATTAGCATGACTTACGCATTGTCAATGTCTAGATCGACAATTATTTCGACATCGACAACGTGTAAGTCACGCAATTCCCGTTTTAATTGTTTCGATATCGACAACGCGTGAGTCCGCTAATTCCCGTTTTAATTATTTCGACATCGACAACGCGTAAGTCCGCTAATTCCCGTTTTAATTGTTTCGACATCGGCAAAGCGTAAATCACCCTAATTCCCGTTTTAATTGTTTCGACATCGACAACGCGTAAGTCACGCTAATTCCTGTTTTAATTGTTTCGACATCGACAACGCGTAAGTCACGCTAATTCCCGTTTTAATTGTTTCGACATTGACAACGCGTAAGTCCGCTAATTCCCGTTTTAATTGTTTCGACATCAACAACGCGTAAGTCACGTTAATTCTCGTTTTAATTTTATAATAGTTCAAAATGTACGTCGCATTAATTTGAAACTTTGCAATATTGGCGACAATGCAATAAATTAAAGTTTGTCCCATTATCCTTACCAGAATCTTCAGGATTACCGATTCTACTTTTTAGTTGCTTATCTACAAAACCGTGTTTTTAGTTTTTTTATATTAATTAGTTCAAAAATTCAGGCCTTATCAACAAAAACGTTTGTGTTATTGCGTCACTCAAGGTTACTATGGTACCATTATATAATATAGTCTATCCTCTTGTGTGTCACAATAGAAGTTTAAATCAACTCGCAAAAGCTTTCCAGAACTGGCAATAAATATTCATAAATTGCCTGTGTTTTTTCCGAATTTTCTCTCAAAGGCCCTAGAAAATAACAAATGTATGCCCATGGCTATCAAAAACCGGTTAGTCAAATGACTAGAAAGGATCAATGGGGATGTAGAACGATTTATTGGCGTACATAAATCATTCGGGAACGTGAGTGGTGCCTTTGTCAATTTGTTATATGACAATATACCGAGAATTGAACGTCACCGACCTATCGACCTTCTGATAATTCATGATCTCCTGGAATAATGAAACCTTTAAATATATATTGTATTTGAAAATACTAGTCGTTCGCGCATGTACTGTGATTTCGCACCTACATTTTTCCTAATACAGAAAAACCTTCGAGGTTAAATGCTTATAACTTTTTTTCTTTGTAATAATTGATTGATTTTTGTATTTGTTGTTGAAGTTCAGGATATAATAGATATTATACGTAAGTTGAAGTGCTGAATGACCCAATTCAACTTAGGAACTCGCTTCACTTGATCAATTAATTTGTAGCAATAAAATTAGCATAACATACTCGTAGTAACGGGAAAGGGTTAAAATAATAATTAAAATAGAGCGGGAGTTTAAATACATTTGATGTAAAAACTTTTTTCTCATTACAAATGTTTTATATAATTTGCCTCACATTTAATTACTAACCTAATACCGGTGAAGCACGAACATAAGTAGCATTTTTTAATTTTGTTTGAAATGAGTTTTGGGACTATCAACAACCACTTATGAAATGTTTGCTTTAGGGTATCAACATTGTGGCGGTTCAGTATATATTACAGTATAGTAATCTATTGTGGCTTTGCCTGCCAATTGGAATAAAAACGATCAATGTATGTAGCAAGCACACACTGAACCTTGCGCAACTTATAAAATACCTTCTTCCTTAATACTTTCTTAGTGACGACGCGAATGGCTGTCTATGCCCCATAACGACTTACCTCACTCTTAGCTCTCTTCACCCATAAACCACCTTAACGTCCCTTTTACCTTCATGGGTCAAGTAGTTTTCAAGATATTGTGAGTTGGTCAGTGAATTTCACTTCTTTATAGGTATTCTATATACAGAATTCGAGTCTTTGATCCCGTGTATTTAGTTGTTGTTTTGAAATTTTTACCAAGTTTATTGTTGCCTAATAAAAATAAGACTAAGTAACTTTTGTATGGAGCGTGTGGTGCGAGCTTAGTGTTATAATTAGTCGCTGTAAGAGTTGAATGACGTTTGATTTTGACAGTTATTCATCCCTTAAGCATATGCTTCCTGGTAAACAAACGTCATGTCAACATCATTCACTAGGATTTGTTTTAGCTTCACTAAGATTTGTTTTACTTATATAGCCTAGTAAAACTACCAATTTTCAAGAAAAAAAAACTACATGCAAATTTTCTGGAATTACAATAAGGGGGTGATATGAGACTTTGCTTTGGAATCCACCAATTTTCCAGAGAAAGATAGAAAGAAAGTATTTACCTGTTCAAATCTAGAGCAATAATACTAACCAAGTAATATCGTTAATAAAAACCGTTAATTTAAGTCAATGCAACTCGAATCAACCAAAATAATCGATGGATATTAGTGTTTTTCATTAAAATAAGATAAAATTGATAGAAGAGTTGTGCCCCCACCTTTAAATTTGCTTCGGAGTGTTTGGTTCTAAAGTGCTCCACATTTTGGTTTCACCAAATGATGAAATTACATTTACCGTGAATTACATTTATCATTAGTAGAGCGAAATTTCAAAAGACGTAGGTACCGAGGTTAATTATGTTTTAGATTAAATTTTATTCATTTACTTAAAACATGATAACCACCGCGGTTTGTAACTTCTTGTATGTATACATATATCGTGTTATAGAAATTTAAAGGAATTGTATTTTGACATTTGTTTTAATTGCATTATAATCAGTTTATTTTTTATATCTTATATCTTAAAAATCTAGGTAATGCTGATGCTTTCATAAACCAATTTTGATAAACCTAGAGAAAGATCTTAAGAAATCTGATGGGTTCGGATAAACCATATGAAACCCACAGTTTGTTTGCGCGAGTCGAACACTGAAGTTTTCGTTCATCCAAGCGTTTTCCACAAATACAAGGGAAAGATATAAATCGACAGATTGGTATCCGTCAGTCGTCACGTTTCCATCAATACGAACTATTTTAGTATTAGAACACTTTTAAAACTGATTTAGAATTTCAAGGTTGAAACTTCGATTTTGAGCACGAGAAATGGTATTTGCAAAATGCAAGAAATTATAGCTTTAGCAGTAGGTATTAATACAATACAATACAACATTCTTTATTGCACACCAAAAAACAAAAAGATACAAACTTAAAACTACGAAATTAATATTATAAGGCAGTACAATGGGTAGTCTTATCGCTTTCAGCGATTTCTACCAGACAACCTTTGGATGGACAGAAATTGTAGTAGCAACTGAGGTCGATTAATCAACGTCTTCATCGATATTGTTCTTCGTTATATTAAAAGTAGGTTGAGTCCTCATGTAAAATGTCAGCACTTATAGTTTGACATGAAATTGTAGGTAGCCTTCCGTTTCGGCACTTTAGTAGTGGTTTTAAGCTTTATCGTTCGGTCGCTATCTTAAAGCGATGTTGGTTTCCTTGACGAGACATGGCTTTACGTAACATACGGATTCAAGAACAGCCGATAAACCTGGATCCACCACGTCCGCTCTAGTCGCAGGTAGAGGAACGCTATGCAGTGCTCGGATCTTTATTTTACAAGGTAACAAGTTACACTACAGCTATACCCTGTATTAGTTATAGTACCTGGATGACCGAGCTTTGATCGTTAAAACGACGTTTTCTAAAAATTAAACCTAGCTAGATCGATTTATCACCCCCGAAACCGCCTGCACACTACATTTTATGAAAATCGTTGGAGCCGCTTCCGACATTTAGGTTATATATACAAGAATTGCTCGTTTAAAGGTATTAGAAAAGAATGTTAAAAAAAAATTAACGCAAGCAAAGCAAAAAACCGACTTCACCGCTTTATCTTCGGAACCTTGATCAGATTTAACGTATTAAACACGCATTACTGACAATAACTCAAAATCTAGTGATCAGATCTTGACCAAATTTAAATGGGACCAAATGGAATGCAACATCTATCAAACAAATTATTCTAAATCGGTTCACGTGGAACGAAGTTATGAGGTAATCAAACATTAAAAAAAAATACAGTCGACTTGAGTACCTCCTCCTTTTTTGTGAAGTCGGTAAAAAGTAACAAATTCTGATCATGAATATCAAGCAATAATAAAATTGTTAATATACATGTCAAACATTATTTATATGTCGTCAAAAATATAGTTATTGAGTAAAATATACCGTTACTCATAATATAATAATAATTCATTTAATCCAAGTAACTTAAGACTTATCATTTACAATTATTCATTAATTAATTAATTAGTCACATTACAATAGCATTAGGATAAAATAATATTCAAAACAAAATCACAATTACATAATAAAATAAAATTAAATTAATACAATTAAAAGGATAATGTCAATATATAATTAAAAATAAAACTAAGTCAGGATATTCCTTCATCAATCTGCCTTTACTTTGCCTCTATGTGCGCAACATGCAGTCTGCAGCAATGATTGATAAAGGAACAATCCAGTCTTCCTGCCAACACCTCCAGCATGATGTTAGTGCTCCCCCTCACTCGTCTCACTAGTGATGTGCCTCTCACCTAGTGATAAGCTCGGTCACTTAGTAGGTAACTTAGTTCTTTGCTGTATATAGTTTTAGTTTAGTTTAGGAAATATCGACAATGGGCCCGTAGATACCATAATATATTTTAAAAAATGATACCTATGTTATTGAGTTGGTAATCGTGTCAAGCATTTTAAAGACAGGATAAAATAAAATAACATGTCAATAAATGTTCAAAGCAGTAGCAATAATTAATGTCATATTGTATTCCACTTCTTTTCCACAATTTTCTTGAAAGAAACGTTCAGTAAAAAGGAGTTTTTTAGAGCTGAATTGAACATTTGTGTTTATAATTCATTAAAAATACCCTCTTGAAAATAATTTTTCGTCAATCACAAAATGGGATCCCAGCTATCTCTGATAACCAGTTATTATTATAGGCCTTTTACCACATCATTAGTTACCACCAACTGAGTAAGTGGTCAAATTATAAGCTAGTTTATGACATTGGTATAAACTAAACACATCTACGCATAGTCTGGTTTTAGACGATAATTATTTGCTTATCTACATTTTTGTACAAAAAAATGCTAATATACGACAGGGCAATTAAATATTTATAGGCTTTTTATAGCACATCTACTAATGTTATCATGTTTATTTGATTGAAAACTTTTTTTATTTTAAATAGTCTGTAGGTCCGTTAATAGATAATAAAACAAGCTTGCTGCCAAAATATAGAATTAATTGATTTCTTTTTAGATGCAAATAAAAAAGATTTATTGTTATGCAGATGGTATATTAAGATAAGAAATAGCCTATTTGTATGTATTTTTGTTTTTTTTTTGTCTCTGATAGGCTAGAGTTTGACCACAATTTACCTTCTGAAAAGTGACTATGTGGGTTAGTGCGAAGTACGTTAGACTTTGAATAAGAAATGACTGAACACTATGTCTTGTTTGGTGATAGATTTTTTACATAGTATTAATAAAATACGACTATACTATTGGTAGGTGAGATTACCTTATTATTAAACAATCTCTGTGTAAAATGTTAACAACATTTAGTTCAGCCTCAAAAAAATAAACTAAGAAATACACAGATTTACTTCTAGATCAAAAATACGCATTCACAATCATACACTACAAAAAATTTAGAATAATTTTACTCCATCAAGGAATCGAACCCATAACCATGGTCATTTATGTACTTGAAATAACATGTTAACGTTATTTAAGGCGTATCTATAATGATGGGTAAAAACTACTTGCATTCTAAACTTCATCCAAATTCGTTAAGCCGTTGGAGTGTGAATAGAAAACAAACATAACACATAATATATGACAGTAGAATCATTAGCTTTTATGAATGCCTCTTTGGGGCCCATGTGAATAAACGATTTAGATTTTTTGATTTTATACTTTTGAATGTAGAACTATATTCAAAGACAAGTTTTTTCGTGTGGTTCTCACCATATGATTTTTCATTACTGTCATGTAATGTAAGAATTATCAAAATTGGCCCACGCGGAACACTTTGGTTTTTGGATTGCCACAAAGGAACAAACATACATACACGCAGTATATTAATCCATGCTTTGCATCGCATAGTCTTAAAAAAAAATGGTGTATCAAGTTAAGAAATGATCTTTATGCTAGATTAAATCAAGGGATTTAAAGAAAAAGAGAATAATGCCATTCTGATTTTTATCTTATCTATTAGTAAATGGAAGAATTAAAACTGAAGCGCGTATACTGTATTTCATGGTTAAATCTATATATATAAAAGAAAGTCGTGTTAGTTACTCCACTTATAACTCAAGAACGGCTTAACCGATTTAGCTGAAAATTGGCAGGGAGGTAGTTTAGAGCCAGGAGAAGGACATGGGATACTTTTTAAGAACGTACATTTCTTTAATTTTTTTTTTTACATTTCGACATGCTTTCCATTTTCTCATACGTCACTCGGATTTGGTAAAGTACTAGGCAAACATAAACATGAAGGTTGTAATAATATAGTCACGTGACATTGTAACGCATGCCGGGTATGGCTTCCTAAATATGCACATTCATTGACTGTTAGGCGGAACGAAGGTCGCCGGGACAGCTAGTTATATATATTCAACAAAATTAATAATGATTTTGTAAGAACTCTGGCCATTGCTTAGAGATTCTAGAGTAAATAATAATAAATCTATGTATTACGAGTACTAGCGAGCCCGGCAGACATCGCGCGCCGTCCCGCCTGGTAATGCACACACATTGACATCGACAGTAGCGCCACCTATCGGGTCCAATTAAATTTTCAAAACATTCAAACACTTACAGAAATATATACACAAAATTTCATCTAAATCGGTCCAGCCATTTAGGTGACAAATACACCTACAGAAGAATTATAGATTTATTATTTTTAGTAATATTTTATATTACTATTTATTCCATATTGATTGTATTGGTAGCTACAGTTCTTAGGAAAAGTTCTATTGTAGAGTTAATAGTATATACTCTAAAATAGAACTTTTCCTATATACTTGGAAGGTATATCTAATATATAAAATTCTCGTGTCACAGTTTTCGTTGCCATACTCCTCCGAAACGGCTTGACCGATTTTGATGAAATTTTTTGTGCTTATCCGGTATCTATGAGAATCGGCCAACATCTATTTTTCATCATCATCATCATCATCACTTTTCATCATTATCAACGCGGGTGAAACCGCGGGGCGCAGCTAGTATACTATATACTCGTAGGTATCTTCTGGGCAAGCATGCTAAAATTTTATCTTGCCAGTGAACACTATTTGCGTGTATGATTTTTTCGTATGTCCGGAGTTTTATACATAAATCTGTTCAGCTGTTTTGGCGTGGATTAAGGACAAACATAATTACTATTTTCGGTTCCTTTATACAAATAATTTCGCTTACTAATGAGTATTTAAGTCAGATGTGATTAGTGAATACATATTGACACTAGGTCAAACTTTAACAGGTTTTTATGATTACATAAACATAAAAGCTTTCACACTCACAGCCCCACACTAAGTTCTATGACTTGTGTCGTGGTCATTCACATCACACACACAATCACAACCACATTAAACCAGAAACACAAATTTTCCTTGGGGAGAAAACTTGTGTTCCCGACGGGAATCGAACCCGATAGCAGCAGGGGGCTGTTTAGAAGATTCAAATGATTTTTTTGACAGTTAGGCACTAGCAGATGTTACTGAACCCAAAAATTATATTTAAGAAATGATATAATAATCATTTAATAATAATTTATTTTATTTACCAAAAATATTATCACAGACTAACATTATATGTACACGTAATGTTATAGTTAGTGAGCCCTGTATCCCACACTAGGATAAGTCCTGTGTCGTGGGATTCAGTCTCTTTCAGTATTGATTGACGCACTTTATTTTGAGAACTTATACATTAATAAATTATATAATAATATATTAAATATGTATTATAGAAATATTTATATTATTGGCATTATTGACAAGAATATGAAATACCAACTCAAATTCAAATTAAATTAACAAACAAATAATTTTAAGTAATACAAATAACAATAAAGGTTTTATAAATGAGAAATTTTGAGAAATGCGTGTTCTCGTGGTTTGTTATATATAGTTGTATAGTTTATGTTAATCAGCTTTAAAACTAAGCTAAAATCTAATGAATTAGTTTTTAGCTATCATTTGATGACGACCAGTCTAGGCCAAGTCATAAAACTCTAGAATTACATATTTATAAACTGTTTTAGTATAAATTTTGTTAATGTTTTGTATTATTAACTGCAACGTGTCAAAACACTGATAAAACTTAAAATATTGCTAAGTGGAGATAAAAATATTTATCAAAGAGATGCAAATATTTTATATCTATTTTATTGGCGTAAAATGAAACTTAAAATTGCGAAAAAATTTAAGTGAATGATTAAATTATTCAAGTTCATTATTATTTTACGACTATTTTATCAAACTTAATAACTTGTAGAAAGTAGCTCGACATCACTTGTCAATCGTACATTGTATATAAATTATCAGTCACTATATATATGTGACTGCCTAGTACAAAAACAGTCGAATCAAGTTAGTTATCGTCGGACAACGTTTGTCGAGCAGGACTTTTAATAATATTACTTTTAATACACCATATAGATATGCCACCGTTCTTAACCGATTCCAAAAAAAGGAGGAGGTTCTTAATACGACTGATTTTCCAAGTGTGTTATCTCATAACTTCTTTCTAGGTGAACCGATTCTGATGATTCTTTTGTTATTTGAAAGCCTTCCATGTAGTCCCATTTCAATTTGATCAGGATCTACTAGTTCTTGAGTTATCGAAGAAAAAGCGATGAATTCGGTTTTTAAGCTTTGCTTGCGTTTCAATTATATAGTAAAAAGTCACGGGTCGACAGTGGCTGTAAAATCAGAATGCGCCTTTCTTTCGTATAGCTATTGCTTCGTTTTATTTTGCCATTGTATTTTTACTACTATTTTATAACAGTTATGGCAGCACCCTAAACCTACACTCCATTACTTTAAGAAGTTGGGGTGGATGGTGGTAGGTCCTGGATAGAGGAAATGCACAAGACACTCCAAGCGTAACGTCATTGCAGGCCTCAGAATATTACATTTGAAAAAGCATTGTATATTTTGCAACGGTACTATAAATTGCTGAATTCTACAATAAGTATGCTTTTTGTTCCGCTACGTGTATTATTTATGTTTTACTTATTTACATGTTGATACATAGTGATATAAACATTTATATATTTTTTAGTGGTTTCAATAAATTCGCTTCACGTCATTTTGTTTTTCACTGAATGGTGTATTTTTAGTTTTTTTTTAAACGCTTTCACACTCACAGCCCCACATTAAGTTCAAAGACTTGTATCGTGGGTGCCGGAAACATTCACATCACACACACACACATTACAACCAGAACCAGAAGCACAAGTATCCCTTGGGAAGGAATTTGTGCTCCTGCTGGGAATCGAACCCAGGACCCACGGCGCAGAGGGCAGACACCTGTCCACTGCGCCAATTGGGTCGTCGAGTTAATCTTTCCAAATGAATAAATTTATGCAGAAACCTATTAATAAACTATAGTATCTTTTAACGAATGTATGATAATTGTATATGAAACTGGTTACAATAGAGATGGTTTAACCTGAATCTTAACCCCCTTCCAACTTATTTACCCTTACATGTTGTATGTTCATAAAATGCAATACACGTTATTATTTTCCTTTTATCTTTTATAATTTAAAGGCGTATAATTGCATACAATAATTAGGATGACCTTCAAGCTATGTGTGCAGTACTTCGATTGTCTCTTTGAAATGCATCAAATTTATGAAGAATCATAATAATCAAACGCAAGCAAAGCTTAAAAAAACCGACTTCACCGCAGATTTCATGTATTAAACACTCGTTATTGACTATAACTCAAAAACTAGAGATCAGATCTTGATCAAATTTCAATGGGACCACATGAAAGGCACCAGCTTTCAAATTAAAAAATAATCAAAGAAGTTATGAGGTAACTTCTGAAGTCGTGTAAACGAGAACAAAGTAGTCCCCAAAATAGGCATTATTGACGATATCTCAAGAACGACTGATCAGATCTTGATCAAATTTAAATGAGACCAATTAGAAAGCAACATCTTTCAAAGTAAAAAAAAAATTTCGAAATCGGCTCACGTGGAGAGAAGTCATGAGGACACATAAAAAAAAATAAAAAAAATACAGTCGATTTGAGTACCTCCTCCTTTTTTGGGAATTCGGTAAAAAAATGCGCCGTCATGTTTCTTGCCAGGTTCTTCTTGAGATAGCTATAATTTTGCGAACCCAACAGTACAGTCGTTGACTTTCATGAATGCCTCTTTGGGGCTCATGTGAATAAACGATGTTGATTTTGATATGCATACGTAATGTTTACCATTAGGCTAACGACTTGCTTTTATCCTCTCATGATAACATAAAAATCTCATATTGTCTACAAAACTAAATAAAATAAAAATATCCAGTTCTAGTTCAGTAATTTCTGGTAAAATCCAGAATTAACCAGTTGAATGGCTGACATAAAGCTGACCTATACCTTCCTCACTATTTTTCCAAGCGGAAGTATCAGAAATTGAATTGTTCGATAAGTGAAAAGGTGCGGCCTTTTCCAATATTGTTTCACTTCACTTATTTCCTGGATTCCAATTAAGCGCATGTTCCGTGAAACGCTTATTTAATGGATAGAATAGAGTAGAATATTGTTTTAATACGTTAACTGTGTACATTACATTGAATAACAAAAGTATAGAGGAATAACAGTTTACCTATTTCGGTACAATAAGGCGTGTATAGTAACAAGTTCGCCACGATAAAATATGACAATCACAAACTTGATTTACATTTATATAGCATTAGCCATGCTAGGTTATAGAAGTAGTAACTTGATTTTGATAAATTAAGAAAGGGGTTCAATCCCCGCCTTAAGCGATAATTTTTCCTTTCTAAATTGATCACTATAATCACAAACTTATAAAAAATTCTTATGGTAGTGAAGAAGAAAACATAAGGTATTTGTATATATAGATAGCCGTAGTTATAAGTAATCGTAGGTTTAAATTGTTGGGTGAGTATGTTAAATATACAAAAGATATCCTCAATTTAAATATTTTAATACATTGATATTAAAGTTCATTTCACATCCGTATGTTCATACCGCTATCTCTTGTTGAGTAATGATGTGACAATAGGTTTTGGTGCTTAAACATTTTTGTACTCAAGGAAGACAGAAGTCGCTGATTACATACGACCCGTAAATTTGTTTATTATATTTGTTTAGTATTTGACAAATTAGGCGAAGAATTTTGAAAATAGATAATAATCTCTTTATAGATGAAGATATAATACTTTGTTCTGATAAAAACAATTCTAAAAAACATAATTCAGTAAAGGACACATTGAAAATCGTAGGAGCGAAAGGATCACCTTGTTATAGCTCGTTGCATCTTTCCGAATCGTGCTCGTTTTATAAATTGTAAGAGACGTACTTATCTCATTAAATGCAGTTTGAAGTTCAAAAACATACAGTTAAATGGATTTATGAACATTATTTCGTTTTCTAACACTTAGATATAATATTATTTATAGTAGGTACTCACTTACTCTATCTTTTATAAAATATTAATACAATTGATCATAAATATGTAAATAGAGTACAAAATTTATTTTAAAAAAAATATGTTGGAAAATAACAATTTAGTAGGACATTATAGTTACACTTTTTAGACCTATATTGTTCCGGGATCTATCTAAAAAGCTGAATATTGCTTATAATATCCGTTCTATCCTCTAATTAAACATCAAATACAAATATTAAACAATTATTATTAAGAAGAAAGCTAAAAGCAATTAACCTTAAAAGATTTTCTCTAATAGGCAAAATGTAGTAGGTACAATACAAAAATAGAAGGGAGACCTCGAACGACTAGTATATTTGCATGTCCAAGTTGTTTACATACATATTTTTATAATAAAAACAATAGTTTGTACGAGCTGGTTTCGTCACGATATGTTCCATCGTCGCTATTAAGGCGATTGCTATGTCCACACATAAATTGAGAAAGCTGGTTTCTCGAACGGGATTTGAACCAGGATTAATATAAACTAAAGCCGCTGTGAAGCCAAATCGCGTATGTTTAATGGAACAAGCGTTAATTTAATTACTGCAAACGACAAACGTGTCATCCACATCCATTAAAATTAAAAAAAAATAAACGCAAGTAAAGCTTAAAAATCCCACTTCATCGCTTAAACATTTTTTGTTGAATTTAAAAAAACCGCTAAATCGATTACGGTAAAATGTATATGGGACCACACCTGAAGTATGGTCTACTAAACAAAAATAATCATCAAAATTGATTCATTATTGGCATAATAATCGCGTAACATACATACAAAAAAAACATACAATCGAATTGAGAATCTACAACTTTTTTGAAGTTGGTTAAAAATATAGCTTCAAGCTAGCAAGTGACACAACACCGCATTCATTAAGTTAATCAAAGTGTAAACCGAGCTGACATGGCAACTAACCATTATAAACAATCTCGAACTGCAATTAGTTTACCCGACTCCGGCGAAAAAAAGGAGTGTTATGATTTTAGCACTGAATGTATGTTCTCTCACAGCGTCCAAATTAATGAACCGATTGTAACGTACAGGGTATCATTGAATTTGTCTCAATTTTATGAATGTCAAAGGTTAGGTTTTTTTAAATAAAAAAACAAAATGGCGTCCTTGATACCCTATATACTTCACAAATACTTCTGATGATGCGGATTTAATAAACCTAAGTCTAACACCTAGTGTACAACTGACCGCTGGCTTAGTTAAGTGCGCGTTCGCCTTTTAAACAGTGGGTATTAGGTTCGATGCCCGGTGGATACACAAGTTTTCTCCCCAATGTCAATTAGCGATTCTTGTTCTAGGTGGGGTTATGTGAGTTGTGAATGTTTCCGACACCCACGACACAAGTCATCGAACTTAGTGCGGGGCTGTGTGTGAGTGTGAAAGCTACCAAATACCAATAGGGACGGTATTTTATCGAGTACGATGTCTATCATATATGCTTATAATAACTATACGAACAAAAAAATTTTCTCTTTGGGAAGTCCTGACGTAGCTCTTTTATTTAAAAACAGACAAAATGGAGTCGATAATAGCATTGTTTCTGCTTAATGCCAACTTGAGTTAGATAACACAATGCCCAAAAACGAAAGGCGATGGGTGATTAAATTACTGAATTTAGTATTTGACTCTTGATCTAATAGTAAAATTGATTCCTAGCCAAAATCTAAGTTACCTAGGTAGGTGTCATAAGGCACTGACTTAAACTCTCTCAAACTTATTGAGAGATTTTAAGTCAGTGCCTTATGACAAACGAGCTCAGTCATTAACTTCACTTAAATATAAGTGTGCAATTTGATAACTTTAAATGCCTTGAAAACAGAAGACTAGCCGATTAATCCACAGCCGCAGGGTAGGTGCCGGTACCACGTATCGGCTACACAGTAGTGATAAATGTAGTTAGTCCGTGTGGTAACTGAGGTGTTTTTGATATGTGTGAGGTGTATATTTTCAGTTAATTTTATATAATTTTTGACGAGCACCGTGTTTCCTGAGCTGAAAGACAGTGGCTCCCTCCCAAACGGTGACAGCGGAAGCTCATCTAACTTCTCGAATGTCAATGTCACTCGCGATGACAGCGAGTCATCCATGTGGCGGGAAAAGGATCGTCTTCAAAATCAAGCCATAGATAAACCCAACAATAAGTAGTAGTATAGTCTAGTATAATTTAAACGTTAGCAAAGCTTCAACAATCCGCCGTCACCGCTTAATCTCCAGACACCTTGGTCACATCTTGACAATTTGCCAAATTGACACTATACCCTTTCAAAAACCAAACCCATCCAGTAGTCTTCGAGTAATCAAGTAGCTATCGCTCGTATAGATAAGCTTAGCGTTAGTTAGTTGACCGACGGCTCCCAAACTAACCGACTCTTTCTCAATTTCTTTGACAAACAAAAGGTGCAAAGCAAAATTCAATGAATAACTTATTAAGAATTTAACATAATAGAAAGAGGTTCAGACCCTTTTCAGCTTCAAAAGCTTACAATTAAAGACAAAACGCTTTTAGCCTTTTGAAATTTTAAAGATACCTTAATGAGTTCGAGAATTCATGCTTGTAATTATTAATTTGTATTCCTTCAGGATTGGACACATTAATACGGAGATGAAAGCTTTGTTAGATGTTGTGGATAATTAATATTTCTATAACGCGAGCTTTGCTTATTACTGCCGCTGTTTTCAGCTAAATGGGTATTATCTAGAGCATTTTCTTCCGACAGTAATTCATGAGTTTGTACCTGTTCACATTATAATATTAAATTTACATAAACTACAACACAGAGCAAAGATTTTGTTAGAAGTAAGCTACTTTCGTTTTATGACCTTTATCATGATCTACTAGCTGCGCCCCGCGGTTTTACCCTCTAAGTCCCAGACTTCCAGAGATAAAAATTAGTCTATGTTTTAATCCAGAGCGCCAGCTACCTCCTTACCAAATTTCATCAAAATTGGTCCAGCAGTTCGCGCGTGAAGAAGTTACAAACACACAAAAACACTCACAAACTTTTGCCTTTATAATATTAGTAATTGTGATGTGATTTCATTTCGTTCTGGCCGCCCTAACGCATTCACATTCACAGCCCCACACTAAATTCAAAGACTTGTGTTATGGGCGTTGGAATTATTCACATGTACGGAACACAAGTTTTCTCCGCAAGGTAATTTGTGTTTCTAGTTCAACAGTGTGTTGCAACTTCTTTAGTCCTGTATTTCAAAGTTTATTGGGGGCGACATTGTGGTTACGCGTGGTACGTTGCTTACCTATAACGGAAAAGGAAAACAAACAATCAAACGCTTTTACGCCCCACAATAAGTTCCAAGACTTGTGTCACAGATGCCGTAAACATTCAAATCACACACACAACAACCAGACACTGATTTCCCAAGGGAAAAAAAATGTGCTGTTAGGAATCGAACCCGGCAACGATCGAACAACATTGATAAACAAAATCTCATATTATATATTACTTTACGTGTCATTGATAAAATTAACTTATTTCAATAAGAGTGTTAGATTTTATATCAGGACTAGTTGTACCTCGCGGCTTCGCCTTCGTAAATTAAAAAAACACTATTTATCGCATCGAATTGTGAATTTATGCCATTCTTGAAACCACCTAAACACACAAAAATCTCATCAATTCGGTCCAGCATAGAAGTTTAATCACAAACACACATACAGAAGATTTATACAAGGTTACTTTGAATAAGCGCTCCATACTCCACAGGGTGGTAGGGTATCGACAATGCAACACAAAAAAAATAAAAAAACTTTTTTTCTTAATTTTTTTTTGATAAGTTTGTAAAGTGCCGAGCTATGATTAAAACCAATTATCCAACTCATAAACTCATAACTGTGGAGTATGCAGCGTTAATTCAAAGTAACCTTGTATATATAAAGATAGTTATTATTAGGTTACATCATGGCTTTTAAATCCCATAAAGTATTATGAGCATGAAAGGGTGTCCCGTAGTTTAATAATGATTTTATTATGAACGTAAAGCAGCGTTGAGCTTCATAAAACAGCTGATGAGGATATAAATGATGAATAACAGCGCGTTTATACGTTTAAGGATGATCGTGGAAAGAAAGTTAATTCTTAAATAATTATTTAGGGGCGAATTTGGCTTATATAATAGACTAACCCATCACCGCGGCTTCGCTCGCGTTATCAAGTTAAAAAGTATCTTATGTGTTAAATTTCATCCAAACCCGTTCTGCTGTTGCAAGCTGTTTAAGCCGTATACAACATAAATTAAATATTGTATTTATTTGTCTTTTACAAAATTGCAAACACTCGACACACAATATCGTCTTCCATCCATTCATAAACAGGTCATTACATTTTATTATTATTGACATGCTTAGCTGACATTTATTAAATCTATTATGATTTGTATATATTATACGACTTCAAAAAAGGAGGTTCTCAATTTAACTGTACTATGTTTTTTATTTTTTGTATGTATGTTACGCGATAATTCCGCCAATTATAAATCTATTTTGATGATTTTTTTTGTTTATTTATTTATTTAACTCTTTATTGCCCAAAAAAGGTACAAAGGGTGAACTTAACGCTAAAAGCATTTTCTACCAGTCAAGCACACATGGTTGAAAAGCGAAGGCTGTAGGCATGCATCAAAAATAATAAAGTGGTAAAAATATGAAACTATTAAAAGAATTTTTGTATGACTAAATTAAATTTAAATAAATAATTATATAAGACTTAAGTATAATATATATCTAAAAAAAAAACAATTCATATACTATAATAGACGTAATACATATGAATACAACATTATATAATACAAAAAATAAAATTATCATAACATTAAACTCATTGCAATTGTTTGGTAGATTATAATTCAGGGATGGTCCCATATAAATTTTATCGAAACGATCAAGCCAAAACAAAATAATAATCGGTAAAGTAGCTTTTTTTAAGGTTATGAATTTTAATTTTCTGCATATTTGACATATTTTTTTTTGAATAATTAACATTTGGAATTTGAATTATTATGATGAGTAATCGAATAACAATCCTTAAATTATTGTAATTGGTGTATGCATGTACCGTTATTTTTAAATAAATCAGCAAATATATGTTGTATATATGTTTGTTCCTTTGTGCGTTAAGCGCAATCAATTTTAAATTGTGCTATTTAGTAAACTGTGTCAAAAATTGGTGACACATTTATTAAGTCTAATAGATAATTATAACCTTAAACTTTACTGCATTTTGCCACTGTTTATTTATCCAAACAAATATATAAATATATAAAAAATATATAATAAATATAAATAAAATAACACAAAAATGATTATGTAACTGTTTGTGCAAAGTTCGCCAATGGATTAGTGTCGGAGAAGATTACCGTACATGCAGGGTCCGAGAGGGTTGTCTGTTGTCTCCATTATTGTTCCTCGTCGTTCTGGATGGCATCGTGTGCAAAGTCAACATCACGGCACAGTGGGGTCTAATGAATCACCTCCAAGACTTAGACTATGCTAATGGCTTATGCGTGCGTCGAGTTGACATGCAGACTAAGCTGGACGATTTGCGACGAGAAGCAACTAGTGTTGGCCTTAAACTCAATGCACGGAAAACAAAGGATATGAAGAGTAGAACACACGACAACAATCCGCTTCTGATAGGCGATGAAGAGGTGGAAAGGGTGTCGAGTTTGGCGTTTCTTGGAGCAAGAGGCGCTTTTGCTTGTCTCCGTCCGATATGGCATTCTAAACATCTGTCACTTAGAGTGAAGTTAAGAATATTCAACACAAATGTAAAGTCGGTGCTGCTATACGGATGTGAGTCTTGGAAAACCACAATATAGACCTATAGAGAAGCTGACATGAAAATCCTGTTGATTTGCAAGTCCGGCGCCGCAAGTAGAGTAGGATAGGTCATACTTTACGCAGGAACTCGGACCACATCTCCAGACAACCTCTGGAATCCGCAGGGTCGATGCAGGTTGGGCCGCCCGAAACAGACCTGGCGGCGTTCGGTAATAGCAGAAGCGAAAGCCATCGGAATGACCTGGAATCAGGTGAAACGGGCAGCCCTAGATAGAGTCGAATGGAGAAATATTGTAACTACCCTTTGCGCCAACGTGGAGCCTTAGGATCTAAGTAATGGTCTTTTAATATATAGTATATATATATTAAAAGACCACTGTCAAAAATGGTAGCTTAAAAGATCGACTTCACTACTTTATCTTCGGAACCCTTGAACTGAAAAACTACTGTTTTTTTTTGTTTAAAAGGTTACTTAATGGTGGCAAAAGCTTTCTTGTGTTCTAAGATATTTGGTGACAATCGGTGGAGCCGTTTTTCTGATGGAGCGTTGGGGGTCGTATTTAAAAATAAAATATTGCCCTTGTTTCACAGAATAAGTCAGTCAGCCCGTCTATTCCCAATTTGATAAGGGTCCTTACTTTAATCTCTAACCACTCAAATTACAAGTAACCTTTACCAAGATCTTCATCAAACAAATCGATGTTTCAAAGTTCGAGATCTATCTAAGTGGAAGTCCATTAGCCAAAGTTTATAAGCGGTTATTAGAAGCTTTGTTTACTTTTCCAAAAACTATATTTTATACTTTTCAGATAAAAAAAATGGTAAAAAATCAAATATTGCGGTATAAAATTTCGTTAGTTTTTTTTTTATATAAAAGACAGGCAAGCATTTGACCACTATCTCACCTAATGTTCTTACTTAACTTTTTTTTTTTTGTTTTCAAATAAAAAAATAAGGATCAAAATCGGCTCACAACGAAAGAAGTTATGAAGTAACTTTTGAAGTATGTTAAAAAACGAGAACATCGTCAATGTATTTCCACAGAATACGCATTAATGACGATATTTCAAGAACTAACGATCTTGATTAAATTTTAAAAAAGGACCAATTGGAAAGCAACATCTATCCAACTAAAAAAAATAGAAGATTGGGAGGCTAAGCCAGCTTTCATTTTAGATGTCCTTTTGCTTAGCTTACAGCGCAATTTGCCCAAATTAATATCTTTACATCCGAACCACGATCCGCAATCCACTGAGTCCCGAATCCACCCGAACGGTGGATTCAAGAATGGTTTCGATTCACAATTCGATCCAATAAATAATGTTTTTTTTATTTAATCGGGCGAAGCCGCCGCAAACAACTAGTCGGTATAATAATATACACATACTTAGTAGAGCATTTATTCCAGTTGGCTTCTCTATCGTTCGCACAATTCGATATTTTTTAATAAATATAATTATCTAACTTTATATCTTTTGAATACATTTTCAAAAACACGTTGATAATTGTTTTAATAAAAAAAAACCAATTGTGCGAGCGAGAGGAATAAACGCTCTCAATAGGTCATCGAGATAGGAAACAAACCTACGGTTTGTAAGCTACAACATCCTTGCAATAGGTATATGTTAACTAAAAACATTCTTGAAAAGTCTTCAAATGCTTAATAAAAAAATTAGGATTTTTTTACCCTTCCCAAGAGCATTATCTTATATATCCGCCATCTCGAACTTTTAAATCTGTGCAGGACATGATCTCTAGAGATAATTAACCTTCATAAAGATTTAATCTTCACAGTAAAATTTAGCGAATATCGTTGAAAAATGGTTTAATTCTTCACATCCATTCGGATCCATTCTAAATCATAACAAATCAAAATAGCCAACAGAACTCGTCAACAACACCTCAATTAACTACAATCGCACGTCAATTCAGAAATACAAAAACACATTAAAATGTAGACTAAACATTTTTACTACCGGCAACTCTATTTCTGAACTCGGATGTCAAACGAATCTGCTTTTTTTTCATTTAGGCTTTGCAATCTTTGTGTATTTAGCCAGTTTCAAGTGATAAAATATTTGAAGTGTAGGTTTATATATCGTAAAAGAAGTCCTAGTCACAGTTAAAGTCAAGTCATGCCCTAGTAAAGTGGTAGAAACTTTACTAGAACTTCTATTGGAGTTTTGGATCGAAAGCGAAAATCGCGATTCTCAACTGTAAGATATGTCTACTACTCATGCACATTCACAATCTATTAACTTTCAATAATCCACCATTATTACACATTAACTATCGAAAAATCACAAGTTTTGCAATAAAATACAAATTCAACAACGCCATTTTTTCACTTTCGCGACAAAAACTCGACCTTAGACCGAGTTAGACCGAGAGATAGGAATGGGAAAACAACGGTATTGTAGCAATTTTAAAGAGCCAACATCAATTTTTTTCTGGGCTGGTACTCCAAAGAGTAAGAAGAAAGTTAGGTAAAACCAAATGAAAATCGGCGAAACTAAATGAAAACGAAAACGCATTTTTCAAACTTATCAGAGTGAGTCCAAATGTTATATATTACTTAACCTACTCTTCTTAGCCATTTTCTGGCTCCATCATCAGAGCAGCTTCATGGTTCCGTATTATTCAGTATCACCGAAGTTACATGCATCATGGAAATGGTAAACAGCGCAATCAGGTGCCAACAAGAGCTCTATTAAAAAAGTATTATCCATTTTCATTAAAGCTCCCCACAAGACGCATATTAACGCACCACGGATTGTTTTTTTTTTAAATGACATACTTATTGAATTAGGTATACCATTGGAATAACGATCTATTCTTAAAACTAATAAGTAACTTCATTTTGACCTAAACTGCTAAGTACCTATACTTTCTAATAAAGTGTCCAATTATACTTATCTTAATGTCTCTATTAAAGGGAACACACTTTGTTCTTCTGTTCTTTGATAATATAGCCCTTCATCCGTTTTTGTAGCTGGTTATGAAACTCAGTTATTCACGTGGATTAAATACCCTTTTTAATAACTACTTACGAATCAGTGAAGAAAAAATCTTCTTTCATAGCTAGTTATGTAAATGGACCAAATGTCACCACTATATTACAATGACATAATATCAATACACCAACTCAAAATGTATAGTTCTCTTGGGTTTTCTCACTAAGCCTGTGTTATCGAGGAGCTGGATTGCCTCAAAATTCACATAGTGATGAATTCTTTGTTCATGAACATCAGCGAGACTTTTTATAACACTAGCGATAGCGTGCTAGGACGCGGACACATTCGCCTCTCGTACAGCGATGCCCGCGCCCGCGTTCCTACACCGATTTATTCGAGTCGAATGCAACCTGCGAGGCGCTGTCCTATACGGGATAGACAATGTTGTGATGTTTCAATCCCACTGCTGCCGTTTATCACTTGTGGAAGTGAGATTCAATATCAGGTGTAGACATTTTCAGAACAATTCTTTATTGACGCGAGCTTTACAAACGAGGTGTGAAAAGTATTGGAAGCGTAAAGTATTAAATTGTAACTGTTTACATATTATGTAAAATAATTCTCTGTAAGCTTTATGCACGAAATGTATATTTTTTAAAACATAAATATTTCATGTATTTTGTTGAATAAATTGTTCACCTCATGTCTACACATCGCAAAATAGCGTAAGTACATCATGGCGCGGGGCGGTACATTTGAAAGGATGTGCCCGTGCAAACGCGTTGTGTTTTCTTACATGTTTGTTTGTTTTTACCTCGATTTTCTTCGTCGAATATTCATACAGAATATTTAGGTAGCATTCATTTGCGTTATTTGCATTTGATTTATGAAATAAATAGCTTATTTAATAAGGACTGCAAAGTACCGCCTAAATTCCTTTAGCTAATTCTTGCTTCTTACTCGAGAAATGTGGTAGGAGATGTTGTGACAAATATTGAGAAAGGGATGCTTAGATGGTTTGGACATATAAAGAGAATGGACGAAAACAGATTGACGAAGGAGATTTATAAAAGTGTAAATGGCTAGTTAGTAAGGGTCGATCTAGGAGAACATATCTCGACCAGACCGAGAACGTTAAAGCAAGGCCAGGTCTAAAGTACCCGCAACCAACAAGCATGTTTAAAAAGACTCATGAATGTAGGAGAAGCGGAAGATGTGTGTCAGGGTCGTAGCAGGTGGAGAGATGTGATCTCTGCCTACCCCAGTGAGGCAAGACTATGTACCTATGTACTCGAGAAAATCGTTTGTTGTCATGGTCATTTAATTATACGAAGGTATAATTAAACAACTTTGGAAGCAATTGAAATCGACATCACTTTTAAATTAATATTTATATTATAGTAGAATAAAGGCAGTAACTACATCATTTTGGTCCTTTTGAGTTTACTGAGCCGGGAACCGAAAACAAGTAAATATAGTAACTGAGAGACCTTCAAATTTTATATAAGTGGAAATGTGATGGGATTAGGGTGATGACGTAATATGATTATAATACGTCTTATTATATTATCCATCGATTCGAAGTATCCATCTCTAGGCCTAACAAGATTTCACCGAGAACTTTCCCAGTATTTAAATAATTACGTCTCCCAGGCATATTTCAATTTGCGTCTGTCAAGAAACTGACTCCACGGATTGAAGAATAATTGATTCTCTTTTAATTTGAGTTGGAATTGGGGGCAGAGTGTAATTGAAATTGCTTCCTGTGACGAGAATGATGCAATGTTTGAAACAACAGAAAAAAAATTAAAAATACGCTGTCAAATCCGTTTCAATTTATTTATTTTTACCTCACCTCTCACCAAGCAGATGACGAAACGATTAAGGAAAAATAGAAATTCTTTTGTTGGGGATTTTGTCACGGAAGTGAATAAAATCCGCTTGTATTATTCATTTTCTTTATTGCAAACATATACAGTTACTTTAGATCTAGGTAAATGTACTAGATTCATGAATTTTTCTCATAATAATATGTTATTTACTTAAAATCGGCTAATGCGAGGTCGATACCCAAAAAAAAAATTGTATTTTGGGTGACGAATCGAGTATAATTCGTAAATTATTTTTTTTTATTGCATCGGTTGGCGACTCGAATATTTTTTACATTACACTAAGAATCATAGATGTGACAATATTCATTTAAAGTTAAAAATATACACATATCTATACTAGTCTATACTATCTATACTAATATTATAAAGAGGTAAAGTTTGTTTGTTTGTTTGTTTGTTTGTTTGTTTGTTTGTTTGTTTGTTTGTTTGTATGTAAAAGGTAATCTCTGAAACTACTGATCCGATTCCAAAAATTCTTTCACTAATAGATAGCTACACTATCAGTGAGTGTCATAGGCTATGTTTTGTTGGGATAGAAGTTAGTTATCAGTTCGAAATAATAATATTCGTAAGACAAGTCGGAGATAAATTTGCTTACTTTACGCTTTATCGGCGTACGCTGACTAAACAGTTAGACATAGGTGAGTACAATGTACAGCAAAAATGTTGGCCTTCATGAGTTTTACAAAAAAGTCCGCGACAGCATATATCTAACATGTATGTATAGCTCAGAAAAAATACTTTTCTTTGTTAAAAATCTAAAAAAAAAGCGGCCGATGTTTTGTTGTCTTTTTGAGACATTCAGTATTAATCCTTATCAAAATAAACTATTTCATCGTCTTACGTAGTTCATGTTGATACCATTTACTTTTTACTGCATGTGATTTGGATAAATAGTCTATGAGAAATCGTAAAATTAGTTTCACGGGAGACCTCCCGTGAACGGGACGGGTCAGAAATTTATCGACACGTACTACGTATTCCTGCACATAAAAATAGCGGCTTCTATTTCGTTGCCTTTTTTTAGGTATTTAATATTAATCCTTATCAAAAAAACCTATTTCATCTGCTTACGTAGTTCACGTAGATGCAATTTGCGTTTCACTGCATATAATTTGGACCTATAGTCTAGGAGAAATCATTAAGTTTATTTGAGGGTGAAAACGGTGGATCACAGAATGTAACAGTTACTTCGTAATCCGGCATACTTCTATGTTTTGAACCGACTTACATAAGAAGGAAGATATAAATTCGACTGTTTTTTTTTTGTTTAGTCGGTTATATATAACTTATCATTGAACTTTGAACTGCCCGCTGGAGTAGTTAGGTGGACGTTTGCCTTTAAAGCACCGAGTTTGATTCCCGGTGGGAACACAGGTGTTTTTCCACGGGAATTTGTGTTTCTGGTTTTGAGTATGTTGTCAATGTTGTGTGAATCTTGGATGTTTACAGCCCCACGATACAAGTCGTTGAACTTAGTGTGGGGTTGTGAATGTGAAAGCGTTTATGGGTATGTTTTTTAATATTTACTACCCGGCCGACGCCGGGCGGGTCGTTCCTGAACTTTGAACTGCTCGCTGGCGTAGATGGGTGCGCGTTCGCCTTCGAAGCAGCGGGTTCGATTCCCGGTGGTAATTTACCAAGAAGATTTCTCTCCACGGGCAATTTGTGTTCCTGGTTTTGAGTATGTTGTGAATGCTTTGTGAATCTTGGATGTTTACGGCCCCCCGATACAAGTCATTGAACTTAGTGTGGGGCTGTGAATGTGGAAGTGTTTATTTGTATATTTTTTAACCGGGCGACGCCGGGCGGGTCATCTTTTGAACTTTGAACAATCTACTCGCGTAAATGGGTGCGCGTTTGCATTCAAAGCAGCGGGATCGATTCGCGGTGGTAACAGAAGTTTTCTCCCTACGGGAAATTTTTAATCGGGCGACGCAGGGTGAGGAATCTTTGAACTTTGAACTACCCACTGGGTAGATGAGTGGAGGCAAACTGGAGGCAAACTGCACAGGCTCTTTCTAGCGACTACCATAATAACACCTAGGTTAAGAAACTTATGTATTAGAGATTAAGAATGTTTAAAAAAAAAAAAATGATTGAAAAAAATATGCGCCGCCGAGTTTCTTGCCAGGTTCTTCTCGAGATGGCTGTAATTTTGCGAATCTGGCAATAGATTCATTAACTTTCATGAGTGCCTCTTTGGGGCCCATGTGAATAAACGATTTTGATTGATTGATTGATTGATTTGAGTGCGCGTTCGTCTTCAAAGCAGCGGATTCGAATCTCGGTGGGAACACAATAACAAAAGTTTTTTCCACACGGGAAGTTTGTGTTTCTGGTTCTGGGTATGACGTGAATGTTGTGTGTGTGGTGTTAATTGTTAACGGCCACGATACAACTTATAGTACTTTTAGAGTGGGGCTGTGAGTGTGAAAGCGTTTATGTGTAGGCTTTTGTTTACCCGGGCGACGCCGGGCGGGTCAGCTAGTCACATAATAATTTAGTGGTAGTGAGTGCTTATGACGTATAATATTTTATTTTGTTGTAGAAAGCCGTATATAGTAAACATTCGTGTATTCGTTTTTCTTTGGTGATTAACCTGTAACTTATATAATATATAAATTTGCATTTTTACATCCTGTAACTTTTAACATTTATCTTGTAAGTAGTAATCTAAACCATCTGGAGCGAATCACCAGCATTTTTCCACGTTTCCGTGAAACGACTCAATAAAAAACAATTTCAAAGGTCAAAGGTGTAATAAAACCTGCGCATTTTTGCGTAAAATAAATAATTTCTGACCCACTGTGTGTTTGATGGCACAAACAGCTGAAACTTCAAGGTTGCTGATTAACCAACAAAAAAATATTAAACAGCCGAACAGTGAACATCGCATACGAAATAGATAATATTTCCAGTGAAATTACAGGCATAAATAAATAAACGCTTTCACACTCACAGCCCCACACGAAGTTCGATGACTTTTGAATGTTTCCGGCACGCTGGAAACACACACGCACATAATCACAACCAGAACCAGAAACACAAATTTTCCTTGTGGAGAAAACATGTGTTCCTGCTGGGAAATGAACCCGATACCCCTAATTAGAAGGCGACCGGCCAACTAACTAAGCCAACGGGCAGTTCTTTCAAAACTCTGCACTGAACTGTAACGGGCAAGCGTGACGCTTACCATCAGGCGAGTGACGTGCATGTCTCGTCTCTCTGTTACATATATATATATATATATATATATATATATAATATATATATATATTCAAGTCTAGAGAGAACAAGTAAAGCATGTTACATCAACCATGTTAAATACTTATAGGCAAGCATGTTACATCTTCGGTTGTATCGTCACTTTCCATCAGGTGAGATGGCGGTCAAATACAGGCCCACCATGCATACAAAAGGCTATCTCTTGATTATTTTAGAAAACGCACGAAATGCGAACAAACGTCACTTGGAGATGACTCGGCACGAAAAGGTCCGTTACCGTTCAGTTTCAAGAAGATAGTAAGTGACATGCTGTGAAGTTAGACATAGGTACAGTTATTAATATCCGTCCTATGGAAATTCACTCTACATACTGTCTTGTCATAAAATCGTTTTTAAATCCACAACGCAGCTTCCATCGTCTTTGAAGAAACCATTTTCTCGCTTCAACGAGTTCTTCGCGAGTTTATGTAGTACGTCCATCGTTTTATACTTACTAGGATCACATAAACAAAATAGGTAACTATCAGTTACGAAAACACGTCAAAAACCGGTAAATATCAGTTATGAAAACACGTCAAAAATCTTTTCAATGTTATATCTAAGTTCAATATATTATCATTACGAAGAAGGACTGATATTCGGGGCAATAAAAAAATCTGATTCTAATTTTATGTTGACCAATTAATAGAATTTGTACTTCGCTCGATTGCTGTTTTTCCTTAGATAAAATATAACTTTTTAATTTAATTTTAGCGGGTAAAACCGCAGGGCACATCTTCTTTATATATTGCAACATTGCTATTTGAGCACTATTTCAAATTGAAAGAACATCCATAACATATTTCAACATCCTGGTTGAAGCGACGCGTGATCAAAATGCTGGCACTTATTTGGCTCAACGTATTAGCATTGCAATTAAGAGAGGTAATGCCGCCAGCATGATGGGAACGCTACCCACTGGTAGTGGGCTTGAGCACTTGAGTTACCTATAAGCTCGATGTCTTGTAGGTAACTTAGTTCTTTGCTGTACATAGTTTTAGTTTAATTTTAGGAAATATAGGCATTTGGCCCGTAGTCAGGTATTTCAAATTTAAAAACGAATAATATAACTGAAAATAATCCCAACGTCCTATCTGGAAAACGCCTGCACCAATTTCCACCAAACAAGGCTAATATAGCTTGTTGGCTTAGTTGACTGTCGTTCGCCTTCTAAGTAGAGGTATCGGGTTCGATTCCCGGCGGGAACACAAGTTCTCTCCCCATGGGAAATTTGTATTTCTGGTTTTGGTTGTGATTTGTGTGTGTGGTGTGAATGTTTTCGGCACCCACGACACAAGTCATCGAACTAAGTGTGGGGATGTGAGTGTGAAAGCGTTTTTGTTTAAAAAATATAAGAACACTGTAATTTTTAAACTTTCGCGATTCGAACACATAGTTTAGGTAATATCTCGGGACGTCGTATTCGTGCCGTTATTAAGGACTATACTGAACTATTTACAGATGACGTATTCGAGAATTTATATAGGCCAAAGATAGTGCAACCGCCGAAATTATATGGGTTACCTAAAATTCATAAGTCCGATGTTCCTCTTCGCCCTATCGTAAGCCAAATAGATTCTCCTACCTACGGTCTCGCGAAACACGTAGCATCAGTGTTGCAGGGACTAGTAGGTCACACTGCGTCCTATGTAAAAGATTCCCGCCATTTTGTCCAAATCATTGAAGGTCTTAAACTGGAACCAGAAGATATCATGGTGAGTTTCGATGTCGAATCGCTGTTCACCAACGTTCCGGTTAAAGAGTGCCTAGAAGTCGTGAGGGAAAGGCTAAGATTATACCACCTGCCAGAAAATTTGATGGTGCTTTTGAGAAATTGCTTAGAGGGTAATTATTTTATATACCGGGGGCAGCACTACCTCCAGATTGATGGTGTCGCCATGGGTAGTCCCGTGGGACCAGTCCTCGCCAACATCTGGATGGAACACATTGAACAAGCCATAGATCTACAGTCAGCAGCAGTAAAAGTGTGGAAACGGTATGTGGATGATATCTTCTGTGTAATGAAGGGCAACAAACAAGATGTGGAAGATTTCATGGGTCAGTTAAATTCTATCCATAAAAACATCAAGTTTACCTATGAGCTAGAGGTGGACAAAACTTAGGCTTTTCTGGACGTTAAAGTGATGGTGAGGCCAGATGGTTCATTATCCCACTCTGTTTACAGAAAATCTTCACACACAGACAGGTATCTTAACGCCAAGTCGCATCACCATCCCCGCCATCTGCAGTCCGTCACCAGATCATTGATAGATAGGGGTTATGATCTTTGTGACCGTGAACACCTAGACGCCGAGCTGATACATGTCCAGAAGGCTCTAAAACAGAATGGCTACAAGGCGGAAAAGCGATGGCGTTCTAGACGCAGAGAAAAGAAAAGGTGTATAAATGTCGAAAGACAGCCGGCTTATATGCCATATGTCAAAGGAGTGACGGATAAGGTAGGAGCTGTACTTAACACCTTTTCAATAAAGACTGTATTTACCCCTTTATCCAAACTCGCAAAGCATATGAGAACGCCAAAAGACGTCATCCCTTTTCAGACACCGGGTGTGTACAAAATTGACTGCAGTTGCGGTAGTGCATATATAGGACAAACCAAGCGCACTATCGCGGAAAGGGTTAAGGAGCACATCGCAGCTGTGAAGAACCGCCAGGTGACTAAATCTGCAATCGCTGAACACTTACTTGAGTCGGGACCTAACCACTGGATTGAGCTCCACGCCCCTAAAATCCTTTCCACTGAACGTCATTACTACTCAAGGATTGTACGTGAAGCGGTTGAAATTAAAAAACATCGTAATTTCAACCGGGAAGATGGTTTTAGGCTGACTGCCGCGTGGAATCCAGTTTTAAGTAAGTGTTCGCGTCGCGATTTATCCCGCGATAAATCTGCTGATGTCGTGAGTGTTGTGTGTCGTGACAATTATTTCTCACAAGACCAAGTGCGGGTAGTTGGAGACAATACTCGCCCTTTCCCACGCTGACACCCGCATTCTCCAGTCTTCTCGAGACCATGGCCAATGCAACTTAGCCGAAACGTCGAGGTAAATAAAAATAGTTTTTTAGCGCGATTAAGTCCCGAGATATTACCTAAACTATATAAGAACACTCTTCACCAAATCATTTGAAAGGTCAAACAAAAAACAAATATATCAAAATCGGTCCCGCCGTTTGGCAGCCATGACGCCTCAGACAAACACACAGATACACACACTTATAACACCCCTCTTTTTCGTCGGGGGTTGAAAATAATTCTTAAATATCCGAAAAAAACAGATTTCAAGTACAACCAAATTTTATTTTCAGTCCTTAGTCCATATACTTTATCTGAAGACACGTCTGAACGCACACGACTTGTCTACAAAACCTTTCTCCGCTATCAAGTTACTACAGTAGTGGTTTGTATTTTTTTTATTTTGGCTAAGAAATCTATGTGCATTGAGCCAGTGTCTTTTTTGTACGTTTTTTTAAATTATAATGTATTAAAGAAACCCTTATTACCTACCCAAATATCTACGGGCCAATTGCCTATATTTCCTACAGCAGAGGCCTAAGCCAGTGTCTAGTAATAAATGTTTCAAGTGCTAGTTAATTAGTTCATAAACTGATCCTAACCATTTCCTCTTCTTCTACGTACGATTGGTACATTAATGCTGAATTTGAACGAAAATGTTGCCAAATCTATTGCTGCATCATTCAGTGCACTGGAACAGCTCTTCCAGTTTGCAATGTTGGGGACATGATGGACATTCCAGCAAAATTCAAAATTCACATGGACTCATAAAAGTAAATGACTCTACTGTCAGACTCGCAAAATTACAGCCATCTCGAGAAGAACTTGGCGCCGCAAGTGACAGCAAGGGCATTGAACATTGGACATTTGTCCTAGTCACTAGCGGCAGTCAAAGTAAATGAGTCAAGCCATGCCCTAGTAAAGTGGCAGAAACTTAATAGAACTATATTGGGAGTTTCAGAGTGAAAACGAAAATCACTTTTTTAACTTTGTATGATTTTGCTCGATTGTAGAGACTAAAGTTAAAATGTATTCTAAAATCAACTGTAAATCTTGAATAGAATAGCTTGCTTGCAAATGCAAAATTTACTTGAGAAATATTTTTCATAAGATAGGTACTGAATAAATAAAAAATAGGTACTAATAATAACTAAGATACATTCCTAAAATACTTGAATAAATAATGATATATATGACTTTTTTCTCTCTGTTTAGAGGTAAATTTTCGTTTATTTTTACCGATCTAGTCCAGCGAATTCGGTAGTTTCACTACAATCCCAGTTAAGGACGCCTTCGCTACTATACTGTCCTGGCTGAAACTAGTCAGTAATAATGAAATTTGTTCATAATATCACTACGATGTCTTCAAACTAATATTATATATTCGAAAGTTAAATGTGTGAATCAAGGAATGTTTTGAAACTAGATATCCTGTAAGATGGACAGGTTTGGCACAACATATGGTAGGTAGATACGATAGTAAAAATACAATAAGATATACACATGCTTTTTGTCCTAAGAGCTTGAATCTATATTTTTAAAAAGTAAACCTTTTTATCACAATAATCTTAATAATACAAAACTGTATCAGCGATTGGCAAAATTTATAATTATTATGCATAAACTAATAACTTAAATTGTTTGTAAACATTATTCACTAACCGCTGCTAAATATACATTTTTCATTTCTATTAAATTAAAATTAAAACGGAAATTAGCGTGGCTTACGCGTTGTCGATGTCTAAATCGACAATTGTTTCGGCTTCATTCGGAAGCCTTCTTCAGGATGAGTGGGTCACGCTAATTCCCGTTTTCATTTTAATTTAATAGTTCAAAATGTGCGTAAATTTTTATCAAATTATTTTTTATTTCATTTAAAAAAATAAAATAAATGACCAAAATGCCGGTTTGTATTTTGCACAGCAATTAAGTCTCGCTGTGCAACGAGGTAACGCAGCCAGCATTTTGGGCACACTGCCGACCAATGACTTTTTGTATTAGGTTAGTAGTTTAGTTAAATCTGTATTTTCTTTATTTATAAACCTTTTCATTTCATATTTCATTATAAATCCGAAACGTTTTTTGTAAGTACGTAAAAAGTATGTTTGTTTTTTCTTCACGCTGTAACGGCTAAGTGGAATTGGATGAAATTTGGAATGTACATAGCTTATATCTAGGATAAATACATGGGCTTTTTTAACTTGTTAAACGAGGACGAAGCCTCGGGTGACGGCTAGTATAAATAATTTAATTTTATTTATAAATATGTACCAATCTTACTCAAAGTAACCTTATAAATCCCGAAACTCACATATAAATCGACTATTTTTGTCCACAAATTATCCACTGTTTGACCGAAATATCTTTTACTTAGAAAATGTTTTAGATCCAACCTTCGTCACAATGGAATTACGTAGGTACGAGGACCTGACAAGTTTTTTGGCGAAAGCTGTACAAAGAATAGTATTTATAAACACTTGTACCGTAGTTTAGAGATGTGCTAAGGTGGGCGACGATGTATATAATGTCAACCAATAGAATCGTTTCATATTCAAAGTTTAGCTTATCTCTGGTGGGAAACGAACTAAAGCGTTAAGTGTTGAAGCGTGGGTTGAGCTGAGGATGTGAATTTCCTCTCTCCTCCTCTGTAGTGGGGTCACGGGGCTCTCCACCGGCTTGTGACAAGCAATCTTGTGAAGTTTCAGATTGCTCACACGTCTGGGTGAGCAAGGCCACCCCTCCATGGGCGCAGTGGCCCGATTCTTATCAGAGCCTACCGCGGCAAGATAGTGACTGCAATAGGGACCCCATTTTGCTTCACTACGGCGAGAGACAACTCACGGGTGTTAGTGGGTTCTCTCCCACACACCCCTTTCCTTTAGGCCTGTGAAGGAGAGGAAAAGCAATTTTCCCTCAACAAAAATATGTGGTCTAAAAAAGCCAACAGCCAATGAATCCCCTAGACGGCGCCCTACTTCTTAGTACTAGCAACGCTTAGCTAGCATCGCGCGGGCGTATCGACCCAAAAAAAAAAAGTCGTATCGTCTTCGTATGGCATTGAACTGCCCGTTGGCATAGTAGGGTGGGCACCCTACAAAGCCAACATTCTAAGCATCTATTATCTTCTATCGGGTTCGATTTCCGCCACTGCTATAGCATGTTACATCTCGGCCGCATCTTCTTTTCCCATGAGTTGAGATAGTGGTCAAATGCTTGGTTCATCTGCTATAGCAGTGGCAGAGCTGACTGTGGTAATTATCTATTTATTACCATACTTATCAACATCATCCACAGCCCTTTTGATCCCACTGCTTACTTACCATACTCAAGTGAAAGTAAAAACAACAAATTTTCAATTCTGACTTCCACACTAGGAGAGCCTGTGCTGTGTAAGGTTGACTACTTTCGTTTTTAATATTATATTCACAATAACAATGAAGAGTTTTTTACCGACTTTCCAAAAAAAAGGAGTTACTCAAGTCGACTGATTTATTTATTTTTTTATGTTTGTTACCTCATTTATCTTCTCTTCACGTGAGCCGATTTCGAATTTTTTTTTTAGTTTGAAAGATGTTGCTTTCTAATTGGTCCCATTTAATTTGATCAAGATCTGATCAGTAGTTCCTGAAATATCGTCAATAATGCCTATTTTGTGGTCTACTTTGACGATGTTCTCGTATATAAACCGACTTCAAAAGTTACCTCATAACTTCTTTCGTTATGAACCGATTTTGATGATTATTTTTTTATTTGAAAGCTGGTGCTTTTCATGTGGTTCAGATCAGAATTTGATCAAGATCTGATCTCTAGTTTTTGAGTTATAAATCTGATGAAAGTTCCGAAGGTAAAGCGGTCAAGTCGTTTTTTTTAAGCTTTGCTTGCGTTTAATTATTTTATGTCATTGAGAGACGATACGAGAAAGTCGTTCGTAAGTTTTTTTTTATTCAGGATAAGCTTTATTAATAAAACATTATTCAAAAATTCTAAATTGTTTATTCAAATGGACTATAGAGGCACTCATGAAAGTTAATGACTCTAATGCCTGATTCGCAAATTTACAGCCATCTCGAGAAATTTTACTTTTAAATTGTATTTCGGGGAATAGAAACCTCGTTCATTGCTGGAAAGTAGCTTCACTTCTGTCCTCATGTCCTTCAAAGAACTGTTGTTAAATGCGAATTAGGAGGCCTCAAAGTCGGCCGGCCTTTCATTTTTAATTTGTTTCTTGGAATCTCGCTAAAATATACGTTTATGCAATCAGATATAAAGAGATTCATATAAAATCTAAATAAGATTTTATAAAAAAGACATTTAATAAAAAAATTATAACTACTTGATCTTACATTACTGAGAGAACACGGCGTTCATTGTTTTTTTTATGTTAGATTGGCAAGCATATGACCACTATCACAACTGATGGAAAAAGAAGATGCGGCCGAGATGTAACATGCTTGCCTAGAAGATATCTATTCTCTCTAGACTTAAAGACACCCAGGTTGTACCGTTCGTAAAACAAAGACGTATGAGTTCAGAGGTAAAAAGGGCCCCCATGCCCTTTTTACCACCTAACAACGCGAAGCGTTTCGCTTTTACGTTTATCATCCATAAAGCAAGAGAGTGGAACTCCTGCGTCTTTGTTTTCCGAACAGTACAATCTGGGTGTCATCAAGTCTAGAGTGAATAGGTATCTTGTAGGCAATCATGTAATTCCTTACTTATTTCCTTTTAAATTACAGAATCCTAACAACATCATATTTTCTAGTATTAAACAACAGATTTAGTCAAACGATCATGTTGGTATATAACTTCTATACCCTAAAACATAAAAATCTCATTCCCGTCAGCTCGTTATTGCAAGCTTAGCGGTTGATCCGGCAAAACGTGACTATTTTGTCAGTCAGCATGAACGACCTATTAGTCGTAAAGTTCGTAAAGTTTGACGACAAAACCTGTCATTACCTTTATAACCAATTTTAAAAATAGGGGTAGGTTCTTAATTCGGTGTGTATTGTATTAATGTTTGTTAATCAGAACTCCATCATTTAAAATTATTATTTTCTTTGAACGGTATACTATCAGATTGGTTCCATAGAAATTTCATCAAAATCGGTCCTGCATATTTTTCTTTCTGACTGCTTTTTCTATTCCGTGGCTACCAAGAGGGTACTTACTATCGTACGTTGTGAGAAATGAGATTTGTCGTTTGAAAGAGTGTCATTGATCCCACGAAAAGGTTCATATTATGAAGTAAATACGCTAAATATATATATACGCTTTGGAAATATTGTTAAATAAGTTGGTATTTGATTTTTTTTCAATGCATTATCAGTTGCTTGTGGCCAAATTAATTGACAGATACTATAGATTTTGTTTTAATAGCATTAGCCGTATTAGGATAATTAGATTAAATGTATGACAGATACTAAACATACACACCTAAACCGATCATTACCTAAAATGAAAAATGCCCTGTGCATTACACCTATGACTCGAGTTTTTGCATAGAAGTTTTATCATATACTATGAGTTACAGTAACTATGGATTTTTAACTACTTTTGATGCACTTCCATCCTTCTGTATGATTGTAAACGCTTTTAGCATTAGGTGCTCCGATTGTACATTGTTTTTGTGCAAAGTATAAATAAATAAAGTGAACCACTAAAAAGGTTTTTTTATTCATCCCCTCATAGAAATATAGAGTGAAAGTTTATAATTGAAGAAGTTCGCCGCTTACCTACAAGTACTTGCCTTGTGTCGGTGGTAAATTGGCTAAATAGTCGTTAGGCATTTTTTATTTTTGAAAAAATCATACTGGCCGTTTAGATATTTATAAATAAGTACGAGAATATCTCCACCTCTTTATTACTCCTCTTAACAAGCTTTAAGCGCTATTATCCTTATGAAACCCTAAACGTTAATGGTAACCTGAACAACGTAATCCCGACATCCCCATCCTTTTAACAATAAAAGTAGGTAGAAAAAGAATTAGTTTTTATCAGATTATTTCCGATTTAGTTAGTACATTTTTTACAAGTCAATGTAAGTAGTGCCAAAAAGTTTCTTCGTGATCTAGATGGCACCACAGGAAAAGTAAGTTCGGGCTCTTGCCCGTACTTAGGTAAGATTCGCAAACGATACTCTTGTATCGTTTGCGAATCTTACCTAAGTACGGAATCTGGTGCAAACATGATTTGCATCGGCATCGCCATATCAATAATGTACTTTACCTGGTGAACAGTCTTTCAATTTGAATTATATCGCAAGAACGGACTTTAGGCCATAACCAACTTGTTCAATTATAAAGCCAGATACTGAAAGAGGCTAATGTTCCTTCATAATAAAATTTACTAGCGGGGAAGATGACGAGGTACAGTAAGTACGAGGTAAATGTATGCTTGTCATTGGTCGATGCGTGCTTGTGATTGCCCGATTCGTGCTTGTGATTGGCCGATGCGACAGTCGTCAGCGTCAGTTGCGGCGTCAGTTACAGAATGACTAATTATAACTACTGAATTGATGCTTCAATTGCATTTTGTTTTCGTGAGGGGGAGATACTAGCACCCAATTATTTTGCCAATCGTTTTTATACATATATGCGTCCAAAATCTTTTCTGTGTCAATTCTAGGACTTCAATCTCAGTAACAACATTGTTAAACTTAAATAACAACTACTACACACACCAATATCATACACATCATTACAGCAACCAGAATGAGAAACAAATTTCCTTTAAAAAGAAAGTTTGTTTTCGTATTGATTATCGAACCCGGCACCCGCAGTGTAGAAGGCAGTCATTTTACCATCTATACCAACGGGCAAATTAAGTTTCTTTCCTTAATTAATTCAATTATAATTCAAACATTTCAAGATCTAGCTAGTTTACCACCCATAAACACCTAATCACTTACCATCAGGCGAGATAGTGTGAAAGCGTTTATAATAGTAAAACTATAGCTTATCACAGAAAAACAATAAATTACTGTTAAAAACAAAAGCGTCTTTGTTTCCTGAACGGTATATTCTAGGAATCTTCAAGTCTAGAATGAATAGGTTCTTCTAGACAAGCATGCTACATCTTCACTTTCCATTAGGTAAATTTGTGGTCAAATGCTAGCCTTTATACGCTAGCATATAAAATTAAAAAATATATGATGTTCCAAAATTTTAATATGTTTTTACGCAAGATAACAGATGCTTTTATATCATAAAACGCACCCTTTCAACAACACCTCGTTATTTGATCTCTTAATTAATAACAGCGACCCTTTTACAAAGTTAATTCACGAGTTTGTTAATAAATACGTTTATATTATCTAAATTTAGATCATTTTATCTGAGACGGGCTGTAATTGGATACGAGTTTTGATTTATTCTGCTGAACAAGATGAGATGGGCATTGTGAATGAACCCTTCGGATGAGATAGTGCTTCATACAAGACTAACTACAACGCAATATTGTCATTGATAATGTAGGTAGTTCAAATCAAAGTCGAAATAATACTTAGCGATTAGGAACAAAGATGAACATTTCCACTCGTCGAGACAATCGTAAATGAGTTTGTTATTATTAAAATGAATTTGTCATTATTATAAATACAAAAACTAAAAATTAACGCTTTCACACTCACAGCCCCACACTGAATTCTATTATTGGTGTCGTGGGTGCCGGAAACATCCACATCCCACACACAATCACAGCCAGAACCAGAAACACAAATTTTCCATTGGGAGAAAACTAGTGTCCCCTTCGGGAATCGAACCCGATACTGCTTCTCTTCTCTTAAGATTCTCTCTCTGCTCTTTAGATTTGTGCATCGTCTTAAATAACGTGCTCTAATTGCAGCTTCCTTGTTAATTTTCTTTGTAATTAAAAATTTATCAGATTTTGATGGCGCCACAATGTTGAAAAACTACTTACAGCGCTATTATCAAAAGCTCTTACTATAGAGATGTTTCAATTTCAACTCTCACAAAATAAAGTGGGGGAGAGAGATAGAAGAGCTCGACCTAATTAACAAATTTGCAGAGCGTCTGGTTGAAGCCTTAGCATATCTTATACGCGACGCGATATCAAAATGCTTGTTTCTTGTATATATTTGCTTAGATATATATTAAGCTTAGTTAGTGCGTATCAGCATTGTAATTTACAGAGCTGAGGATTGTAAATTAGGAGATGATTGGTCATCTTTTCTTGACGGCAGCTGTGATTGGTTTGTGGATGTCACAGAAAGAATGTAAAAATGGCCCAAAGACTAAAATTGCTCGAGCTTGCTCGCATTTTTAAATATTTAGTTGAGTTGTTAAAAATAAAACAATTGATTAAAAGCTTTAAGAAAAACGAAATATTTCCTATTGCTTATATATATCCTAAGATTAAAATGTATAATTATGGTTATATAAATAAAATAATATAGTAATTAATACATAAACATTCCGAATTCATAAGCATTTAATAAATAAAACAATGCTATTATTCAAGGTGTAATTCTATATCTAGCTATACAGATTGAAAAAATACCTATATATTAATCTCATGTAAATTCCTCGTAGACGATCTATTATTTACCTAAAACTAATACCAATGGTGCCTATTTGTTTATAGACGTAATAAATTAACTATTCCTAACGAATACCAAAACATAACATTTTTTACAAAGAAACATTTTTTTTATAATCCTTCCTAATTCTATCCTTCTAATATTATAAATGCGAAAAATTGTGTGTGTGTGTGTAAATGTTTGTTACCACGTATCTCCGTAACGAATAAACCAACTTTGATGAAATTTAGAATGTAGATAGTTTAGGTTCCGGAATAACACATGGGCTACTTTTTAACTTAATTAAGCGAAGCCGAGGGGCACGGCTTTTAATTTAATATAGACTAGTATAATATGTAAACCCTAGCCGTGCCCCGCGGCTTTGCCCGCTATTATCACGTTAAAAAGTAGCCTATGTGTTAATCCTAGGTATAAGCTATGTACATACCAAATGTCATCCAAATCCGTTAAGCCGTTAAAGCGTAAAGAGGGAACCAACATGCTAAACACACTTACACACAAACTTTAGCATTTAAAATATTATTAAGTGTGCATGGTCTTTAAGAGAAACTACTATACTATCAAGCAAAATTATATAAATCTTAACGTCATGTTAACTAACATGTAATCAGTAATACGAACATAATACCAGGTACGTTTATGTTATCCGCTGGTATTCTAAAACATCATCATACCATAGAAATTAATAATTAATCTCATACATCGTGAGATTGAACACAGCCGTGTCATGTTCCAGCAAACACGAGGGTAACATCATAACATTGAACATGTTTTATGGCATGAAAAGGCATGTAATGTTGTTAAAGATGTTTCGTAAATTTGCAGATAATCTGTTTACAAGATTACGTACCTAAATAACGGTAGATAGTAGTATCTAGTAGATATATAAATATATCTTATAAATTTATAATTTAACAAACGCTTTCACACTCACATCCAAGTCACAAACTAAGTTCAAAGGTTTGTGTGGGGGTCGGAAACATTCACATCACACATGTGACATTCAGTCACATCCTATCAAAGGTTTTAAATAATATTAACCTAATATTTAAAGAACCAATCAACCCAGAACCAGAAACACAAATTTCTCATGGGGAGAAAACTTCTGTTTTTCACCGGGAATTGTTTTGTTTCCTGATCTTCATTTGTTTCTTTGATTTTCTTTTGTTTAGCATTTTTATAAAAACTGAGACACAAGGCTAAATCCGATTTTACATAAAGTCGATTTTCAAAATGAATCGAGACAAAACTGAATACGTTCCTTACGTATACGTTTTAAAGAATGAATAGGTACCTTCTAGGCATGTCCCATCGACGGCCGCATTGTCACTTTCCATCAGGTGAGATAGTGGTCAAATGCTTGCATATCCAGCATAAAAAAAAACAAAGTGTAACTGTGAAGGAAAGAAATAGGTGTAAAAATCATATATATATATAATTTACTATTGATAGTTGCGCAGGATATTTATTTAAACTATATTTTACATTATGGACCTTCACTTAATCAGCAGGGGCACCATGTACAAGTAAGGTTGGCTATATACTAAGTACTCATCTGTCCCAGCATCAAGCAGCTTGTTTTCATATTACAACATTTATAAATCAATTAAAATATTCCATCTCGCATTTTGTAAAACGAAATGAAACATTCAGTTTATTAAAATATCTCTGTTGATTTTCTTTACCAAATGTGTTTTTAACTCCAACGTAACAAAAAATAATGATAATTAAGCGTAGCGAATTTCCATAAAGGCCGTCACGGAATTTCACGAACTCTTAGAAAAAAAACATTGGATATTTTTCGTTTTAACTTTACAGCTTGATGCCTTAATTGGTTTTCAAAGTAACTGTTAGCCTAATCCAAAGCAGGAGTTGTTTATCATTGATTTTTAGTTTTTACCGAATTCAAAAAAGGAGGAGGTGCTATGTTCAACTGTATGTATTTTTTTATGTATGTTCACCGATTTCTCCCCCAATTGTGGACCGATCCTCAAAATTATTTTTTTGTTTGGTAGATTATACTTCAGAGTTGGTCCCATATAAATTTTATTAAAAGTCGATCAAGCTAAAACCAAAATATAAGCCATGGATTTTATGTAGATGAGAACAATCGGAAATGCGGACATTCGGACATACGAAAGCAATTTTACCCAAGCTGAAACAGAGACGCTTCGTGTTCGCTCTCTCAATAAAATATACTGAAAACTTTGCAAATGTATTTAATTTGGTTTTATGATATTAGCGGCCCTAAGTAGAACAGAAGGGTAGTAAATTTAGAATGGAAGTATATTGCTTGAGGCAGGGATTGAACCTGCGGCCATAGGTTACTCAATTTCGTATGACAGTGGTGGCCATAACAAAGGTCAAAGTTACACATAGATGTAACCGTAGGGTTGTCAAAAATATTTGATAAATGTATTTTTAAATTTTCGTATGGAAAAATAAATCTCCGATTTCGACTTTCGTTCTTTAGCAGACGATTCCTGACACGATACACATACACACAATCAAATTTTAATACACCTTTTTGTTACAGGTTGTATGGTAATCTTATATATACATATATAAAAATTAATTGACGTTTGTTAGTCTCACAAAAACTCGAGGACGGTGTTCGTAATTAAGTTAAATTTTATTAGCATTTAACAGCACGGAAGAGCACATTGAGGGACTTTTCGAATATTTTCGTGCAGTAAGAGTGTATTGTTATGCACGGACAGCAACAGCCTCCACTACGACCACTAAAGCTACCTTAGTAATTGTCAGGGCTAAAGCTACCTTAGTAATTTCCTTCATCCCTGGGAAGGAAAGGAAATGCCAGGCATTTTCCCCCCCACAAAAAAATAAAATAAAGGTTTGTATGTAACATTTTTTCACTATTGGAAGTTGCATCCGCGCGTTGCCGATGCCAGGGCGGATCGCAAGTAATAACTAAATTTATTTCATTAAATATTTAAAACACAACTAACATTACATTAGACATAATTAATTCTGGTGAACCCTGAATCCCACACTGAAAGATTCCTGTGTCGTAAAATTCAGTCTCTTTCAGTATTGTACATAAAATTGTAAGATATATACATACATCTATTGATTTTATTTATAAAGCATTAGCTTTGCTAGGCAGAACCATAGTGATAAATTTAATTAAATGTTTCCTTTCTAAATTTATCACTATACATACATCAGCAAGCTCAAACATTTTTATATGCAACTAAGCAGAGCAGGCTTTAAATTAGTCTTATACAATATAAACAAATTAAAGATCCGGTCCACCACATTTTTTTTTTTTTTTTTTTTTTTATTTGTGACAGGCTAGTGTTTGACCACTATCTCACCTGATGGTAAGTGACGATGTGATCGAAGCTGGTAAACACACTAGACCTGGAATACGCAGGCTCTCAAGGATAACTGCCGGAACACCGTATTTGGCTTGGCGGCAGACTTTCAACTTGATGGTGGTAAGCTACTTTGGTAGCAAGCCAGGCGAGCAACTCACAAAATGCTCTACCACCTCTCAAATGTCACCTGATTAGCACCACCCGGGGACCACGTGTAGGGAGTCAGACTTAAGGGGTATCCTCCTACGGACGTGGGTGACTCAGCCCCCAAAACATAAACCAACACACCCTCATCATTACACACAAACACCCCATAAATCGGCACATTTGTATCAACAAGCATCGAATAACGAACCCTTATTACAGGGTGCGTTACTGCCCCTGCCTACCCTTATTATCGCGAATCAGAGATCGTTTGTAGACGGAGAATCAATTTTTACTGGCTTATTTTTATGATAATGTTGGGTAGTAGTAGGGATCAATGAAAACAAGTCAGTACAATAAAATTCCTAAAATTGTAACTGAATTACCACTGGGACATTTCAAATTTAATACCTTTAAACGAGCAATTCTTATATATATATATATTTATGTTGAATAGGCAAGCATTTGACCACTATCTCACCCGATGGAAAGTGATATATTGTATATATATCATCTAAATCTCGGAAACGGCTCTAAAGATGTTCATGAAATTTTATTTCGGGGGCGATAAATCGATCTAGCTAGGTTTTATTTTTAGAAAACGTCATCTACAAAAAAAAACCGAGCCATCCAGGTACTCAGTAATAAAACGGGCTTTAATTAAGAAAGTTTATCATAAAACGACTGACTGCATTAATGACAAGGATGCATGGATGAAAAGTGCACAAGCCCTTTCTAACGACTACATAATATATATATACCTAGGTTAATATAACAAGTAAAAGTGTAAAAAAAAATGCGCCGCCGAGTTTCTTGCCAGGTTCTTCTCGAGATGGCTGTAATTCTACGAATCTGGCAGTTTTTTTTTTTTTTTTTTTTTATACTCGATAGGCAAGCGTTTGACCACTATCTCACCTGATGGAAAGTGATGATGCGGCCGAAGATGTAGCACGCTTGCCTAGAAGATACCTATTCACTCTTGACTTGAAGACTCCCAGATTATACCGTTCAGGGAACAAAGACGAGGGCAATGAATTCCACTCCTTCGCAGTACGGATGACAAATGTAGAAGCAAAACGCTTTGAGCGAACCGGAGGAATGTCTACCATAAATGGATGACGTTTGCCAGTTGAGTCACTAACTTTTATGAGTGCCTCTTTGGACCTCATGTGAATAAATGATTTTGATTTTATTTTATTTCATTTAATACTAAAAAAACAAAAACCCGACTGCGTAAAAAGTGAACTTGTTTTATTATTTTACACTTTTTCGTTTAAAGACCTGCTTTATGGAATGAAATAAAAACTTTATCACATCTTTATTGTAAGCATTGATTATACAAATGAGAATTGTTGCTAACCAAATGGAACTCATTGCCTGCGTCATTGTTCGCGAGGGGTATAATCTGGGAGTCTTCGAATCAAGAGTCAGAGGTATCTTGCCTATTAAGCATAACAAAATCATTATAGTCATATGGCAATTTTAAACGAAAATTGGTGATGTAAACCTTTAATGTGTGGCGACCTAATTTTGATTGCCATGTTTTTATTGACACTTGCAAGACTAAGACAAATCCAATGACGTAAGAATAATTAAAGCTATTACACACATGTCACATCTTCGGCCGCAACTTCACTTTATATCAGGTGAGATAGTAGTCAAATGCTTGCCTATCTCTCATAAAAAAACGGCCTACGCGTTTGGACTCTAGAACGCTAAAAAGAAACATACATGACCTGAAAAATACATTGTTATCCTTGCGTCGCGCAGAATCGTTTTTATCGAGTACCTTTGCTTTTCAAAATTGTATCACGCATGCAAATGAAAATAAAAATGATAACGTTTATATATAATATTATGTCGTTATTTTTTTTTTATGTTGATTAGGCAAGCATTCGGCAGGCAGACTCCCAGATTATAACGTTCGGGGAACAAGGACGCAGGCAATGAGTTCCACTCCTTTGCTGTACGTTATCTCTGCTTAACACCCTTGTAAAGTTTTTGCATACATCGACTGATTGTACTCTTGTTCGCGCAAATACAGAAATTTGGTTTGCCGGTCACCCTTCTGGGTAATGTGCCGACCCTTTACATCAGAGTAACTTGCAAATAGTTCCAATGTACGATCGATACAGAATAAATTAACAGACACATGATTGCGATAGTACGGCCATGACATGAGGGGGCCAGCAGTTCACATGACCAGGAAATACTAAGTGCTAGACCATAAGTCAGAACCAAGATAGTAGATAGGAATAGAAAAAAAATTATACCGACCCAATGACGACCCAGAAAAAACAGAGGAGAAAAACGATTAGGAAAGCCGACCCCAAATAAAAAGGAAATAAGGCGACGAAAATAAAAGAGTAATTTGTTCAAACCAAAATTAGGCCCGAGTTCATAAGAAAATGTTAACCCTCCGTCGAACATTTACTGTTGCATGTAAAGACGTTTGATTTTTATTGGTGAAGCGTCTTTGCCTTTTATAATATAAAAAATAAATGTAAATTATACATCTGTGAATAAATACTTCACTTTATATACCTAATATTCATATTGGCAAGAATCTTTGGATATTTGTGTACATTTGCAGTGTATTAGGCTCTCTGCTGACCACTGTTAGAGATCGTTCAAGGAAATTCCCAGAGATGGCGCTACTTGCAGTTGTATCGAGTGACATTTTTGCGCTCGCGACCTTCATTCGTGTGTGTCACCTGGTCCGTGTGGTTGACAAAAAACGCTCCGCTATTGAATTTTGTGACGTAGAATTTAATTAAATAATTATCATCTAATTAACCAGGACTTAAAATAAAAACTTCATCGTGTCTATTGTGATCGACCGCTTCATCTGTTATGTGATTTAGTGTTCAGTGCCTCGTACATTTTCGGATGTTTTCGGATTCAAACTCGCCGGCCGGCGCGACGTGGAGTTGTGTGAGTGCGCTTAGGCATACATACAGTTTGCTGTAGTTCCTTTCTTGGGGAGCTCCGGAGGCGGTTTCGACGCAGTCTAGGTACGTGGGCTTAAATAAACACTGTAAATTGATTCGTGTATCCCTACTGATTTTTGCCAATGTTCAAAATAATTTACCGCTATCATTAAAAATATTAATACGTAAATGGTGGGCTATTTACACGCCAGCGATTTTACTCGCGCCACCATAATTTTGGTCCTTTTCGAGCCGGATAGTCCAGTTTTAATTACCTTTTGCTTTGAGTTATTAACCATAAACATTTCATACATAAGTTCGCCCGCCCGTTGCTATGTGCAATTCACTCCGCTTATAACTACCTATAGTGTAACTGCCGCCCGCTAACTTACCTACTTGTATCGCCCGCATTTGTTGTTTGTAAACAAACATTTAGTAGTTTATTCGTGCATAAATTATTAGCATAACGATAACCGAACATGTCGAAACCAAGTTCAGATACGATGTTGATCATTTTAGGAGAAAAGATAGAGTTGTTATTTAAACGTATGAATCATTTGTATAATATGTCTAAAAACATCACTTCTTTCGAGAGTTCAAGGTCGAATGAAAATTTTATGTCTGAAACAGAAACTATGGATGACCTTCATAATAATTTTGAATCTATTGTAGATAAAATTAATGAGATTACCTTAATGTCGAACCCTTCCGCGAGTCCCGATTTTGGTTGTTTGGAGTCGTTTGACGAATTGTTTACAAGAGTGAAACGCGTTAGAAATAAAATGAATAATCACGCTAATGTGTCACCGCTGCGAAGTGATAGTGCTTCTGTGTTTAAATTGGAGCCGCTTCATATTAAGGAATTCGATGGTAAAATACAGAATTGGCCAGCGTTTTATGAATCCTTTAAAGCAAATATTCACGATAATACGCGTCTAAGTAATTCGCAACGCATTCAATACTTAGTTAGTAAATTGAGTCATTCCGCAAAATCCGTTATTTCGGGAATTGTACCAACGGGTGAAACTTACAGCATAATTTGGGATAGCTTAGTTAAGAAATACCAGGATAAGCGACTTCTAGGAACACATTATCTCAACAATGTGTTAGATTTAAAAGGGTGTACTCACACTGCCGCTAGTCTCGATTCATTTATCGATCATTTTTCGGCATCGATTTCTGCTCTCAAACAGCTGCATGTTTCGGATTTGACGGATTTTATTCTCGTGCACTGCGCACTTAGAAAATTAGACACTCAAACCGCACAATGTTTTGAACTTTCTGTTAGAGATGTTGAAATACCTACAACAAAACAGCTGATCAGTTTCGTTCAAGATCAGGCTAAGATCTTAGGACGTTTGAACCCGACCATGTACATGAACTCAAACCCGCGTAATTCAAATAACACATATAAACCGCCCGCTTCTACGTCACGGAACACACGCTCAAACACATATAAATCCTTTGTTGCGAGCGAGGTACCAATGGTTGCTACCGGAACCTCTGCTTTGCACTCATACCCGCCCGCCATATCTCATTGCGCATTTTGTAATGAAACCGCTCACACACATTTATATACTTGTGCTAAATTTAAAAATACACACGATCCTAAATCTCGTTATGATTTTATTAAATCCAAACGTGGATGTGTAAACTGTCTCAGTATGACGCATAATTTATCGACCTGTAATTCGTTATCTGTCTGCGAGTTATGTAGAAAACGACACCATACGCTTTTACATTTTGTGAAACAAAATAATAATACGCATGTACACACTGCTTATGCGAATTTTCCCGTGCTGTCGCCGACAACGCCGCCGCCGCCGGTGCCGCCGCCGGTGCCGCCGCCGGTGCTGCCGCCGCCGACTGATTGCGCGCCTTCACCCGCTTTAAATCAACCGCTTACGTCACATAATGCCGCTGTGCTTCTATCCGCCGAAACAAAACCGAAGTCGACTGTTTTATTATCAACCGCTCAGGTGTACGCGTTTTCTAAAGGTAGTACAGGTCCGAAAACTATCATCAGATGTTTAATTGATAATGGTAGCATGAACAATTTAGTAACGACTGAATGTTGCCGCGCTTTAAACTTGCCGATAATACCTTTGAGTAATTCTTTTGTCAAAGGTGTTGGCTCAACTTCGCGTCCAATCGTTGGATACGTGTATTTGGATATTGAATCCCGCATATACCCGCAACAGAAATACACCATACACGCTCTTGTCGTGGAGTGTATTACAGATCAATTGCCGTCGCAATTTATTTAATGGAATCGTAACATAGATTACCGCGACCTCCCGCTCGCAGATTTGAATTGGAATATTCCAGGAGACATTCAGGCAATTATAGGTGCCCAACTCTTTCCGTACATTTATTTGGGGAAGCGGGTTGACTTTGGTCTGCGACTTCCACCTGCACTTCTAACCACTTTTGGTTACGTTCTGATGGGAGATTATCCGCGTAATGACACCATACCTACCGCTTCTTTTACCGCGCTCGCGCTGAACGATCTAGTACAGAAGTTTTGGGAACTCGAAGAAGTACCTACGATGCGTTTGTTGTCACCCGAAGAGACGGAATGCGAAAATATTTTCACGTCATCAGTGACGCGTGATGATGTCGGTCGCTACACGGTATCGCTGCCATTCAGCAAGGATCCATCTGAACTCGGCAATTCACATGATGTTGCTCTTCGCCGATTTATGGCACTAGAGAGAAGATTTCGCCAGTCACCCGATTTGAGGGAAAATTACAACCAGGTCATTCGAGAATATATCGATAATGGTTATCTTAGCTCTGTCGATGAAACCGAAATTTCTGGTGGAGCCTACTACATACCTCACCATGCGGTCGTGCGACCTGATAAGCCGATGCCGCGCATAGTGTTAGATGCAAGTTCGAAAACTCACACAGGTTTGTCTTTAAATGACGTGTTGCATATAGGACCTAATTTGCAAGCTGATCTGTTTTTATTGCTTTTGCAATTCCGCTTGTTTCCTGTCGCGATGAACGCTGACATAAAACAAATGTACTTACGCATAGGTGTACCCGTGGACCAGCGTAAATACTTACGCATCTTGTTTCGTTTCAACGAGAACGAACAAGTGCGTACTTTTGTCTTCAAACGCTTACCGTTTGGACTCAAGTCGAGCCCCTATATAGCTATGCGCACTGTGCGACAGCTGGCTTCCGACATGAGTCCACACTATCCTGACGCTGCAAAAATTGCAGAATCCAGTCTCTATATGGATGATCTGGTATATTCTGCACATAATGAACAAACCGCTATGCAGCTGTCACAAGACCTAATAAACATGTTCAGATCGGGTGATTTTGATCTGGTGAAATGGTCTAGCAACTCACCAGCTCTCTTAAGTAGTCTTCCTGATTCGCACCGCAAATCCCTCGATTTTGACGAAGGCAATATTTCCGCGAAGATCTTAGGTCTTTCCTGGGAATCTTCTGAAGATAACTTTTTCTTCACTTCCGCTGTAATAACCGACAAATGCACTAAGAGAAATATACTCTCCGTAGTTGCACGATTATTCGATGTTCTGGGTTTGGTCGCTCCAGTCATTCTCTATGCCAAATTGCTCATTAAAGAGTTGTGGTTGAGCAACAGTGGCTGGGACGATCCCGCTCCGGAAAATATTGTTGTCCGCTTTTCCGCCCTTGTGCAAGAATTTCCCTTGCTTGATACCTTACGGATTCCGCGCCATGTAGGTGTAAATATTGACTGCATTGTGAATCTCGTTAGCTTTTGTGATGCTAGTTTAAATGGCATGGGTTGTGTGATCTTTTTACACTGTACCTACCCTGCTGGCATCATAGTCCGCTTACTTTGCGCAAAGTCAAAGGTCTCACCGACTAAAGTCACGACTCTTGCACGTCTTGAGTTATGTGCTGCTGTGCTTATGTCTAAGTTAGTGAAGGTTGTCAATGACTCTTACGCTGCACGCGTTCCTATTGCAGGAGTGTATGCATTCTCCGATTCGACTATTGCCTTATCGTGGATACATTCTTCCCCACATCGTTGGTCGATTTTCGTGAGTAACCGCGTCGCTCAGTGTCAAGAGAACTTAGCCGCGAAACACTTCTACCACGTAGCTGGTGTAGAAAATCCTAGTGATTGTCTGTCGCGAGGTATGCTGCCGTAGCAGCTAGTCTCGCATGACCTCTGGTGGAATGGCCCTTCCTGGATGCATTCCGCTCCTGAAGAATGGCCAATCAAGCCATTTACGCCGACTGACTGCAGTAACCTTCCTGAGCACAAGACAAATGTGTTGACAGTGACTTCTCAATCGGAACAACCGCTTTTATGTGAGTTGGCGCAACGCATTTCGTCTTGGGACAAATTGCTGCGTGTCATCTCATACATCCTGAGATTCGCACGACCGAAAAATAGCATCGTGCCACGGTCTGTTCAGGCATTGACAGCCGCGGAACGTGCTATGGTCCGCGCCGTGCAATCAGTTCATTTTGCAGATGACATAAAGTGCATTAAAAATAAAAAAATGCCATCCATGAAGCTGCAACGCTTGGCTGTCTTCTTAGATGAAGAGGATATTTTGCGGGTTGGCGGAAGACTTTCTAAGTCAAATCTTCCATTTGATGCCAAGTACCCAATCCTACTTCCTAAACGCGATCATATCGTTGATCTTATCATACGACATTACCATGTCGTGAACTGTCGTACTGGCCCTGGACTTCTCATGTCGATTTTACGACAGCGTTTCTGGATATTAGATGCCAGAACTGTCGTCAGGTCTCAATGTCGTAAATGTAATACGTGTTTTAAGGTGAATCCGTCGCATCCCACTCCCATGATGGCAGATCTTCCTGCGTATCGTGTTTCAGAAGCGAAAGCCTTTGCTCACACAGGAGTAGATTATGCGGGTCCTATACGCATAACGCTTACCCGCCGTAGAGGTCAACACGCGCAGAAGGCGTATGTCTGTCTGTTTGTATGCCTGGTTACCCACGCTGTGCATGTTGAGTTGGTAACTTCATTAAATTCTTCGGCTTTTGTAGACGCCTTTAAACGCTTTATTTCCCGCCGCGGACCAGTATCCTGTCTTTACTCTGATAATTCCACCACTTTCGTTGGTGCTAAAGCTCAATTGGATGAGCTATATACTTTTTTATTGAACTCTAGTTTCAATTCGTCACTCTCAGAGGAGTTGATGACCCGACGCATTGAGTGGAAAATGATTCCTCCTAGAGCTCCCCATTTTGGAGCAATGTGGGAATCGAACATTAAGAGTTTGAAAACTCATATGTACAGGGTGATAGGTAGTCAGCTTCTAACATATGAGGAATTACAAACCGTATTGACGCAAATAGAGTGTATTCTTAATTCGCGCCCTCTGAATGTCGTATCTTCCGATCCACACCCAGAGGTGATAACTCCCGCCCATTTTTTAATGTCGTCTCCCCTGCAATACTTACCCACTGCCGATCTTTCTGATCAGCGCATCAGTCTTGTACAACGCAAAGAACTTTTGGACAGCATGGTCCAATCCTTTTGGAAAAAATGGTGCTTAGAGTATTTGCATACGTTGCAAGTAAGGCAAAAGTGGGCTACACCGGATAAACCGGTTGAAATCGGGACTGTAGTACTCGTTGGAAAGGATAATTTAGCTCCTCTAAACTGGCCTTTAGGGGTTATTACCGAAGTTTATAAAGGCACCGACGGTATTGTTCGTGTTGCCACGGTCAAGACCAGTTCAGGTAGTTTCAAACGCCCTATCGTTAAACTATATCCCATTCCGACACAATAAATGTATATTCGTAAAATGTTTGTTATTATTTATATATCTACGCGCGCTTATAAGTATTCCGCATTATTAGGATTAAGTTACAATTTCTTAATAATTAACATTCACGCCTGATCAGACATAAAGTTCATTGATCTTTTAGATTATTTCATAATATAAACGAGTAGAATCTAATAACTCTTACTGTTTCTTTTGAAAGATCTTGTGCTCTTCCAAGGCGGGGTGCATGGTGAAGCGTCTTTGCCTTTTATAATATGAAAAATAAGTATAAATTATACATCTGTGAATAAATACTTCACTTTATATACCTAATATTCATATTGGCAAGAATCTTTGGATATTTGTGTACATTTGCAGTGTATTAGGCTCTCTGCTGACCACTGTTAGAGATCGTTCAAGGAAATTCCCAGAGATGGCGCTACTTGCAGTTGTATCGAGTGACATTTTTGCGCTCGCGACCTTCATTCGTGTGTGTCACCTGGTCCGTGTGGTTGACAAAAAACGCTCCGCTATTGAATTTTGTGACGTAGAAAACTAATTAAATAATTATCATCTAATTAACCAGGACTTAAAATAAAAACTTCATCGTGTCTATTGTGATCGACCGCTTCATCTGTTATGTGATTTAGTGTTCAGTGCCTCGTACATTTTCGGATGTTTTCGGATTCAAACTCGCCGGCCGGCGCGACGTGGAGTTGTGTGTGTGCGCTTAGGCATACATACAGTTTGCTGTAGTTCCTTTCTTGGGGAGCTCCGGAGGCGGTTTCGACGCAGTCTAGGTACGTGGGCTTAAATAAACACTGTAAATTGATTCGTGTATCCCTACTGATTTTTGCCAATGTTCAAAATAATTTACCGCTATCATTAAAAATATTAATACGTAAATGGTGGGCTATTTACACGCCAGCGATTTTACTCGCGCCACCATTTATATTTAAAAAAAAACGCATTCACACTCACAGCCCCACAATAAGTTCAAAGACTTAAGTACAATCTAGAAGTCTTTAAATCTCGAGTCAACAGGTATCTTCTCGGCAAGCATGCTCCATCTTCGACCACATCGTCACTTTCCATCAGGTGAGATAGTGGTCAAATGCTTGCCTATCGAGAATTAAAAAAAAAATACTTGTATCGTGGGTGCCGGAAACATTCACATCACACTCACATTACACCCAGAGCCAGAAGCACAAATATCCCTTGGGCAGGAATGTGTGTTCCTGCCGGGAATCGAACCTAGGACCCACGGCGCAGATGGCGGACATCTGTCCACTGCGCCAACTGGGTCGTCAAATAAATCAACACTTAAACGCTATCTCACAGTTATGAATTTGGTGAACCCCTACATTGATTAGTATGAGCTGAACACGTGTTCCACTCGGTGATACTAAACTAGTAGGAATATAGCACACTCTTGCCAAATCCACTAAGCTAACTCACGTGATGGCTCAACCGTATACAATAAGCTGCCCGATACAATTGTATCCGCTACGAGCATGGCATGCTTTAAAGCGACACTCAAGCGCTGGCTAATCGAGCAAACGTTCTACTCTTATGATGAATTCATCTTGAGTGTTTAAGTGACCATATTTTATTATTAGTTGATGATTGTTAATATACAGCACACTGTGGTATGACATATTTTTATTTTATATATAATTTTTTTTTTGTACTGACATTGATTTTAATGATTTTACAAATCTTACTCAAATTACAATTGTTAAAATCTAACTAAAAGACGTGTAAACAATGTTTATCAATAAATGAGTATTTGAGTACTAGAAATTTTGTTTTTTTTTATTTCGTTAACATTTTTGAGCTTGTCCAGATAGTAAAGGAGAAAATAAATAAGTATTTGTGTATTTTAGTGTCCCAGTGATACCCAGATCAGTTTAAGGAAGGCAAGACGTCCGAATTGGAGACTGTAATGGCTGCAGATAGAAACTGATGGAGGCGTCTAACTTACAACAAGGCTGGAAATGGTGATCGCTGTCTTGAGTCATGAAGAACGATTTGAGAGAGAGTGTCGGTCTGTGATATTGTAGCTCCAGGGCAGCTAAGGTATGTACCTATTTTTATTCTGTTATTTTTTTGTTTGAAAAATTACATGATTAAAATGTTTTTAGCTTTTTCTACTATGGTAAAAATCGGTGCAGCCATTTTACTTCCGATACATAATTATGTAGGTAAAAGTTAAATGTGTCACGCGGGGCAAGGACAGATTAAGCAAATATACACTCGTTAGTAATCCATCACTTTCTTATTGAGCCAATAACTAACGAACCTTAATTGAAAAATATTTCAATACTTAATGTGTAAAGACTAACATAATAGGATTTCAAAAAGAGGGCCTCCAGAATTTGTATAAATGGCTAGAATAATAGACAAAATCTGAAAGGGGCAAGCAGCGAACATACCCATATTTGGCAAAGTAGTAGTTAAGATGAGCAACAAATCAGAATATCAAAATAAAGCCACGAATATGTTAATTCATATATACCTACTACATATAGATCTGATACATTATCGCACATTTACCTACTCCATAAATCCGTGCAATTTCTAAGGATCCCCTTATTATAACGGCGACCCTCCATTACCGCTCCTCAAATTACTGATGTCTCGAGGAAACCTTTGGTATAAAAGACGGTAGCAAATTGAGGTGAAATCGAAAGCTAAAATTATGAATGAAGTCAAAAGACACAGCAGAGTGAAGAGGCAAAGATAAGTGGATTTGCCTTCTTAGCCATATTACAAATATATAATTGACTATCTACACAATTTGCTCAATAAGGCAATTTTAAACCTTAACACAGAAGACACAATGCCTAGTCAGTAAACTATTTTCTTGCAACTTGGCTAACTTGGGGGATAATGGACGTATTCTTAAAATAGCAATTTGTTGCTACATGCGAGTGTACAAGGTCCAAATACACATGTTCGTAATAATTCTATTCCAATTCCGTGTCACTAATTATTTATGTAAGCTCGGTAACTGTTTGAGGAACACCAGCATGACATCAAAGCCTATGTGGGCATCACAGAGTAGAGGAAGAGCTCCATGCTGTGTGGTTGTATATATTTATTGCGACAAAGGCACCGAGATAGGAGCCAAACCTATGGTTTGTAAAGTCAAAGGCATCCGATTTCTCGTTTCTTATTGTAAGTCCTAACATGTGGATGTAGTAAGCCAGAACCAAGATTAACTATAATTGAAATACAACCTATAATAAACGGGTTAACAGCTCAAAAAAAACGAAGATTTTTATTACTATATATTTTCGATAGCATTTAAGAATACGAGCTGGCGTGGCATGGTCTAGAAGTCGTGTAAAATGAGGATTATTTCCTATGAAAGTAGATGTATATAATAAAGAAATGTTAAAAAAAATGTGGATGCATTGTATAAAAGAACACACGAGATCGAATTCTTTTTCACTGACTGTAGAGTTTAGATTTGAGTAGGAAAATAAGAAAAAAAAATTAACTATATGCAAAATAAATATCATATCGTTTTAGGTATAAATTGGAACCATCCTTGTCCAATTGCCTAAATTTCCTATAACGAAACTAAAATGATATACTGCAAAGACGCAAGTTACCTACAAGGCATCGAGCTTATTTATAGCTTCCATGTCCTAGTTGTCGTTATAAAATACGTATAATTTAAAAAAATAACTAAAGTTACAAAATATTTTCACTTCTTGCATAAAATTAAAAGAAACAACCTTTGAAGTTACCGAAAAACAACTCAAAGCCTTCCAAGCCCTTCTTTGAAAACGCTAATTGAAGAACTTTCTCTGTTAATGTTTTACTTCAAGAGGTGTTGATTTCAATTTGAGAAGTTTTCAACACCTTTCCAACAAGATTGGTGTTAATCATAACTTTGACTTTTGCTTCCACCAAAAGTTAGGAGTGTTCCAATTTTCACCATGATTTTAATATAACCTAATTGATTTTTTTATAAATAGACACCGGTAGCACCTAAGCGGTTTCGTTCTAACCTCTATCACGGTTTAAGCAAATACATATAGTGATACATTTAGAAAGGAAAAAATTATCGCTTGAGGCGGGATTTGAACCCGCGGGGTCCAACAACCCATAGGGTCTCATGCCCTATTGCTCTAACCGCTGAGCTACTCAAGCCCCGCCTGAAGCGACGAAATTAACCTTTCCTTATTATTAACGTCTCATCAAATATTTTTTTCCTTTCTAAATTGATCACTATAGTTCTGCCTAGCATGGCTAATGCTATATAAATAAAATCAATTAAGCAAATACAGTTGCTAAAATTGGTTTTTATTCTATGCTTTTCGTCGGAAGGTTTTTGTCGCTTATTGTAATTGTGACGGCGGGTTTGTATTTGTAGGCACTGAGACTTTCATTCAGTTGTAACAAAAAATTTACAATTTTATTAATAGGTATACTCTTTAACAAGCGGATGTCATTTTCGCTGATCGCTGCGGATTTAAGTTTTTTAATAACGATCCTAAAAAGCCCGCACCGGATGGGTAGAGCCGACTGCCATCTTCACTAACAAATACACCTGATACACAGTTGAAGAGGCACCAAAAAAGAAAACGAAATTCATTGCTTGGGATCGAGACGCGTTAAGTCTCCTTATTTCATAGGTTTCATTTAAGACTTACCAAGAGCAAAGTCACAAGATGGTCCGAAGAACACATGCGTACAGTCGTTATAAGCATCGATGGCGGAAATGACGGCGTACGCCGCGTCACAGTCAGTGACGTCATACGTCAGCCACTCGAACTGCACCCAGGGTGGGAAGGCTTCTTGCACAGCCTGGTCTAGCATCGCTAGTTCCAGGACTGGTTCAACCTGAAAGGACGATACTGATTAAGGACATCATTTTTACACTAACTTTTTTTGAGGCAATAAATGTAACCATGACACGTAATAAAGCAGATCGACAGTTTGTCAAATTCCAAGCTTCCTAGCGGCACTATTTGCTTTAGATTCTATATACAAATCGAAATTAAAATTGGAATTAAGCATGACGCCCAAGAACTTGAACTTAGTGTTGATTGAAATGACGCTTCTGCGAAAGTTGGAGACAACAACTCTTTTTAAAGAAAAATAGACACACTTGTGTTATCGAATCATTAAATTTAACCAAGTTATATAGCATTACCCCGTGGAGCACGAAGTTAACGAGCCTCGATCGTAAGTTCTTTGTGTTATTATTATTTTTGCTATAATTATTAATTTGTGGAACAATATAGCGATAGTTATCATTTATTGCATAAGTACTTGAAAATGTCTTCGCAGATTAAACGAGTAGCAACATAGCATAACATGATTGAAAAAAAAATCTCTTGATTTCAATGCCTATACGATAACCAAGAAGGGCCCTACCCTAGCGTCTACAAAATATGCCGAATAACTATCAGTTAGTTAAAAGAAGGTACTTCTATTCTCATGTAACCGTATATTTACCACAAAAGAAAATGTATTACCCTCTAGGGAGGGATACCTCATAAATTTTATCATTTTTATGGCAAAAAGGGTTTCACCAAGTTTTTCTAGGTTATGGAAATTGAGTGATAAAGCGTCGAGACGAATGAGATCCTAGGAATGTATTTATTCTAAAGAATATTTATGTAGCGCGTAACATTTACTATCGGATTGAAAAAATATAAGGTATTGTACTATCTTCTTCTTTCTTATATATAAAAATGAATTGCTGTTCGTTAGTCTCGCTAAAACTCGAGAGTGGCTGGACCGATTTGGCTAATTTTGATCTTGAAATATTTGTGGAAGTTCAGGGAAGGTTTAAAAGGTGAGAAAATATAAAGAAATTGCTATAAAATTAGTAAAAAGTAGTATTTTATTTTCCCATACAAACTGTTCGTACTTGTCAAACAGGAGATGTTTCTGAATATTTGACCACAGACAATTGGCGGTATGAAGTTCGCCGAGTCAACTAGTACTTTATATAAATATCACATTGTATTAACCCTACAGTGGTCGCACCCAATAAATTCACGGGACGCGTGGACTACAATTAAATCTAATCGAATATATTTATCCCTTTTTGTAAGCATTACTCATATAATGATGTTTATTTCAGGTAACTACAAACAAGCACATGTTAATTTAGCTTTATAGATAGCGATATAAACCTTATTTCTCTTCTTACAGCTTTCGTTTACAATGATTTCTATGGCAAGTATTGTCAAGTTTAAGGATTCATAAAATTGTAAAAAAACTTGAGAGGTGTCAAGGAACACCCGGATGGAACGAAGTTCAATTTCCGTCTAGCCCCCTTTCGCAACGCGCGATAAGGAACTTTCGTTCCAAAATTAAAAGAAACATGCAAAAACCAACATCACGCGGTGTTCCCAGGCGGTCACCCATCCAAGTACTGACCGCGCCCGACGTTGCTTAACTTCGGTGATCGACATTTTGCTGTGCCCGACAGGGTCCATAATTGGTCCTAATTCTAAGTTTACCATCTAAGTTAAATTGTGGAATGCAAATAAAATATGAATATGAATATGAGAACGTGGTATGGCTTACAACTATAGCAAAAAGTGTCGTTACAACTTTACTTTTTACTACTTAATTTTTCCGTCTAGCCCCCTTTCGCAACGCGCGATAAGGAACTTTCGTTCCAAAAACCGCTCGCAACCGGGCGCAGCCATCAGACAGGTAAATCAATCAATCAATCAATAGTAAATATCTATGTGAAAGTACCTAAAATTTTAACAATTAAGCTGCGGTAGTTTTTATAATATTTTACAAATATTGATACAATTAGTAATTCAATTCGTTTATTTTTCATGTTGGTACATGGTAGGTACACTTATGAGCGTCAAAAAAATTACATGAGTTATTTAAAAAAATACATTAAATTAAAGTACATTAAAACAGTATATATATAACATTGCAATTTAAACTATAAAAATATATAAAACAAAGCGCGACCACTTCACTTAATCTGGAAAATCCAAGGAAAATCACACTTTTGGTAAATTTGACGATGCATGCAAACAGGCAGTACAGAAGTTGAAAGCTGTTCTAATTAAGTTTGTTATCTGATTTTTTTTTTTAAGACTTTTAAATTTTTTTTATTAAATATTTTTTGTTTTTAAATTTTATTTTGATAAAATCCTAGATATAGTTAACATGATGATTATTTATTCAAAATACTTACACGCGTTAGAATTTAAACAATGCAAACGAAGAATTTACTTCTATATTCATTATGCGAACCGCAAAAAAATGGAACTCCTTGACCTGAGTCTGTGTTTCCTGATGAATACATATGGGAGTCTTTAAGTCATGAATGAATAGCCATATTCTAGGCAAACATGTTATATTGTCACCGCATCGTCGCTTACAGTCAGGCGAGATAGTGGTCAAACCTTTGCCTATCCTACTATAATAATATAAATGCGAAAGTTTGTGTGTGTGTGAATGTTGGTTACCACGTATCTCCGTAACGAATAAACCGATTTTGATGAAATTTAAAAAGTAGATAGTTTAGATTCTGGAATAAAAATAGGCTACTTTTTAAATTGATTAACGCGGGCAAAGCGCTGGGGCACGGCTAGTTTTGAAAGAAACAAAATAATAAGAGTATGGAAAGTCGTCTGTACCTCCGGTTTTTGATTTGCCAGTTTTAATATATCCTACTTATACTTGTCATTTTCATACAAATAAGCAAAAGTCAATATTGACGTATCCAAAAGGCTGAGGCTACGGGTAGAATAATCCATTTAAAGGCGTTATTTAGTCGAGTCTCGTTTCCAAACCCAACCCAGGAAGTTTACTCTACTGTCAATAAGGGAATCACACACATCTTTAGGCGATCCCTTTCGTGTAAGCTATATTATCGTAACTCGTGATATATGTGAGATTGCCGAGCTTTTACTTACTTTGATTTGTTAGGAGGAGAATTAAATAAATCTATTCTTATTATTCAATATTCGATGAAGGCTTTTAACGAAACTTTGAAAGAAGAAAGGCAAGTATCGCAAATGCGAAAGCTTGATTAGTTGTTTGGGTGCGCGTGTTGTAGGTATGCTCCAAATGTGTCTGTAGGTAATGGTAGGACGGATTTGGACGAAAAATAAAAATATAAACCTTGGAATCAAATATAATATTATACAAACGTATATCCTAATTAACGTGGACAAAACCGTGGGATATATTTTAGGGGACTGAGTCACCCACGTCCGTAGGAGGATACCCCTTAAGTCTGACTCCCTACACGTGGTCCCCGGGTGGTGCTAATCAGGTGACATTTGAGAGGTGGTAGAGCATTTTGTGAGTTGCTCGCCTGGCTTGCTACCAAAGTAGCTTACCACCATCAAGTTGAAAGTCTGTCACCAAGCCAAATACGGTGTTCCGGCAGTTATCCTTGAGAGCCTGCGTATTCCAGGTCTAGTGTGTTTACCAGCTTCGATCGCATCGTCACTTACCATCAGGTGAGATGGTGGTAAAACACTAGCCTGTCACAAATAAAAAAAATATCTGTTATTTAATTGTACCTTTATTATATTATCGTCAACCACATAATTAAAGAAATAAAAATAGATTTATTTATACTTAAAATATCGAAAACAAAACTAGTAAAAGTAAAACAAAAAGGTGTGATCTTGTGAGTATCATGAATACAGGTCTTGACTCGGCATACAACTACTTAAATTCAGGATACTCAAGTCACTAATTTTCAGTCGTAACCCACAGTGATGACGTCACGAACATCAAAACAAAACTAAATATATCGAGTTAAGAAGCCTATGTGTTAATCCTAGGTATAAGCTACGTACATTCCAAATTTCATCCAAACCCGTTCAACCGTTACAGCGTGAAGAGAATACAAAAATAACTACTTACTTACACACTAACTTTCAGATTTATAATATCAGTCAGATAGTGTGATTTCTAGGTACGTTTAATATGATTATGATTCTCAACATATATCTACGGGCCAATTGCCTATATTTCCTAAAACGAAACTAAAACTATATACAGCAAAGAACTAAGTTACCCACAAGATATCGAGCTTATAGGTAACTCAAGTGCTCAAGCTCACTACTAGTGGGTAGCATTCCCATCATACTGGCGGCATTACCTCTCTGAATTGCAATGCTAATACGTTGCGCCTAATAAGTACCAGCATTTTGATCACGCGTCGCCTCAACCAGGTCTGATAGATTTTTGAATTAATTAATTTCAAATTTTCATCTACTATCATGTAAGCTAGTGGTCAAATGCTAGCCAAGCATATCAGAGATAAAAGATATGTATCAGTTAATTGATAGGCATTTACATTTTCTATAAACACGCTAACCTTCTAGGCCACATTTAATGATCTTCGGTGGTGAGAATTTAACTCGGAACTGTTTGAAATATTAATTTCTGCGTGTTGGAAACTTTGACGCTGCGTCCGACAGCGCTGACGTTTATTGGATCAACCTAACGAAGTTTGAGTAGTTTCTGTGTATGTTAACTATAGTCTCTATGTAAGTAGGTAGGTATATATATACAGAGTGAGGCATAATTAATGGATAACCTTACCTACACCTATAACTACAAAAGGGAGGGAAAAAAAATATAAAAAATTGTGAAAAATTACAAATAATACTAAAATTTACTTCTTTAGTTGAAATTACCGACAAGTAACATTTTAATCAAAGTAATAATCAAAGATTTATAACGATAACATTTAGTTAAACTAAAGGTAAAAATGTACTATAGAAGTAAATTTTAGTATTTTTTATAGATTTTCACAATTTCTAAAAATGACGATTATCTCAAAAACTGTGAGACTTTTACTAGACACATCCCCTGTTTGCAGGTATAGGGTTATCCATTGCATACTTTACACATCACTATTTTTTTTACGAAAATAAAACATTAAAACAAACGTAAACGCTTTCACACTCACAGCACCACACTAAGTCCGAAAATATTCACATCCCACACACAATCAGAACTAATATAGAAACTAAGATAAGAATCAGAACTAGAACCAAAAACACAATTTTTCCTTGGGAAGAAAGCTTACGCTCCTGCTAGGAATCCAATTCTTAGAAGGCGAACGCGCACTTAACTAAGCCAACGGGCTGTTCAAACTGATATATTTTTTAAACGCTTTCACACTTACAGCCCCCCTTACTAAGTTCGATGACTTGTGACGTGGGTGCTGGAACCATTAACAGCACACACAACCACACCCAGAACTAGAAACACATATTTTCCTTGTGGAGAATACATGTGGTGTCAGGCAAAAGGACTTTAGAATAAAGTGGGAACAACTAAGCCTATGGGGAAGAGCAATACTGTGCGGTTTTTTTTACTCAATTATTGCATTAATAAGTTAGCTGCTTGCATGTCGAATAGATTAGAGGCCAGTCCTGATATCAGGATTAATCTGGCCGTGACATAACTTCTGACATGTCTTAACGGCAGTTGTTTAAGACTAGCACCTTTGTATTCACGCGACTTCCGAAGCATGGTAATAGTCAAATAAAAATCGTATTAATGTTATCCATTCAAGGACTGGCCTTTGAAACAACTTTGCCTGAATTTGACAACCGTTAACGAAAGACCACCTAGACAGCCAATATAATTGACGAGTGAAAAGACATTTGTAAGCTAAAATGATAAATCGTCGACGAACTCGTCACGTTAAAAACAAATATGAAAATCTACTTTAATGTCAATGAAAAGTATTAAAATACTTACAGCAGACAAACAAGCATCGTACGTTGTATTCTTAGGCAGTAAAAGAGCTGCGCGGATCTTGCAATTGTTATGGTCATCGCAAATCCTGTCACAATCTCTCAACCTTGGCTCTTCGCCTCGACAATTCTCACTTTTCACAACACTAAACACAAAAAATAACACTAAACACCACCGCATTTCCATCGTCGCACTTTACCGATTCACCATTTTATCGACAAATCCGTAAATAACGCACATCACTTTTGTTTTTTATGAGGTTGCCAGTGCTGCCACTACAAGTTTCCGCAGCAAATCTGAAACAAAAATAAAACTTTTGTAAATGGATCGGTTTAGTACTTTTTTTTATTTCATCTGTAATTAAAGAGAAGGAAGTCTTGTAAACAAAATTATACAAAGGTCGAAGCAGTGTTTGGGAGAAGTTTACTGTTGAATATTCCGGAAATATTGAGGTTCATTCGTAGAAATGCTAATTTTGAAATGTGTTTACACGAAGAAAATGCTAATTCTGGAATATGTTTTTCATAGAACGCTGAAAGTGGATCATTAATTGGCAACACTTTGTTATTCAAGAAATAATAATAGTTGTTTTATCTTTGTTAAGTTAGAGTTAACTATCTCACCTGATGGTAAGTAATGATGTGGTCGATGGTGATAAACGTTAATTACCTAATAATAATGATGACCTAGAATGCGACTGGGTCCCAAAGATAACTTCAGAAAATACATGACTGTTTTAAGGTCCAGGCAGTACGCGTAATACCGTAATGGATTTCATCACGATGTTACCTTTACCGGAAGCTCGATTACCGCGATCGTTCGATTGCGCTATCATTGCTTTAAGGTTTTATTTAACGTGATTTTATCGACGAATCGATTTACTAACACTGTGTTAATTATCGTCGCCTTTTTTGTTTACACCCACCACTTTTCGTCACACAAAAAGTTGCGGAGCAGAATTTCAAAGCCATTCCATAAAAAGTTTCACTTAAAAACATTGACGTTATTATATTCTCACGTTGATTCAAAACATACTTTTGGTATCTATCAGCATTCTCTTGTTAGCTCACGTCGCCACTAACCATTTGCTTTGATGATCGACTATTTGATGTCTGCCCAAGGTTGGTTAAATATAGTCCACAAATAACAGGTATTTATAGATAGGCAATTATATGAGGAAATAGCTCTTTACGTGATTTGTTGTTATGGTAGTTTTATTGGCTATTTAATAATAGATGAGTCCGTGTTTCCGAAGTATTCTTATTTTTAACCAGCTTCCCAATAAAAGAGGAGGTTCTTAATTCGACTGAATGTATCTTTTGTCAAGTTTCTTGTATGTTTTCTCTTATTTTCGGCTTATGTTATCCAATTTAGATAATTCTATTTTTATGTGAGGTTATAGTATTATTGTTGGTCCCATAAAATTAATGAAGATGGGATGATAGCATCCGGAGATATTGGCGGTTTTTTTAAATATACATACATATATATGTAATCATCAGGTTCATCTTAATTTTTGTTTGTTCCTAGTGATTATTCATCACTGGTTATTGTAAAAACAAAAAAAAAGCTACGTTAATTAATTAATATTTAAATAAAGGGAAAAACACTTATATAATTGTTATATCCTACATGTTTTTTAAGTTATTTAATATCTATGAGTGGAGACTTTTAATCAACTCTTTGTTATATACTAAAATTGCCATATTGTATTACAATAGTTGTTAGTCTTCCTACAAAATAAATAAATACATAAATAAATATATATAATATATTACATCAAAATAGGAGGTTATGTGTTCAGTTTGTAGCGTATGTAGTTTAAATATTGTTATTGGTCATATTTCGTAATGTTTATTAAAATGTGTTATTCTGTAGAGCAAAGCCGGGATTACTCAAAAGTCTCCGAGAATAATACTTGCCCAAGTCGACTTGCACATGGTACCGAAAGAGAAGTAAGCATTTTCAGTGAGTACAGTGAATGAGACAGTGAGTATAGTGAGTTATATTAACAAAGAATACAATAATAAAGTGTCTTCCCTCTGATTCTTTATCAGTAAGATCAAGAACTGCCCGTTGGCTTAATTGGATAGGCATTCACCTTCTGAGCAGGGGTTTCGGATTCGATTTACGGCGGTAACACAAGTTTTCTCCCCAAGGAACATTTGTGTTTCTGATTCTGGTTGTGATTGTTTGTGATGTGAATGTTTCCGGCATCCACGACACAAGTCATCGAACTTAGTGTAGGGCTGTGAGTGTGAAAGCGTATATAGTAAGAAAAGTGTTATTGCACATTCTACTTAGCAGTTTAGATCAAAAAGGCTAGATCGTTTCCAGTGGTGTACAGACCTTACAGAAACACAAACAACGTAAAAAAACTAACAGGACATGTGTGTCCAGACCTCTTATTGCCCACCTCTGCAAACAGTTTTTATTTGAATTCAGCAAAAATGAACCTAAAATGTTAGTAGTAATTGGAGGTCAGATCTTCGTGTCCAGTTGAAACACAGCATAAAAAAATCATTAGGCTGGGTGTGTCTGTTTCTTAAATGTTAGCTCTTATAACATAATACAATCATTTTAATTCTAGTAATGTAAAGAGAGATACCAATTTTCCGGTCTGTAAATTCAAATTGGAAATTTTATGAACCGAAAGATTTTCAATCACACTTACATGTTTGGAATGCGAGTTTTGTAACTCGGAGAAAAGTTCTCAAGAACATGCGTGAGAAAATTTATAATGAGAATGGAATGCGAACGGGAATTACGTTCCTCTCATAATTTAATTCTAGCCACCCCCAGTCAACACTGCATTCATTGATAACTCATTTGCTGTTGTGGCTGTACGGTTGTGGAATCAGTTACCAGAACATTTAAGGAAGGCTCAAAGTAAATTGATCTTTAAAAGACTTATTCATCGACATTACATAAAGAATATTTATCCTGAACAAGTTCAAGAATAACAATTTCTATTTATTTGTATCTTATATAAGTATTCTGATTATGTGTTAGTTATACATACATATGTAAGTAGTATATTGTATTTGTTTAAATATATATTTTTTTTTATTAATTATTCATTTTTAAAATTATTTGATCTAGTTTATTTATTCTAAAATCTCATTTTTTTATTTATTTTATGTACGCGTATCTTTTAGCTGCACGCCCAAACACTTTTCTTACACGTCCAGGAAAGCTGGTAGATAATGCTTCATAGCATTAAGCTATTCCTTGTACACTGTTTTGTGCTAAACTATTAAATAAATAAATAAATAAAAATGAATGCGATACTTTTGATCTTTGATTATTCACTCGTGACTAAATCACGAGTGAATATATAAGTAATTTATGGTGAGAGATTGAAAGATCAGAAACATGTAGGGTTTTGAAGCAGTTCTGTTCGGCTATCACTACTCTCTTAATTCCAACTCAAAGGGCTCTACAGCACATATATACTGAACATTTACGAACCCAACTAATGATGTTTGGTAGGAAACAGTCCATTAAACATCCGCGTCTAATCACTTATGTACAGTGATGAGGCAGACACGTTATCTGAACCGTAGTGAAAATATTTCAGCTAAATGTCGGGAAACACCTCATCGTCATCGCCATTTGCAAAGCCGTTACAGAATATCGAGCCGTCAGGACTTAGACGTGTTTAAAACCCAGTTTGATTGTTGGGGTATTTTAACCGACTTCAAAAAAAGAAGGAGCTTCTCTATTCAACGGGGTTTTTTTTGTGTGTTACCTCAGAATTCTTTTCCAGGTAAACCGATTTTGATGGTATTTTTTTAATTTGAAAGCTGGTGTTTTCCATTTGGTCCTCAATAACGCATATTTAATTCATTTTAACTGATCAAGGGTACCGAAGATAAAGCTGTAGAGACGGTTTTTTAAGGTTTGCTTATGTTTAAATTATTTTAAGGTCTAGACGTATGTCAAGGCGAGACGAGCATCTTTACTTACCACAGTCAGTTAACTCGCTTACACTGCAGCATATGAAGGTACATATTGCATATTTTAAATGATGCCTATTACGCAAGACCACGCGTGATGATCTGTGATTTTTTTCAAATTACGTAAAATTGCGAAAAATAAACATGCTGAAGATTTTCTACGTCTAATAAATCTACTATATGATATTTCCCTAATATTCATTAAATTTATGAAAATTCTAAAATGTTTCACCGACAATTGGGGCACCAAAATATTGAACAAATAAAATTATATTATTATAGTTTGGATATAAAATTATTAACCGAGTCATGTTTTTTTTTATATGGCAGCATATACCTACTTAAGGTATATGTAAAAATTATAAAGTTAATGTAAATTTCTATGTATGTTTGTAGTTACATATTTTTGTTTAAACGACCAGCGATCCGATAATTCAAAATTATCCTTCTCTCCAATCAAAAATTGAGTGGAACGGGTCGCTCTTACGATAAGTCCCACATTTTATTTAAAAATTTTAAGAATATTTCTGATACTTACATTATTTTATGGTGCTCAATAAATAATTTACTGTTTAACAAAAGCTCACACACATTTTTCGGTAACAACGATGTCACAACCCTTAAGGAGAATGCTTTTCCAATTTTCTTAAATAGGTACCTACATTTTGTGGTTAAACGCTTGATTCAAACGTAAAGGAATGTCTACCGTGAAAAAATATCACGTTCTAAATCGTTTGTAATAACGCTTATCTATTTAATTCATTCTACGGTTTTCGTCTACGAATTTAGACCTTATTTTCCCCAATTTGTGGTAAAGGGTATCGCAATTAGAGTGAGCGGTATTTATGTTATTGTTAGTCAGTATTTTAGCTGGCAGACGAAGTTTCAACGGCTAAATGGGTATAGAAGTGTGAATCGCCATTAGCGCCTAAATAAATATGCTTAGGGCTTAAAGGGCTTTTTCGGTGGGTCTTGGATCTAACGGTAGGAGAGATAGGGTACAAGTTAAATGTGTTAAATGACACAACGGGCAGGCAATGACAAATCTGATGTTGGCTAGCACTGAGGATTAGCAACGCACGATCGTAAGATTGTATGAGGCTTGCAGAAAACTGTCAGTCAAGCAATTTGCATCTCTGGTAATCTTGGCGTCAGGAGTAGTCATCAATGTATTCATTATTGCCTATGCTGGGCGCCGAGGGCTATTACCCTAAGGGAATCTTGGTGGGAACTTCCTTTCCTATCTCAAATCGGGCTCCCTACAGAGTCTTCCTTTATTATCTGCGGTCATCAGTCACTGCCGTCTCTTGCTGTTTGTTTTACTTTACATTATCGTCACAATACTTTACACTGTCGAAGTGAACTGTCAACTTGTTTTCCTCAGTCGTATGCTAGTACTTAAAAATAAAAGTTGATTTGGTATAGTTGGTCCTGAAAGAAAATAGGATGAAATAAACTAGTTGTTTGTCCCAAACTGCAAACTCCCCTACATTTTGCCTAGTAAATAATAATTTTGAGATTAATTGCTTATAGCTTTTTTATAACAATTAGTGTCTATTTTTTTTATTTTTTGTCAAGTACAGGATGGAACAGATAGTATAAGTAAATTTAAGCTTTTATTGACAGTTCATTTTTGAGATAGACCCCGGGATAAATAAGGTAAAAAAACAGTGACTTTGGTGGCCTACCTATTTTCTAACACATTTTTTTATAAAAATCGGCTCCGCATTGGGATGTAGCTTTACATATTCTATGAAAATTTGAAGTTATTCGCTTACAAAGTGCAGCATCACCCAAGTCAACTTAGAGATATCGCTTCGCTCAATTAATGAATATATAAATGATAATTTTTGACAAATTGACATACTTATATTTAATACTTTGTCATTATTTTCTTATTTTTTTTTTTACATCAATCTAATAGAAATAATAAAACATATTTTCTATATAATATTAAATCTAATAATACTGTAACAAAATGTATAAACACAAATGTTTTATAATATTTCTTGTGTAGTATTTGTGTTTATTTCTTTATCTGTCAACAAAGCCTAGCAGTCCTCCTCTCTTCTAAGATTATTGCGGTGCCCCACAGGGTCTATATAAAACTGTACTCTTAAAAAACACCTGTATATTACTATTATTATAGATTGCAATAAATAAATGAATATGAAGGTTAACTTCCATTCCATGTAAATATATTGCCATCATTTTATCTTTGTCACGCTAATCCCCTTTTTATTTAATAAAATTCTGAACATAGATTCCGTTTCATTTATAAATTTAAATACGTGTCGAGGTACACCACCGTCCCTGTTTGTAATATTTTTATCATCTCCCTTTGGTTGTCTGGAAGAAATCGCTTTGAGCGATAAGACCGCCCTTTGTGCTCCTAATCTATATTTAAGATTTCTTTGTAAATGTTATTTATTTTGGTGTGCAAATAAAGAATTTATCTATCTATCTATCTAAGAATACACTACCCTAGCTTCTTAAATTCCATTCGGCTCCTAAAATCCTAAAAGCTAACGTATGTAATTTCCCCGGCAAGCTTCTTGCGGCAGATTAAAAGTTTGCAGCCATTTTATCTGACTTACAGTGCCCTAAGGGCCACTTTTAGAAATCCAAGGCCATTCACATCAGGATGTTTGGAGAAGTTCCGCAATTACACGCCGGCTGTGGTCTTGTTTCGGATGTATTACACGTAGCTTTGGGTCGCGACTTTTTTGTGTCGTTACGTAATAAGTTACTTTTTTTATCAGATAGGCTGGCGTTGGAATGGCACTGACTCTCAAGGATAATAAAGTTTTCCATAATACAATTAGGAGCTTAGCCACATTTTTTTCTCTGACCATTCTTGATTTATAAAAAAGCCGGTCGTTCTAGGAACAGCATGTTTACAATCCTGGACCAACTCGTATTTAACATCACAATTCACATCAGATGAGATAGTGATTATACGCTAGCCTATCAGAGAATAATTATATGCAATATATGTGTAGATATTTTAATAGTTACTTAAAATGTAATAATGACAATAGCCCATGCGCTCGGAAAGTTTTCATCGCTTTCAATATATCGATACTAATATTATAAAGAGGCCAAGTTTGCTCGTTTGTTTGTAAAAATGTTGAAACCACTGTACGATTCTGAAAACCTTTTCACTAATAGATGGCTATACTATCGCTGAGTGTCATAGGCTATGTTTTATTGGAATTAGTTTAAGACATTAGAATAGTTTAAGACAAGTCGGAGAAAAATTAACCAATTTGCAGCTTTATCGGCGTACACTGCTAAACAGTAAGATATAAGTGAATACCAATATTGGCAATAATGTTGTCCTTTATGAGTTCTACAAAAAAGTCCGGGATAGCACATATCTAAAAAGTATATTTAGCCCAGAAAAAATACTTTTCCTTGTAAAAAATCTGAAAAAAATGTGATTTGTATTTGATTGGCTTTTGTAACCTTTATTATTAAACCTTATCAAAATAAAATATTTTATCGTCTTACGTAGTTCTTGTAGATACAATTTGCTTTTTACTGCATATACCTAATTTGGACAAATAGTCTAGGAGAAATCGTTAAATTAGTTTTACGGTGGGACTACGGATCACAGATTATGCATGCAGAGGTCCGTGGATCGTAACCACGCTCTGCTGTTGAATCTTTTATATAGTAATAATGCCGGTTAAGGCAAACAAACAATTTATATTTAATTAGGCACTTATTTTATTGTTACATTTTTATGGAAGCTACAGGTACAGAGAGAAAAGGACCATAGGTAATCATAACACTACAGACTAAAAATACAATATTGGTGCGTTCTCAATATACTTCAACAATGCACATTATGCCTATAAGATCGTCAATGTTTTGAACCCGCGGAGGGATGTGAATGTTGTGTGTGTGGTGTTAGTATAATATGTAAAGTATGGAACTCATGTGTCTGAACCTTATTATACTAAATCTGGTGTTAGTCAGGGTTCTATTACCGGCCCACTGCTCTTCCAAATAATGATTTATGACTTACCTAAAGTATTGACTACTGCGAAATGTCTTTTGTACGCAGACGACCTTAAGCTCTTTCTTGAGATAAAATCTTCGAGTGACTGCCTTGACTTACAAAATGACATTAATCAAATTTATGAATGGAGTGTGAAAAATAAAATGCAATTTAATGTGAATAAATGTAATGTAATGACCTTTGACCGTAAAAGAAAACCCATTTCCTATAATTATCAATTAAACCATATGTTAATTAATCGAGTAAATACTATTAAAGATTTGGGGGTACTATTTGATCGCGGCCTCACTTTCCACAGTCATACGACTGATCTCACCAAAGAGGCTTATCGACGTCTTGGTTTTGTGTTACGCAACGCTAGGGACTTTGAAAATCCACAAGTTGTTAGAACACTGTATAATTCATTGGTCCGAAGCAAACTTGAATCGAGTGCATGTATTTGGAATCCTTATCATGTTACCTACACGCGAATGCTTGAGAAGGTCCAAAAGGCCTTCCTAAGGGCGCTATATAAAAAACTCTATGGCTATTACCCGTTCCTGTACCCTACTAAGTTTCTGCTCGGTCAACTTGGCTACAACTCACTAGAAGTGAGAAGGGCGCTGGACCAGCTCACTATCTGCTGCAAGGTTATCAGAGGTTCAGTCGATTCTCTTCAATTGCATGACCTACTTTGCGTGTTGTTTGTGCCAGATGAACCTGGGGTTCCTGCAAATAGGCGTGGTCGGGCGCAAGATCTATTCTACGTAGATTACGGTCACACTGTATCGCGATCAATGACTCCGCTAATTCGAACCCGCCTCCGGCTAAATGCAATTCTTGCCGCCAACCCTGACTGCGACATTATGTTTGATAAGTGGAAACACCTGATTACAGTTTTTTTGACGTATTGTGAACACCTAATCGATCAATGGGACATTACTAGTAATAAGCGTGAATGCTAAATGACATTTTGTAGTATTTAATTTATAAGAGTGACATTGTAATTTTTAATTTATAGTATGTAATATATATATATTTTTATTAATGATAGAATTGTGAGTTAAATGTAGCTGGTGCAAACCGTTTTTATCTCAATAAATAAATAAAAAATAAATAAATAAATTAGTGTTTACGCCATGACATAAGTAATTGAACTTTGTGCGGGGCTGTGAATATGAAAGCGCTTATATGAATATTTTTATGATTTTTACCCGGGCGACGCCGGGCGGGTCAGCTACTATTTTCATTTAATATTTTATACATTTTCAATAACGGCTGACGCGCGTGCTGTTTTGACATACATATTGTATTTTTATGCGGAAATTGTTTCCTCCGTGTTATTATTTTACCTGAAAACATGGAATGTAAGCGATGCTGTTATAAATCCTATTTTGTTGTAGCGACGAAAAAATTGTTTTACGATTTTAAACACTTTATAAACCTTTATGTATAGATAACCTCTGAATTTGAATAAATAATATCACTTCAATATTTTACAAATCAATATTTTTTAACTAATTTGATTTTTTAACGTATGTAAATATTTTGTTTTGCGTCCACATGACATTGGCAAAATTGTGGTGGTGTTACCACACGAAATAAAAAGTGAATTAAATCAGTAAAAAAAATAATTTAAAATTAGTAAATCATCGTTTATTAATCGTAATATAATATTGGAGCGTTGGTAAGTTATTGGTTTACAAAAAAACACTTGCAATTAAAATTGACAGTTGAAATTCTTCCAGATGTAGGATAATAACCAAAACAAGATAAATACCCAATTATAAACTGTATTTTTGAAAGATAAAACCATCGTGACTAGACATTATGTGTAATATCTAGTCGACAACAAAGTAAGACGACGTTTTTTACATGTTTTAAGTCAAACATAACATTATATTGTAAAAAATATATCAGATGTTTTTATTGAAATCTCTTGCCCTTTAATTATGATAAAATCTGATAATATATTTTTTATGATTATTATTTACTGCCAATGAAAACATCTTAATAATTATAAAATATCTACGGGTCAATTGCCTATATTTCCTAAAACTAAACTAAAACTATACAGCAAAGAACTAAATTACCTACAAGACATCGAGCTTATAGGTAACTCAAGTGCTAATAATATAATTTAAATATGATTTGTGGCTACTTAAATTTCTTATTTTCTGCAATATATAATAAAAATTTGGAGGGTCTTGTTGTCAGTTTTTTGTGTTTTAAAAATATATCTATGTGCCCCACAGCTGATCTCTTATCAAACTATTTTTTTCTAAGCAAACAACACTCAATCTAAAACTAAAGTTTGTATTGTCGTCCACTTGTGACCTAATTGACCGAGCAAAGAAAAGTCTCAGACTTCTTTGAGTTAACTTGGATGGTTCTACTCTATGAGTCTGTCAAAGAATTCTAACGTCAACGATTAATAAGATATTTCGGACTCAGATGTAAAGAACTCCGGATATAAATGAATATTATTTAAAGAGCTTCCTCTTAAGACCTTTGTTATTATTAGCTTTTGTATGGGAGAGAGAAAAGCTGCCAAAATGGGACAAAAGCATTCAGCCGTCCAATTAATTTCTCTTTAAAAGCTTCTGTAGTCTGCGTCACAGAGGACGCACGTGGATTGAACGGAAGGCGTGCGGTGCGCGCGCTCAATTCCCCGCAAGCCGATCTGTTTGAACTAATTGCCTTCTGTGTGTCGCAACCTTAAAATATATATCCATGTATTTGCTACACAAAATTATCTAAGCATTTCAGTAACAGACTCATTATTAATTACAAACATTGTTTGCAATCCGTAATCACGTTGTAATCGGCTATTCTGCGACTGAAAGTTAGGTAAAGGGTTAAATACTCAACAAAATTGGCGACTGTGTTTTGTTTTAAAAGCGAATTAACAAACAAGCAGCAAAATTGAAATCTTAAAAATACTCCGATGTTCTATCTGGAAAAGGGCTGCACCGATTTTCGCCTACTCAAATCACCTTTCAAAAAAATACTAAATCGAAATAGGTTCTCCCATTTGGTTCACAAACCGATACACAGTTACACACTACAAACTTATAACACCCCTCTTTTTCGTAGAGGGTTAAAATGCGTATGGATCCCTTCGATATGGGATTGTTATTAGTAATCTAGGACTATTTAATGTTCATCATGTAGCTTAAAGATATCTTCAAACCTGTGGTACAAGTACGGTCGTTTAATTCCAGAAGCCCGCCCTGAATATATGCATGAAAATGATATGGTATGATATGGTACCATGGAGCTGGTCTGATGATGGAAACGGAAGATGGCCGTAGGAACTTCTGAACTAAACAAGATAAACCCATTGAGTTTAGGCTCGTTTGATTCGTCTTGAAAATTTGTCTGGTTATATAACTTTTTAGTTCTTTTTTATTTACTCCAAATCCGTTCAGCCGTTAAAGCGTGAAAAGAAATCAAACATACTTACACACTTACACACAAACTTTCAGATTTATAATATTAGTGTGATTCAGCAAATAAAATCACATTTTGGTATGACAACCTGACTTTCCCAAGCTCTCATAAATTAATTTCCACGCTTATGTAGTTTCGGGAATACACTAACGAGCGAAACTTGATAATATATCATACGAGTTCGTGCACCAAGGACGTCCTTTGTAAGGCTAATTGCCCGTCACACATTCACTTAGGGGATGTACGCTTACGCTGTGTGCTTATGTGTGTATTCATCTATGAAAAAGAATAATAAAAAAATGTTAGTTCGTACATGTTGCTATACAATTCATGGGAAAAGAGCTGGAAAAATCTAGTCACCTTGAGCTCCGTACACGGATAAAATAACCTAAGTTTATTTTGCCCTGACGATAACAACATGCATTTTACTGCATACTTTTTAACTGATGGAGACAACAGGGCTGCGTTCAGTCCCTACGCCCTGGTTGCAATTTTTCACCCCAGTCCGTTTGGAAGCTCGGTTAGAGCGTTAGGTTAGTGCGAGTTGTAACGCTATAGCACGATTAGTGCCTCGGCGATTCACAACCAAACAACCGCCTTGATAGATGGCTGAAAAACACTCTGACGATGTCAATGTCTAATTTCTATGAGAATTCCATTGAAGGGAAATAAGAGTGAATGCGTTTGTTTAAAAAAAATGTATATATTGGGGGTTGAAAAACGTTGAAAAACGTGATTTTCGTCTTCACTTCAAATCTCCAAGAGAAGTTCTAGTAAAGTAAGTTTCTATCAATTTACTAGGACATGACTTGACTATGACTGGACCTTGACTGTTTTACTTGACTTTGACTGTAACTTGTGACTAGGACTTTTAATAAAAAATACACTTGAAATATATTAATATACTTGACACTGGCTAAATGCACAAGATTGCGAAACCAATATTAAATGAAAAAATACTAAAAAATTAAGTGTATAGCTGGTTTTATACTCTTTGGTTTCGTGTGATATGCTGAAAGACTTCACCGATGAAGTGCTTCATCGAATGCACTCTTTGTCGAAGGTCGCTATTACGAAAACGTCATTCGCCGATAGATCCTTTTTCGATACTCTTCGTCGACTGTTGGTTTACGGTTTGTCGAAAATACTCATTGTCGATGGTTGTTGATGGTTCCCTAGCCGTGCTCACCTGCGCGCTGTACTTATTAATGAATGAGGCTCGAGATTCAAAATGATAAATGAAAAGAATGAATTTAAATAAGATATTTTTTGGCGGTAAAATGGAGCGGTAGAATGGATTTGTAGCAATACATCGGTGTAGAAAACATTCAATTCGTGCAGTAGTTTAAGCGTGATGTGCTTACAAACATCCAGACAGAATTTTAATAATGGTTGATTTGACTTCTGTTGCTCTAATAAAGAGACCACATAATATTCGTTTTTCATCAATATCTTCAATGTACAGACATCGGCCTGTTACAGTTTCCTTATAAGTATGGATAATTCATAAACGATGATGTGTCAAACTCATGAAAACTTTAATAGTTATATATGTATATAATTTACCTACTTATTATAAATGCGAAGAAATATTTCAAAATATCTTTAATTAATATAACAGACACTACCAACTAGTGTTATACCCTGTAGATACAAAAATAAGTTGTTATAAATAAGTATGCTAAAGAATTCATAGGTGACAATTCACATGACTCTTACATTAAAATAAAAAAAGATAACTAACTATAGACATACAATGAAAGAGTAAAACCTTAATTCATAAAAAGCTAAAAACAGAAGAAGATATACTTTGAAAATTTAGACATGCCGTTCTTTCCGTCATTCGTTTTTCGTTAAATGCGGTAAAAACCATTGATACTGTCATCTTCAATAGAAAAACTCGAGAGAATGTGGATAAGGAGGAACGGTTAGTCATCCAAGGATCATTCATTTCCCTGTCTTTATCCCACTTCGTGTTGAGGCTGCAGGTCGGCACAACATGTTTTCTTAATAAACGCGTGTTGTAAAAGATTTGGCTTGAGTTTTTATGACCGTTCACCTGTCAACGTCAACCTGCCTTGGGGAGATTTTGGCGCGAAAGTGAAAAAATTACGATGTCGATTTTGTATTATTTTACAAAACTTATGATTCTACGAGTTTAAATGTGAAATAATGGTAGATTAGCAACTATTGATAGTTCGTAAATGGTAGTAGTAAAGTGGTAGAATCTTTACTACAACTCCTATTGGAGTTTTGTAGCGAAAGCGAAAACCGCGTTTATCAACTTTGTATGTTTTGCCTACTTTTATAGTAGGTTGTAGTAAAGTTTCTACCACTTTACTACTTACATTGTGACTTGACCATGTGACTTTTACTTGACTTTGACTGGTGACTAAGACTAGTTATATAAAATACCTTATTACTTGACACTGGCTAAATGCACTTTGCAGTTTTCGAAGCCAAAATTAAAAAAAAACCTTAAGACAGGGAACTACGTGCATGTGTGGCATCAGCTTCGTTGATTATGTCAGTTAGTTGAATGTGTGATGTATGTAACCGGCATCCGCGATTACTTCGAACCTTAGTGCGGGGCTGTGAGTGTGAAAGCGTTTGTTTGTTGTTACACTGCCCTTATTCTCAGTTAGCCAAGGGTATAAAGATTTATTGACCACCCAAATAACTTATATGGGACAGTTAATAACACATATATTTAGTAATTTACTACCTTTCTTTACTGTTTTGTAAGTTACCTGGAAGTCTCTTTATTTATGATCTAACTTTTGAAGAAAGACAGCGTAATAAATGTATAACTTTTGTTGCTTACCCTATATTATGTGGCCATGTTATAGACATTATTATGAGTTAGGAAGGAAGCAGTATATGCTGCAGTTATAAGTGCTGCCAAAAGTTATAGTACGAAAAGTCTAGATGCCGCGAAATTGTAAGACAAGATGTAGAGTTTTGCCAACATTGTGAAAAAATAGCGTCGTTGATTTTGTATCCATTTGCAAGACTTGTGATTTTACGAGTGTTTATGAGTAATAATTGTGGATTATTAACTGTTACTCGTTTGTGAACTTGCATAAGTGTAGGTGTTAATCATACAGAGTTAAAAATGTCGTTTTCGTTTTCGCTCTAATAGAAGTTCTAGTAAAGTTTTATCACTTTACCAGGGTGTTACTTGACTATGACTGTGATTTGTAATTAGGACTTCTTTTAAAAAATATGTTATACCTTAAACACTTGAAATATTTTATTACTTGGCACTGGCTAAATGAAAAAAGAGTGCGAAAAAAAAATTTAAGAAAATAAATATAACTTGTGTTTCCACCAGGAATCGAACCCGATATCCGCCGTATAAAAAGCGAACGTGCACACAACTAAGCCAACTGGCAGTTTTTACTTAGTAATATTGAATTTGTACTAGATACTTCACACAAAAACGTGTTTCATGAAGTGACTACTACATGACTCAGCACAAAAATGTAATATTATGATAGGCCGTAGCAAAAATACACAAAAATCTCATCCGTTTACCTTGTTCATATTTGTGGGTAAACACTCTTTACAAATATTACATAGATAAGGATTGATGTATTCTTATTCTGTGGACACTTAGGAGTTTTATCGATGAAATGACAATTTACGGAAAAGAAAATTACTTCCTTAGTTTTTTTTAGATTTGGCTTAGCAGACTTTGTGTATTTAGCCAGTGTCATTTAATTATCATCATCATCATCATCATCATCCACAGCCCTTTTGATCCCACTGCTGGGTATAGGCCTCTCTCATATTCTACCATTCGCCTCGGACCTGTGCTAGTCTTGTCCAGGTTCCACCCGCAATGCTAACAATATCGTCAACCCATCTTGCCGCTGGACGTCCGACGCTGCGTTTGCCTTCTTTCATCATTGCATCAATCATTTAATTATATTTCAAGTATATAATTTATTCTTCAAACTACTAGTCCTAGTCAAACAGTCAAAATTAATTGAAAAGACATTGTCCAGTCGTGATTAAGTCATGCCCCAGTAAAATGGTAGAATCTTTATCAAAACTTATGTTGAGTTTTGGAGCGTAAACACAGATCAATTAGGATATTATAGTCCTTGAGCGTAAACGACACTCATGAACGTTTATGAACTAAATAATAATCCACCATTATTACTCGAAGAACCATAAGTTTAGGAAATTAATACTAAATCAACAACGCCATTTTTCACTTTCGCGGCAAATTCTCTCCCTTCCTTTACAGTATCATGGCGTTCTCTTCTTGAAAGGGTGTAACATGAAGCACCGTTTGCAAATTTATTTTGACGCAAAGATGATATAACTTTAATACATATTATTATGTGTTAACGTGTATTAAGGTGACTATAAGAGCTAATTGGTCATGGTTGGAAGCTATCTCCTTAAAAATGAATATAAGTTTTCGAAAAAAAAATGATATTTGTTTTTTTTTTTTATACTAGATAGGCAAGCATTTAACCACTATCTTACCTGATGGAAAGTGACAATGAGGCCAAAGATGAAACATGCTTGCCTAGGTACCTACCTATTCACTATAGACTTGAAGACACCCAGATAATACTGTTCAGGGAACAAAGACGCAGGTAATGAGTTCCACTCCTTCGCTGTACGGATGATGAACGTAGAAGCGAAACGCTTCAAGCGAACTGATATTTTATCTGTATTATAAACTTATTAAATTGTTGTACCTATTAAACAATTGTGTGAAAATAAATCTTATAATGACGTAGTTTGGTTATTAGGTAATTATTCGAGTATTAATAAGTTTAAATGTCTTGAAGAGTTGACATGAACCTTTTCTCTTCATTTTCGCTTAACACATGTTTTGATCGAGCGAAACGAGATCTCTATGTTGATTTTGGGTCGGTCAGCACTTTATTCGTCCGTCCGCCTGTCAGAGGCCTGCCTCTGACAGACGTCTACATCATATAAGCCAATGACGTCAAATTCACATAGAATATGTAAAATTACGGCCCAAAGCCAGAAATGACATTTAAAATTATATAAATGAAATATTAAGGGGGCTTCCATACAAGTAAGTGGGGAGCAACTTATTTTTGTATCTACCCTTGTAGGGTGTCGTTGAAAAGGGCTTGACAAGTAAAGTATGTTACCGGTTTAAAAAATATAAATGTTGGAAAATAACGGTTTGGTAGGCCACCAAAGAAACTGTTTTTAGACCTATTTTGCCCCGAGGTCTATCTTCAAAAACGTATAATATCCGTTATTTCCTGTACTTCAACAACAAATACAGAAATCAAACAATTATTATATAGAAAAAAAATTATAAGCAAGTTACCTCAAAACATATTCTCTATGAGTCAAAACGTAAGAGCGAGATCTCTGTTCGGCGTGAACGCCTAGTTATTTATAGTTTGAAAAGAAGAAGCCTGCCTTATATTCATTCCTTACATTAATGGTCCATGTTAGATTTGAGTGAATTAAGGTAGGCTCCTGTTTCAGAGATGTTGTTTAAAATATACAAGTATATACACACATACGAACTTCACATCTATATGATTAGTATGATAAATACCTAGTTTTGTCATCAGTTTTCGAAATCGATAAACTGATAAGATGTCTTCAGGCACGTTATCATTGTCTCAAGAGGTGCTCTTTAGAAGATAGCACGATAATAAACTCTTTGTGTGTTACGCGGGAATTTTTCAATATCAATAAACATTTTCTTTGTTATAGATTTCGACGACGCTAAATACAAAAGTTTATAATTATTTTGTAACTTTAACGATGTTGTAATATAAATTAAATTTTATACATCAGAAATTCAAACAGACATTCAGAAAATAAAACGCACGCTATTGGCTAGACTTTCCTTTGGCCGCGTTCAAAATTGCTCAAACCTGCTCGCACTCCGAAATATTAATTAGAGTTTTGACGCGAAAGTGAAGAAATGGCCTAGTTAATTTTGTATAATTTTCAAAAACCTGTGGTGCTTCGAATGTTAATGTGTAATAATGGTGGACAAAACATGTAGGCAAATCATACAAAGTTGAAAAACGTGATTTTTGCCTACGCTCCAAAACTCCAATAGAAGTTCTAGTAAAATTTCTACCACTTTACTAGGGCATGACTTGATTATGATTGGATCTTGACTCTTTTACTACGGCTAGCACTTTTAACACGAAATACACTTGAAATATATTATTACTTGACACTGGCTAAATGCAGAAGATTGCAAAGCCAAAATTAAAAAAATAATATTGAATATGATATGTAACATTTTTCATTTAAAATTATGCTATTATATTAAAAACATAAAACGCTTTCACACTCACAGCCCCAAACTAAGTTCAATGACTTGTGTCGTGGGTGCCGGAAACATTCACATCACACACACAATCACAACCAGAACCAGAAACACAAATTTTCCTTGGGGAGAAAACTTGTGTTCCCGCCGGGAATCGAACCCGATACCCCTGCTTAGAAGGCGAACGCTCACCCAACTTAGCCAACGGGCAGTTCAAAATAAATATTAATGTAATCATTAAAGATTTTGTATCTGATGATTTGAGATTATTATTGTTTATTAAACGGCTGGGACTCGCGGCGGTTTTGTCGGATTTTTAGGCGATTTTCGGGCATGTACGTTGCACAGTTAGACCCATGTTCATTGAATTTACAGTGGTTGGTGTTATTTCTATGATATTTGTGAATCTAATCTACTGAGATCGAATGTATGTCTCGAGGGAACCCACTTTAGTGGTCCTTCCCCTGGGTGATATATAATTGGTAGACATGCATAGGTAATATTTTAAGTAATATCACGGGACAAATTGTTTTTAGCGCGACGTTTCGCCCAAGTTGCATTGGCTATAGAGACACAGACCATAGTCTCGAGAATACTGAAAGTTACAATTGGTAAACAGCCTGTATAATTGGGTACGTAAGATTGCTTGTTATATGAGCGAGTGGGCCGTTTTGGTGTAAGGATAATTCGTACCGCCTGAAGGTATTCGACATCTTACAACTTACAATAGAGACCGCCGGACCGTGGAGGTTTAGTGCCCTCTGAAGTACGGTTATAATTAGTTGAAAATTCTACTAAAACCTATCCAAGCGCCGACTCTTTTTCTTTTTTTTTATTCAAGATAGGCAAACTTTTGACCACCGTCTCACCTGATGGTAAGCGGCGATGTGGTCGATGGTGGTGCACGCTTGCCTAGAAGATACCTATTCACTCGCGACTTGAAGACTCCCATATTGTTCTCATCAGGAAACACCGACTCAGGCAAGAAGTTCCATTCCTTTGCGGTTCTCACAATGAATGTGGAAGCAAAACGCTTCGTGCGCATTTGTGGAATGTCTACCATATAGCGGTGTAGCTTAGCAGTTTGTCTGCTGAACACAACTTGATCTTGCCAATCCATTACGATCGACCAGGCGGACCGCGCTACCAGTGCTACCTATGCCGATAATTGAAGTAGGATCTGTTTGGCGATCGAATTCCTCTAACACGCGCGTTCAAGTGGCTTTGTCAACATTAGTCATCATAACGTTGTCCAAGTATCCAGCGGATATTGACTATTTGCCCGACCGACAGATCATCGTCAAATTGTAGATCAATTACCGATAACAAGACTAATGTCCACGATACTCTTATGTCCGTAAACAATTCAGTCAGAAACATTTTGCTATGTATAATAAACAATAATAAACGCTTTCACACTCACAGCTTCTCACTAAGTTCAAGGACTTGAGTCAAGGGAACCGTTCATCGGAAACATTCACACTATCCACTCAACATCCAGAACCACGAATTTTCTTCTCAAGGAAAATCTATGCTCCCATCAGGAATCGAACTCGATACTTGATGATTAGAAAGAAGACGCTTAGCCATATATGACAACAGACAGTTCATTATTGTAGTATACATTGCCATTAGTATATACCGAGATGGAGCCAACTGTAATAAACAATCCGTACTAAAATCCCAATTAATATCATATATGCGAAAGTAACTCTGTCTGTCTGTTACGCTTTCACGCCTAAACCACTGAACCAATTTTAATGAAATTTGGTGCATAGATAGACTAGAGCTTAGGAAAGGCTATTTTTATCCCGGACTCTAGAAAGAAAGACTCTAAAAAAAAAAAAAAAGACTAGAAGCTAGGAATTTTTTTTTTTTTTTAACAGACTAAGCAAAAGTTAGACTACTGATGGAAAGTGACGATGAAGTCTACGGTGGAGCACGCTTGCTCGGTAATTAAATACCTATTCACTTTACTTTTGAACACACCCAAATTGTACCTTTCGGGAAATACAGATGACGGCGAAGCGTTCCATTCTTTTGCTATTCTATAAATGAACGAAGACGCGAAACGTTTTCAACCATACATGGGTGACACGACGCCGTCCGTCTGGATGTAAGGTGGAAAAAAGGTGAAGCGGGAACAAGGTTGTGTAGTTCCTGTGCACATTCACCGTAATGTATTTAATAAAATACTGAAGGCTTGCAACTTTACGCCGATGTTCAAGACTTTGCAATCTGGCTTCAACTAAAGACTTAAGACTCGGTATAAGAAACAAAGTTGAAGTTGGATGCCAAACTGACACTAAATAGTTCTAGTTAAATGCCTATCTGGATGGGCACATTACAGAAGACGGGAGCTAAAAGAAACTGCCTTTTTTTGCAGTAAATAAACACACCTGAATCTTAGAATTCGGCTAAACCCGTATTGTCGGTCACTAAGTAGGTCATTTTGTTCCCGTAGAGACAACCCAGCGTGGGAAGAGGTCACCCGCATGCGGCGAATGGCACGGGCTGCCCTGTTGCGGCGATGGACGGAGGACCTGGCTCCACCGGTCCCTGGGCAGTGGACGGTGGAGGCCATCCGCCCGGTCCTTCGGAGGTGGGTGAGGCGGAGGTATGGTTCGCTGACCTTCCGATTGGTGCAGGTGCTTTCCGGACACGGATGCTTCGGAAAGTACCTGCACCAAATCGCGAGACGACAGCCGACTCCGGCCTGCCACGAATGTGGAGCGCCGGAGGACACGGCAGAAGGAGGCCGCGGAGTGGGCCAGAGAGGTCGATCCCCGATCTGACCCGCTCCGGCGCAGACGGCCGGGGGGGAGGAGGAGGCAGTTCGCCTGCCTCCTCTCTCCTCCTATGTAGTGGGGTCACTGGTGGAGAGTCAGTGCACCTCTTCACTGACGTGCACGGCCCCACACGTCTGGGGGGTGGCCTTGGTGAGCAAGGTCACCCCTCCATGGGCGCAGTGGCCCGGAGGAGTTTGTATCTGGGCCTACCGCCGGGGCAAGATAGTGACTGCTAGCGCGACCCTATCTTGCCCCACATCGGCGAGGGACTGCTCACGGGGGGGTTTTTAGTGGGTTCGAGCCCCACATACCCCTTTCCTTCATCCCTGGCAAGGAAAGGAAATGCCAGGCATATTCCCCCCCACAAAAAAAAAAGATCATTTTGTTCTAGGTACAGCCAAGAGCCTGTTAATTACCCTCTCCAACATTTTGCAAGCAGGGAGGTTATAGATACGGATCTATAGTTGTTTGTATTTTATGTTTCAGGTTCTGGTTGTGATTGTGTGTGTGTGATGTGAATGTTTTGGGCACCCACAACACAAGTCATCGAACTTAGTGTAGGGCTGTGAGTGTGAAAGCGTTTTTGTTTATGTTTAAAGTGTCAAGGTCCAGTGGTAGTCAAGTCCCTCATAAATTCTCAAGGATATCTGCAAGAGCACCTATATCGTGTATTTATACAAGTATTATTGTAATTAATTTATCAATGAAAATTATGTTAGTTTAAATCGTTGCTAAACGTCGTATAACATAAATATATCATATTTGCATACAAACAGCATGTCAATCATAAATTGTTTTGAGAATACCCAGGCCCTGCTATATTTATACGGTTTACCCAAAAATAGTTTACTGTGTTTATAAAATGAAACGTTATAACGAAATGTTATGAGCTTTGAAAAATTTCATTCCGTTTGTACCTAAAAAAATATTTTATACACAACTTCCCTAACATAAGAGTGTAAGTACGTTTTTCATCCGTACTGTAAAGGACTCATTGCCCGCATCTTTGTTCCCTGAACGGTATAATCTGGGAGTCTCAAGTCAATAAAAGCATGCTCTTTGGCAGTTATAGTAAATTACTGCTACGATGTTATTAAAGGGCAGATACTGGCCCATTGCGTCAACGTTACGACAACGAAGCTGGCAAATCTTTGTCAACCGAAACTAGTCCCGCCAGCACAGTGTGGTTATTCGGCTACTTAGCAAAGAAGTAATAGCTCATCAAACGGAAAGTAACCTACATGTATTGTTTTTGTAGTTTAAACAACGTATTTCTTTTATTTTTAAATCCATTTCATTCATTTTAACGCACCACCATCCCTACATTGTCTTTTCGTTTATATTTCCATCCAAAGGTTGTCTCGAAGAGATCGCTCTTAGCGATGAGACCGCCAGACCCATTGTACCTATCTTTATAAGTTTCTCTGTAAGTTGTATTTATCTTTTGGTGTCAATAAAGAGTTTTTGTATTGTATTGTACAGTTTCACGAAAAAGTCTCTACCATTTATGCAGTGTTAATTTATATACACAATACACATGTACTTGCATATCTTCTTCACTTAGCTAACTTTTATTAGAATATAATATACCTTCAAGAGGCTGGCCGCTTTACTTTAGCCGCCAGTACCATCCCACTTATCTCTGCAAAACATAACAATTGTGAGATAAGAAAAGTGAAACTATTCTATAAAAAACCTGGCACTTAAAAAGATATCTCTGATTAACGTCACTCTACTATTGAATAGATAAAAAAACGTCTCGTCACATGATCGAAGGAAATGCATGGAAAAATACGTAGATTAGTGTACTGATGTTTTCGAATTAAGCAATATCACTGTTTACGATTATTTATCTGTGTTTTTATTGATAGACTTTTTAATAAGGTGGGAAATTCAATCCCATCGCGATTAGAGACAATCCTCCGGATAACATGTGCGAAATCCTTGTTATACCACCGATTATATAATAATCACTTACACACATATACTACTTGATTAAATAATTAACTCGTTTGCTGCAGAGAGAAGTCTATGAGAGGAGAAAAACAAATTCTGTATCCGGTGGCAGGCAAAGGAGGGAAGAAAAATATCCAAGAACTTGAGACAGTTCATAAATCATTGTACAATGACTTTATAGTCAAGGCCATTGTAATATTTAGACAAGTTGTAATTATACGATTTAAATACCATTATCCGTTCAATTATAAACACTGATATCTATCTCCCATCACATTTACTCGACGCATGTTGCTGCTACAATAACGAAAAATAATCCCACCCAAACAGGCGGAAAGAAAATATCCAAATAGATACTAACATAAACGCTCTCATACTCACAATCCCACACTGAGTTCAATGGCTTGTGACGTGGGTGCCGGAACACAACGCGGAACGCACTCACTCACGACATTCACATCATTAATTAAACGCAAGCAAAGCTTAAAAAAACCGACTTCACCGCTTTATCATCGGAACCTTGATCCACCAGCTTTCATTTAAAAAAAGAATCATCAAAATCGGCTCACAACCGGTAAACCAGAACATCGTTAAAGTACGCATTATTTGTCACAAAAATAGACATTATTGACGATATTTCAAGAACTAGGTACTGATCAGATCTTGATCAAATTTAAATGGGACCAATTAGGAAGCAACATCTTTCAAACTAAAAAAAAATTTTCGAAATCGTCTCACGTGGAGAGAAGTTATGAGGTAACACACAAAAAAAAAATACTGTTGACTTGAGTCCTCCTTTTTTGGGAAGTCGGTAAAAATACAATCTTCCCTCGGTGAGAAAGCTTGTGTTCCCAGGAATCGAACCCGAAAATCGCTGCAAAGAAGGTAAACGCGCCAAGCAGACATGCCAACGGGCAGTTCATAAAAACTTAGGGGGGTGATTAGAAAGCGAATAAAATTTTTATTTTTATTTTTTATTCTAGATAGGCAAACGTTTGACCTCCATCAAATAGGCATTAGTGCCATGCATTTAGTTCACTGAAACTTGTGTTTTCAGCGGGAATTATGGAAACAAAAGTTTTTACTGGCCGTCGTCGGCTTATTTGGATGCGCGTTCGCCTTTTCAACCGACTTCAAAAAAGAAGTTCTCAATTCGACTGAATGTTTTTTTTTTTGTATGTATGTAACGCAATATCTCCGCTAATTATAAATCGATTTGATGATTTTTTTTGTTTGGTAGAGTATGACTTCAGAGGTGGTCCCATATAAATTTTATCGATATCGGTGCAGCCAAAACCGAAATATAAGCGATGAAGTCGGTTTTTTTAAGCATTGCTTGCGTTTCAATTATAGCTGGTTGAATTCCCGGAAACGGAAGTTTTCTCCCCAAGGAAAGTTTGTTTTTCTGGTTCTGTTTTGATCTATCTAATATGTAACTTAAACAAATGAACGTAGCTATTGTAAAATAGAAATGCCTTTAATAAATTGTGTAAATTAATAATTCAACCAGTATACACATATTTTTATGTAATTAATTATATAGATATTATAAGCATTTATTTACAGAACTAAATAGTTTTACTCTATTTATAGACTTCTTAGAAACCAAAACCGTTTTCAAGCACGTTATCGTGATATGAATGACAAATCACGACAACACAATGTGATAACTAATAATAGAATCGATTGCAGATAACACTACCAATTGAAAAGGTTACTTAGACACAAGGTAATTAGTATTTGGGAAAATTGGTTTTAAATTGACATGGTCACTCGTACTACTGAAATGTACGGGCTCTTGTAACGGTGCATAAATATCGAATCCTCAGAATAAAATGTAGCATAAATAGTACTTAAACAGTTCCTAACAATAAAATTGTGTTAATTGGTATGTACCTATAAGCTATGTACATTCCTAATTTCATACTCAACCGTTCAGCCTCAGATACAGCATGAAGAGAAAACAAACATAGATACCTACTTACACACTTTCACACAAACTTTCGGATTTATAATTTTAGTGTGATTAATTTGATTCTACAGCATAAATTCCAGTTCCCACTACACCACTCACCACATCCCATTATCATATTTCCCATCATATCCACTAATCCCATCCTAAATCATCTTATCCCTTTTAAATTAATATATACAAATGTTAGGATGTAATATGTATAAAGATTTTTGTTTCTTGGTAAACTAATACAGGTATCAGTATTTAAGTAAAAATATTTTATTCGGAAGCCGTCTTCAGGGTTTGTGGAGTGCTCACCATAGCGTAGCGCTGCACTGCTATCAGCAGCACGAAGAACGCAGGAGGACGGCAGCAGTGGTTGTGGTGGAGGGTTTTTGACGACAAATATCGTATAGCCGGGTACTGCACCGAGGCGCAATCTTCATCACTGCTGCTTGATGACACCATTCTTTTCCGGCACGAGAAACGTATTGTGTCGACAAAGCGTAACTTACGATGTGCGTTTTTGTCAAATTAATAAAAAAATGGTTTAGAAATGCTGTTTCTCTGCAGCTGTTTGACTACGCGATGAAAAGGTACAACCCTAAGCGGACTACCAATAACTCCTTCCACTTACCACACATTATTTTTTTCATTATTTTATTTTTTAATCAAGTAAGGCAAACTTTTGATCACTTTCTCACCCAATGGTAAGCGACGACGTGGTCGACGATTGAGCAAGCTTGCCTAGACGATACCTATTCACTCGCGACTTGAAGACTCCCATATTTTACCTATCTGGAAACACCGACTCTGGCAAGGAGAATACGGAAGCGAAACGCTTCGTCTGCTTTTGTGGAATGTCTATATGTCATGTAGCGGTGTCGCTTAGCAGCTTGTCTCCTTTTCCGGTCCGATTATAGAACGGGTTTGAGGAGCTAGATAATGCAGTTCCTTGGCACACTCTCTGTAATGTATCCGATAAAAAACCGAGAGACTAGCTACTATGGGGCGATGACCTAAGCTTAATTTAAACTATAAGAAGTACCTAAAGTAATTTGGTGAGTGAAAGCTTAAAATTATAATGATTCTTCCTTTAAAGTTCTAGGCCCAGGTCAAACTGGGAGCGGAGCTAAAACTTTGCCTTCAACAGGGAAAGGGAAAAGCGTGGACGCATAACTATGCGGGCTGGCGTGTAATTTATTGTTTTCTGCCCTAAAAGTATAGAGCAACGCTCCGTTTGGCAAGGCTGGCACAACTGAGAAAGAGCAGGCCCGCATATTTTGTCCTCTGCTACCACGCGCCCATAAAAAATACTGGATTCCAAATCCAGTAATTTTCAGGGCTCCTTAACCAAAGAGTGCAAATAACCAACTGTCTATTTATCTATTTAAAGCTTTTGTGAACCGTTATAGTTTTAATGTTTAATTTTCTCAGAATATGTAATAATATAGCAAATATCCTAAAAAAAACATAAAACGAGGCGGCGTCATAATAATAATCCTAACCAAATTAGACCGTTAAAGATGTATTTATTTGTTTTACTTATTTATTGCGTACTTTAGTAATTTGTATATTTGAACCACAGTATCAACAAAACATTCGGTTCTAATTCTAGTTAGTTGACTTTCAAAAGGAGGTTATCTTACTAATATTATGAATGCTTTTGACAGATGGACGGACAAAGCGCTGAACCATTCAAGTCAACTTATAGTGGGTTTATTAATGTTTGTTACCTCAGAACTCCGTTATTTATAAACAATATGAAAAAAAATGATTTTATTTTTAACAATAATAATACACTTTCATTAGTGCCATAAAAATTTCATTAAAATTGGTTTAGTAGTTTGGTTTATAAATTTAAATAACTGCAAAGATATATTATCATCCAAGAAAACGTTTTTTTTTTTCACTTTTCAGTTATTGAATTTTTGTGTTCTTTGAAGTCGGTTGAATTATCTTTTAATTTAATTGATATTAGTTAATACTTATTGCTGCTTAAGAAATGAGGTCACTCACTCATAGTTGAAGTAGATAATTTATTTATGAAAATTATAAACAATTTTAAACTAAAATAAGCATATCTACCAAAGTATTTAAAGTTACAGTCTAGGTGAGTAAAGTAGTCCAACCTTTGGTGGCCGTGCTAGGTCGTACTTGTGTTACAACCCTAAATGGGGAATTAAATAGGCCCTAGGCTCTATTAATAAGGATTTACACGTACTTCTTTTTGGCGGCCTACCGGATCACAATTCAGGATGCGTAAGAAAGTGATATTTGACGTCATACAGTTAATCAACAACAAAGGTCTGTTTGGGATATTAGCGACGGACTGTCATCGTATTGTACGAGAATCCATTGTCAGGAGCTTTGCAGCTTAACGGTAGTGGTTCTCAATGTGTATGTGTGGTGTGTATGATGGGGCCACATTGCAGGCTTAGCTATTGCAGCTTGCCAGCTTTATCAAATCAAATCAAATCAAAAATATATTTATTGCCCATAAGTACAAAACTACAAAAAAAAGAAGAAGAAGAAACACAAAGAAGAAAACATTTTCAAAATTCATGTGCATACATGGGGTCATGTTCTGAAATAGGGCAATAGGGGTAGATTCAGCGTATGCTGTGCGTACATTTTCATGTGCTCACAGCGCTGATTTACAATCTACCCCTTATATCGGACAAAGATGGTAGCCGATGTATTTATGTGGAAGCGGATTACACAATTAATAATTTAACATATGCTATAAGTGCACAAAACAGCAACAGGTATTTTATAAACATATAATAATTTACAACATAAATATTATACCAGAATCTATAATTAACAAAAAAAAACTAAACATATACAAATCACTGTGTATGTGTGCGTGTGTGTGTATGTGTATGTGTGTGTTTATATGTCTGCATAGTTCGATACGTTAGGTGAATAAAATAATTCCAGTAGGCCTTTCAAAAGGCGATCTGATATCATTTAGCAACGAAATAAATCTAGCATTTTTAGGTGACAGTAGTAAAGTAACTATAATGTGTGTTCATGTATAATTTAACGAAAAAGTTCATGAGAAGTTCGTTTTGCGATTCATTTGTAAAGAGGCAACGCGACTGAATAAAGATGAAAATAGGTTGCATCACCCGTTTGGTATGCAGCATTACGCCTTACGTCCACAGAGATATATATGTCCGTGTTCAAAGCTTAAACGTTTTTGGAAACGAGTCCTCCCCATCGTCAGTGCGGATGAATGTAGACGTGAATGAGCTCAATAGAGCAGGTAACCGGGTAATCGATGAAAAATTAATAGTTATAAATAGATATACAACTTTTTATTTTCATCGATTACCTGTACAAGTGAAAAATAAATTAAAAAGTATTCTTAACGTCTATTACAAAATAAATAATATTATCTAAAACAAAATTAGATAAACCTACATATATCCTACATAGTGGGCAAGAAACAATCAAGCTTGAGAACCACTGGTGTTAGCAATTGTTGCGGACTTCCTGAAAAGAAGATAAATGTATGACGAAGGTAAGCTCATACCTTTGAGGTAATGTTTATTAAATCTTTTGTTGTATCTATTGTGCGGTGTTACATAAATGCTATTCGATACATTATTTTATGATAACAATAGCATCAGAAGCTTTTGGAACTACGTTACACGGAAAATGTGTAATATAGTATGTTAAATGATGTTTTCCATAATTATTAATTAGGGACTTGATATACCAAGCGCCCGAGGCGCGCGGCCCGGACGCTGTCAAGATAAAATGTATGGCGCCTAAGGGACAATGATGTAGTTGGGTGCGCGTTCGCGTTCTAAGCAGCGGGAATTACCTATTCCCAGTGGGAACACTTAAAGAGACACGTCAAGTAGCGTACGAAACAGTATTTTTAAAATAAATAATTGAAAATAACAATTTGGTTTGATAGAAAGTGACGATACGGTCGTCTCTCATCTTCGACCGTATCGTTAACTCTTGATTTGTAAAGTATTATCGTAACGTCTAAGAAAATCTAACAATCATTGACGAACATTACAAGTTTTCGGGAGAAAACTTGCCAGAACCAGAAATACAAACTTCCTTCGGGGACAAAGAAAATTTGTATTTCTGGATCTGGCTGTGATTGTGTGTGTGTGATATATGTTTCCGGCACCCACGAGACAAATCATCGAATTAGTGTGAGTATGAAAGCGTTTATACATACATATATATACATACATATATTTTATACGCGATAAAATCAGCTAATTTAGCAGCAGTCAGTCGGAAAGTGTATGCATCTGCTAGCTCTTTAAGAAGAATCCGCAACTTTCTTCCTACGGCAACTAAAGTTACGCTTGCACAATCTCTCCTTCTTCCTATTCTTGACTATGCTGATGCCTGTTATATAGATCTTACGGAGGACCAGCTAAACAAACTTGAGCGTCTTCAAAATTTCTCTATCAGGTTTATATTTGGCTTGCGCAAATATGACCACATTTCTGAATTTCGCTCCAAGCTCAAGTGGCTTCCCATTCGCGCTCGAAGGAATACTCACATTCTATCTCTCCTTTTCAATATTCTCTTCAACCCTTCCTCTCCTTGTTACCTTCAGGAACGTTTTAAGTTTTTTAACCTCTCTAACTCGCTAGGGTTGAGGTCGTCGGAGAACCTCAAGCTCAAAATGCCACCACACACCACCTCGTTCTATGGCAATTCATTCACTGTCGAAGCCGTTCGACTGTGGAATGCGCTTTCCATGGAAATAAAGCGAGCTCAGTCGCTGCCTATATTTAAGGAGCAAGTTAAAGCTCACTATCTCGCTGAAAATAATTAAATTATGTTGTAATCTGTCCCATTAAATCCATTCTTTATTCAAGACATTGGTATTTATATTTATGTACTTATATTATGTAGTTTACGTATTATATTATAATGTGTAATAATATGTATTTATATTATAATTGTTATATATCATTATTTATAATTCAGTAGGTATATTATAATTTACATTTTTTTATTTTTAATCTTGCTACTTTCTGAATTTTGTTATGTTAAAACACCGACGTCCAACTTTGTTGCGTAATTCCTCTCCATCCAAAGGTTGTCTGGAAGAGATCGCTTTTAGCGATAAGACCGCCTATAGTACACTTATTTTGTAAGTAATTATTTTGTATTCTGTTTTGTCACAAACATGGTGTTCAATAAAGAGTTTATCTATCTATCTATCTATCTAATTTTAACGATTTTGCACCTTGCTTCAACCCAGCGTCATATACAAATGTGAGATCGAAAAAAATGTTGCTCGAAAATTACCATATTTGAAGTTTTGGCATGCTTATTTAACGCTTTCACACTCACAACCCCGCACAACTAAAAACAAAAACTTAAATTTATCTTGGTGAGAACGTCTGTGTTCCCACAGGGAATCGAATCCTTCACTCGCACTGCGGACCACGTAGTTTGATCTGATTAAACGTTATCTAATATCTGAATCTCGCCAAAGCTCATGAACAAATATTTTATCACCATGTGAGATTGTGGTCAAATGCTTGCTATATCGGGCATAAAAAACAGTGTATGTAGAGGCAATCCAGCTCTTCGACAACACAGACTTAGTGAGAAGACTCAAGAGAACTAAACCTTTTGATTTAGTGTACTGACGTGACAGTGTAATATAGTAAGTGCTATTAACAAAGAACACAAAAACAACGTGTCTTCCCGATAATAGAGACAGTAAGAAAGAAAAGTGGCTTTCAACACATTGATAGTATAGCAACACTTAGCAGTTTAGGTCAAAATTAATTTTCTTATATTAGTCTTAAAACTAGATCGTAATAACAATGGTGTGGGTTCCAAACGTAATTGGTACGTCATTATAAGAAAAATAAAACTAATAACTGGATTGTTCTGCATGTGTCTATATTTTTTTAATGTAGAAAGAAAGAAAATACATTTATTTATGACAAACACAACATTACACTAAAAAAACAAGCAGCAAAATAAATAAAAAACACAAAAGTATAAGTATATACAAACAAAGAAGAATAGAACAATTAAAAGAAAAAAAAGTGTGATTGTGAGTGTCATGAATATAGGTCACGACTCAGCATACGACAATGGTTAGAAAGGTCTAACCAAAGTCACTGATTTTCAGTAGTAGTTGGGATTTTAAACGTTTTCACACTCAAGTCTTTGAACTTAGTTTAGGGCTGTGTGTCGGAATGCACGTAAAAAAAGTGAGTCTGTCGCATGCGACTGTCACAGAGTATAAGCATAGTAGAAATTAGTATAAGCTTGTACCTGTCTAGTAACAAGTAAAAAGTTTATATATTAATCACTTTTATCGCAAGAATTAAACAATTTTATCCATAATCGATATAATACAATCTCAATTATCACAATTTTTAGCTAAAACTGATAATACATGAGATATATTTAATATTAAATCATTTTTGCGTAACAGTATCGTTATAAAATTAAAAGATTGCTATATCTTAAGTTATATCCAAAATGCAGCTAATGTTCTGTACTTATAGCTCAACCCTGCTACACTAATAATTTCAATATGTAAAGTTGTTTCGTACACTTTGTAAAAACTAAAAAGTATGAAGACAACTCTACATCTACAAAGACATACTAGAGACGTGGAGTGTGTGATAGATTATAAACTCAAAAGTAAAATATAATATAACTAGTGAGCTGAAAACCGCACGTAATTTTCAACCGACTACAGAAAAGTTTCGTCGAATTGAGAACCTAATTCGACTGTATGTTTTTTTTTGTTTGTTACACGATATCTCCGCTAATTATGAATCGATTTTGATGATTTTTTTGTTTGGTAGATTATACTTCAGAGGTGGTCCTATATACATTTTATCGAAATCGGTTCAGCCAAAACCAAAATATAAGCGGTGAAGTCGGTTTTTTGAGCTTTGCTTGCGTTTAATTATCGAAATGGCTGAATGTGACTATTTTTACCTTTACCTATAAGGGTGTTTATCGATCAGTCCTCGTCCGTGTCCATTCAGATTTAGATTCATTTCGATATTCTTAAACTAAATCGATAAAAATATTCATATAATTATCAAACCTGCTCAAAACATTTCACGAGAATCTGTTGAGGAATACGACCTGTAGTGGAGAACAGCCCGACATCCGCCGGACATTCTTGACAAACCTAATGCTTATAATTATATATTTTTATTTTATATCACCTGATGTCTGACATATTCTTTATTATAGTTTCTATTATTATTTACGAATTATTAAATTGTAATGTGACATGCCTAGAATAACACTCACTGTTATTATTAAGTTGAATAAAGAATCTGAATCTGAATCTGGATATACGAAAGCATTTTTGCCCAAGCTGAAACGGAGACACTTTACTCGCACTTTGCCCTCGCTTGGTCCATTGTGCATCGTGGGTGGTGTAAACATTTACATCACTCACACATACACTCACTTCGTCCATTTATAGTTATATAGATTGCTCGAAGCGTTTCGCTCTTACGTTCATCATCTGTATAATGAAGGAGTGGAACGCACTACCTTTTGTTCCCCCGTATGTCTTCAAGTCTAGAGTGAATGGGTATTTTCTAAGCAAACATGTTAAATCTTTGGCCGCATCATCACTATCAGGTTATATAGTGGTATATATATATACAGCTTGCCTTTCTAGCATAAAAATAAACATTATCACACCCAGAAGCACAAAATTAAATATCCTATCTTTTGTAATTTATTTTTTTCCTTTGTACTGCACTTTTACTCCAACCTGTACATAGATCTTCCGATTAATTATTTAATTGTCCAATTAACTTTAAAATGGATTTTGCTAATTAACAACGGCGCTCCCTAAACGATTCTTAATTCAAACAATAAACTTGGATAAGTTTACAGTTTATTTAACGATGATTATTTATTTCAAATATGTCCCAAGATATTAATTGACGAACAAGTAGCGGGAATTTCTATAATTACAAGGACCCGAAGATACGCACTAGAAAGACACACATTAAGAATTATACCATACAATAGTACTCTATAAAATGTCTATATTTACCAATATTTAACAATTGCATAAGTACTGATAAACAGCAAACTAAAGTAACCTTACTACAAGCAAAATGCTTACCTATCTGGCATAAGAAAAGCATTTTTTAATGCCGGGTAGTTGAGCTTTCGACTACTTTTCAAATCTTATGGAAAATAATGAACTGAGAGATGATGGTTAATGGATGTAATAATTTTCTAATACATATATAAAAAAAATACCTAGTCACGTGATGCGTAATGTCTAAAATGTATGTTTTATTTAATGTTCTTTTAAATTAATCATGGTAGATATAATAATATGTCATTCTGAAACAAACGTTTTTGAATTTGAATAGTATCATTTACACTTTGTAAAGAATTGAGTGCCTGTGACTTTTTTAAAATCTTGTATAGTATACTTGCTTTTAATAATAAACGAATAATGCACTAAATGAAACTAAGAACTATTTTTTTGTTTGGATCTTACTCAAGTGCTCAAGCTCACTACTAGTGCGCCCATTATGCCGTTGGATTGTCCGACTGAATCGTAGTGCTAATACGTCGAGCTTATTGGAGATTAGATTATTTTCAAACGTTGATTGTGTCAACAAACAGTTTTGTTTATCAAACTGACACTTACCAAAATAAAGTCAAAACTCACACACACAAAGTCTACCATCAAATACGTAACTCAATTATTAAAAATCACGCTCACGAACAAAATACTGTTTTTTTTAATAATGCAACTTTTATAATTCTAGCGATCGTGAGCCTACGAAACGCGAGAGCGAGAGACGCGCGCTCTATACCGCGGTTCGGGAAAGACTGAATCCTTATCAGAAACAATACCCATCAATAGATAACGTAATACAGTTCAAGACCCGGATAATATTATCCAAGCTATACAGCTCGGATTTAATGGTTTGAGCTTTATTAAGCTGCTCGTTTACGGAGGATATAGTTAAAATCATGCAATTTTTTTCAACTGTATTCTCCGTAGCTTGTGTACGTAGCTTCGAAGTAGTGAATGTTCTACTTAAAAGCTACGTATTATGTATTTCCGGATCTCGTCAAAAACTCTGTTCTAATGGCTTTTTCCCGCCTGATGCTAAAACGATGGGGTGTTATAAGTTTGACGTGTCTGTGTGTGTGTATGTCGGTCTGTGGAATCTTAGCCCCCGAACAGATGAATCGATTTTCATTTTGTTTTTGTTTGAAAGGTGAATTAGTCGGGTGCGATCTTAGCTAAGTTTATGAAAATCAGTCCAAGATGGCCGCCGCCACAAAATTGCGGATTACATACTTTTTCACAACTCCCTCAATATGGGTATCAAATTAAAGGGGTTGACTAGTAGAATAATGTACACTGAACAACGGAATGAAAACTAAAAACTTAAAAAATATTTTTTTGTCTGATCTTTGCTCTAGATTGATGAGGAAAGTGAAGTGATGGCTGGTACCTAGGACCTAACGAATTATTGTTTGAAGGGTGACTTGAACGAGTGTTCTGTTTGGTGAAAATCGGTGCAGCTGTTTTCCAGATAGAGCGTCATTGGGGATTATATCAAAATTTTGATTTTGACAAGTGAACAAGTATGAGTATCGATCATTAATATTAGTACCTGGATGATTTTTTTTTGGTAAACGATGTTTTCTGAAAATGGAACCTAGCTAGATCGATTTATCGCCCCCGAAATACTGAATTTCATGAAAATCGTTGGAACCGTTTCTGAGATTCAGATTATATATATACATATATACAAGAATTGCTCGTTTAAAGATATTAGATATATATAGTAGGAAGCCTAGCTGGATTGATTTATCGCCCCCGAAACCCCCTGCATACAAAATTTCATGAAAATCGTTTGAACTGTTTCCGAGATTCAGATTATATATATATATATATATATATATATATATACAAGAATTGCTCGTTTAAAGGTATTCGATTAAAAGAGGGAAGATTTGTACTAGATTCTAAGTAGTGGACCATATCAATTAGGTGCAGCGTTCGATTATGTGTTTTATGTAAATGTTTCCAGAGCGAGTCGTCGCCGAGTACGAGTCTTTAAACTTAGTGTGGGCTGTGAGTGTGAATGTATTTGCTGTAAGATTTAAATCTCATGCATATGTATTGTTTGCGGCGATCTTAAACCGTTCAACTACTGCAGGAACCTACCCAGTATGCTAGCCCTTGTAGGTCACACTGTAATTGAACTGCCCGTTGACTTAATTGGGTGCGCGTTCGCCTGCTAAGCAAAGGTATCGGGTTCGATTCCCGGAGGGAACACGACTTTTTTCCCCAAGAGAAATTTGTGTTACTGGTCATTGTGTGCGTACTGTGAATGTTTCCGGCACCCACGACATAAGTCGTCGAACTTAATGTGGGGTTGTGAGTGTGAAAGCTTTTATGTTTATTTTCAACTATTTTAAACATTCAGTACTTAAACATACCTACTATCTACGGGGCCATTCATTGCCTATATTTCCTAAAGCTAAACTAAAATTATATAAATCTATATATACAGCATAGACATAAGTTATCTACACGGCGTCGATCTTATAGGTAACTCAAGTACTCAAGCCAGTGGATAGCGTTCTCATCATGCCAATGACATTGCCTCTATTTTTTTTACCTCTATGAACTATGTACCAATATTTTGATGGCACGTCGCCTCAACCAGGCGCTCTGATATTTTTGAAAATTAATTTAAAAACTATTTAGATAAATCATTACATTTTCATTTCCTCCATTTTTATGACTATAAGGCTAGCATTTGACCGCTATCTCACCTGATGGAAAGCGACGATGCGGACAACAGTGGGACATGCTTGCCTAGAAGGTAGGTACCTGTTCACTTGACGTGAAGAGAGGCCTAAGTTATATTTACCGGAAAATAAGAACGAAGGCAGGGTATTCCATTCCTTTGCAGTTCGCCTTATAAAAGTTGTGGCAAAATGCTTGGTTCTGATCTGAGGAATATTTTATCTCTATTTTTGTTGCTGACTGTACTTACTCTTACTTCAGTAAGAGTTTCCTCATTATCTATTACATCGCACGTTTCATCCCACTGAGGCTAAGGGAGACCTAGAATATTCCATTTCTCTTTGTTGAATGTCCCCAAGGACGCGTCCAATCCCTCAAATAAAGGCTGATCCTTCCGAAGGACAGACTTGTTCTCGGCCTCGCGGGGGCTAGATTATGTGTCTGCTACTTCTTTATTTAATATCTTTCCAAAAAGTCGAGTGTACCTAATGTTTTCAAGATTCGTTTTGTAGATACGTATGTTTACTGAGTTTCTTTAAATTTATTGTAAGTACTCGTAAGCAGTATTAACGCTGTTCTTCGTTTTGGGGTGTTAAAAGTTTGTAATGTTTTTTTTTATTCAAGATAGGCTAACTTTTGACCACAATCTCACCTTTGATGGTAAGCGACGATATGGTCGACGATGGAGCAAACTTACCTAGAAGATACTTATTCACCGCGACTTGAAGACTCCCATATTGTACTCATCAGGAAACACCGACTCAGGCAAGGAGTTCCATTCCTTTGCAGTTCGCACAATGAATGTGGAGGCAAAACGCTTCGTGCGCATTTGTAGAATGTACCAATCTACCATAAAGCGTTGGCGTTTAGCAGTTTTTCTGCTTGTCCGATGATAGAACGGGGATGGGGGAACTAGATCGTGCCGTTCCTTGGCACATTCTCCGAAATGTATCAGATAAAAAACCGAAAGACTAGCTACCATGCGGCGGTGACCCATGCTCTGAAGCTTTGAATGTGTATCTGTGTGTTTGTCTGTGGCATTATAGCTCCCAAACGGCTGGATCGATTTTGATTTATTTGTTTTATAGTTTATAAGTTTTATAAGTCGTACACGATATATACATGAGTTTACTAGTGGTCCCCATTAGGCTAAGTCTGTCTCGTGGAGGCCTCAGCACCACATTAACCAATATTATTATATCTATATGTATGACAAGAGCCAATAAAATAATCATAACATTGTGATTGAAAAAATGTGTTTGAAATGTGAAGTCGAGCGTATTTTCGAAATTTTTATTTTGCCATTTGATTGATAGATATGTAATACTTCATTGATCCACTTTATAAAATGAGATAAAACAAAGGTAGGTAATCAACAAGCTTACATATAAAGGGTCACAACAGGCGACCTTATCACTAATAGCGATCTCTACCAGGCAACCTTCGGATGAGAGAACTATAGAATGTAATAGACGGTGTTTAATAAATGGGTGAAATATTTAACTTATTTGTTGCTGTACAAAAAGCTCAATAACCTTGTTTTGGATAACTTGTATGGTATATGGTAGGATAATCTAAAATAAGAAATAGCTTTAAATGTATCAATATACAATAGCCGTTCAAATGTTCTATCATTTGTTAAGTTACATTTATTTTTAACTAGCCATTCCCCACGGTTTCGCCCGCGTTTATCAAGCTACAAAATAGCCTAAGGTATGTATATTCCAAATTTCATCCAAATCCGTTCAGCCGATACAGCGTGAAGAGAAAACAAACGTACTTCCACCTTAGTGGTTTTTTAAATGCTATTACCGTTTGTTTGTACCTATTTTAAATATTTTAATTGGTAAATAAAGGAAAACTTTTTTACTTACTAACAACCTTTTGGATTTATAATATAAATGTTCAAGTGTGCGTGTGCTTAAAACTAAGCACAGATTTGGCTCAGAATCTAAATAAAAACATTGAATTAATAAAATATTAAGTTGTTCTAATTCATTTTTTATTGATTTTTTATCAATAAATATGTCCTCATATACTTATTGGAAATATCGCAACTATATATTCAAAAATGCCAAATAGGTTGCTCAAGAAAATAAATTTATATTTCGACAAAACATTTCAACATACATTTTTAAAACTTGACAAATACCTTGTTATGAATATCGGGTTGCCAAAATGTTAATAGTAATTACTGTGGCATGATTTGATATATGTTGTAATGTTCAACCAAATGACAAAATATGTTTTATGCAAGAATGGAATTTTTGAAAACTTATGCCATGGCCATCACACTGTTGATTTTCATAATTTTCGGCTAAAATTTAGAGAATTTATCGATGGGCTTTAGACAAATTTAATTATTCGAGATCATTGGAAAGTATTGTTATAGTTGAGCTTTCGGGTATTGAAATATGTGCTATAATATCAACCGTTTCTTTTGATTGCATTATTGAATTATTGATCACCTCAAACGTGATCAAAGAATAGAATTTTTTAAACTTTGGCGAACTTCAATCATGTTTATATGTACATATAAACATGATTGAAGTTCGCGACCACGTTATATAGGTACAGTCTCTCGTGACCACGGCCGGTGCAACCCTTCCGAAACGTCGAGATTAGTCAAAATAATGGCTATTTAGAAATTAGAAACGCGAAAAGTCCCGATTTTACGTGATCAAAGAACTTAGTATATGATGATAATTTCAACTTAATAGTTTTAGTCAAGAGTTTCAGGTATCCTTTACCAAAACTATTGGACAGAAAACAAAATACCGTAAAATCTTCAAGTGCTCCAGCGTCGACCGCATCGTCATTTACCTACCATTAGGTGAGGTATAGGTCAAACGATTGCTTCTAAATAAAAATCAGACTAACGGACAATAAAGTGATCCTATTTCGTTCTTTACTTTGACATTCGTTCTCGCTCTCTGAAAATGTTTATTTAGTATGTCCCCAGTTAGTTTATTTTAAATTAAGAAACTAATTTAAAACGACAAACGGCAGCTCTGCCGTTTGCAAGACGAGAAATAAAATGTGTACTGAATGCATATGTAATTACGTTTCGTAAACATTGCATACGAACGTTTATTATTCATGAATTCATGAAAAGCTTTGCCATTTTTGCACATAAGCCACGACATTTCTTAAATGCAACTATTCCAATCTATTTGCCGCTAGCATGATGTAAGCGGGTAGTGGGCTTAAGCACATGAGTTACAAGCCCCCAAACCAAATTTGAGCTTAATTCAAGCTCTGAACTTTTTAGAAAGCTTTGTGCGACTGTTAAAGTCACTCAGTTCCGCATTAGAATTTATTTGACTTATTTTTTGCAGTTAGTTTTTGATTTATTAATTAACTAGCAATGCCCCGCAGCTTCGCCAGCTTTTATCAAGTTAAAAAGTAGCCTATGTGTTAATCCTAGGTATAAGCTATGTACATTTCAATTTTCATCCAAATCTGTTCAGCCGCAAAAATGTGAAGAGGGAACAAACATACTTACACACAAACTTTCGGATTTATAATATTAGTAGGATATTAGTAGGATTTATTATTTTTTAATAACCACCTTAATACAGTAAATGTGGGGAATGTGATATGGTTTTATGAGAGTACTGCTAATACCTATCAAATTAGATATTTCTAATTATCCACCTGGAAAATTCCAAGTGCAGTTCCATTTCATTAAAACCCAGAGTCAAGTGCTGGCAAAATTCGACTAGAAGATATCGACAGATAAGATACGCTGACTCAATTAATATATTAGTAAATTAATATATCTAATAGATAACGCAGTTTAATACGGACCATGTTATCACCTTTCGAGTGCGAGATACGGCACAAAAATAAGTTATATTAAGTACTGTAGGTCTATTCTGGTCGTCAAACTACGACTGTCGTATCGACGTCGCATCAATTCGATTGTTCGAATTGATGCGACGTCGATACCACAGTCGATCGGTTGAAAGTTCAGTAGGTCTATTCTGGTCGAATTCGAATTGATGCGACGTCGATTCGATAGTCCATCGGTTAAAAGTTCAGTCGATTCGATGGTTCAAAAGAAATGAAAATCGTTCGATTTCGACATCGATGTAAAGTTAATTGAGCTGGAATAGACCCCCTGATTCGGAGAGGTACTTCGTATACCTAATACGCACTATAAGCGCACCATATACACATTATTATAGTATATACCTACATATAAGAACTGTGGATACCCGCGCAAAAACGTCACGTAAATAAACATAAACGCTTTCATAACCCTACACTTACGTCGATGACTTGTCGTGGGTGCCGGTGACATTCACATTAAAACACACAATCACAACCAGAACCAGAAACACAAATTTTCCTTCGGGAGAAAACTTGTGTTCCCAGGCTTGGGCATTTTAACGCGCTTTCTGTTACGTCAAAGTCATCAATGACACATTGGCTACCGTTATACTCGTAGGTATCACGGCAAGTAGATAATAAGCTACAAATATACATGCATTAATAAAATCACATTCATTGTGCCTATTTCCTTGGTATTTACTACTGTTCCATGTAGATATCTACAGTTATGTAGCATTTCTGTATACATATAATTGGATGATAAAAAACCATTATTTTTGCTCGATATGCAAGACCACTATCTTACCTGTTGAAAAGTGATGATTCAGCCGAAGAGTATCATGCATGCCAAGAAAATACCTATTTATCATACTTGACTGAAGACTCTCAGATTTTACCGTTCGGGGATCAAAAACACGGGCAATGAGTTCCAATCAAAACAAAATGTATGCTTTAATTACTAATAATCATTTGTGAAATCTATCGTAAAGTACAATTGTCGGTTGCGTATTTGTCAAAAGAATTTTATTTAGAATGTCCTGGTGTCAGGATTTTTCAGGGTGCCTGAAGGCATATGACACAGCTTACAAGTTTAATTCGTATCTCGTAGGCTTCGATGGAGAATTATTAGGTCATACATATTATAATTATTCGTGAGAGAATCTATGGTATAGCCAAAACAAGTAATGCTTTTAATAGATTTTTTTTAAATCAATCTTTTACCAGTTGTGAATGAAAAAGGGCTAAAACGTTACATAACCAGAGAACTAGTCAAGACAAATCAAATGAGCCCAAACTCCATGGGTTTATTTTGTTTAGTTCAGGAGTTCCTGTGGCCATCTTCCGTCTCCATCAACAGTCAGCTGCGTGGTACCATGTCATTGTATTGTCACCGAAGATACATGAATACACTAATTCCAGTCCAATCGGACATTGGGAAGTGAGTCTAATTTCCCTTGCAAGATTTGATTACAGAGTTTGTAAGCCAGGTGAAACTAAATAGCTAACTATCGAATTTTAATAAGTACCAATTTCAAATACAAAACCATCCCCACAAGATTCGATGTTTACAAAACTGCTGTGCGCGTCTGTCCTTTTCCAACAGCAACTGTCAAACTATATCAAATTCTATCAATCTACCGCAATTCCCGAAATATTTTGCAATCAGACACCTACCCAATTGCGTTCGATAACGAGAGATGTCGACTCCAATTCCAATTCTCGGTGGAAATAACATTGAGCTAAAAAAAACCTAGAAAAACCTAGTAACTCTGTACTTATTCCTTTCAAATTATTACTATACTAACTTGTACTAGGTATGTTGCAACTTTTTATTAACTTACTGTCGCTGAATACTTAAGATTATAATAAGTTTAATGAAAAAATCTCAAGAGCCCATCAATTCCTACTAGGCCTTCTAACGTTTGAATACCTTTAACAAACTTTATTTACATTCTATGATAATATGATTAATTTTCACAATTTAATTGAAAAGGCAATATAACATAAATTCCAAAGAAAAATATTATGAAAAATAACTTAAATATAATATTTATTCAATTTTCTTCGGCGAAACTATCCTTATCCATCATTAGGCGCTTATTACGCCAACCAAAGTTAGCTCGCAGCTGTCATCAAGGTGACCCTTTCGAACCAGCAATTTTAGACCTTCGATTGGTTCAACTTAACACTCACATACTCCGAGGGTTTCACTATGTAGCAAGGATTAAATATTGCCTTTTAATAAGCCCGCTACTTGGAATTTCGTCTGTCTGGCAGAATTTCAGCGAGGATTAGGAGCGTGATATCGGAGGGTATTAAGGCGCAAATCTCGTAAAGGGGTGAGTGATATAGGGAAAGGATTTTCGCACTTAAATTATTTACGCCTCTTAGTCAAATTTGACTTTTGAAATGGAAAAGGCAAGATTACATCTAAGTAAGTTACATAATATTTTATTATATTATTTTTGGGTACTTTGCCTACTGGTCCTAGCGGTACCTAGCGGTCTGGTATATAATCAAAGGCGGTCTAATAGATTAATTTTTGTACATATTTATATCTAATTATAGTATTAATTTTTTTCGTTTAATTTTAATTTCGTTTTTAGTTTAATGTAATATACGTTGTTGATTATACTATGTAATAAAGTAAGGTACATAATATTTTATGTAACTTAAATAGACCAAAGTAAAATACGTTTTACCAAATCGTATCAAGTTGATAAAATTTGCAAAACACTCTTATGTGAAGCATCAATTTAAAAATATCATTGAAATTCGTTAGTTTTCAACAACTATGTCTCTATAAATGTTTGTATCAATAACGGGATATTTACCATATATAAAAATGTGACCATGGTAGCTTAAAACTTACAACTATGTCTTCTTACTACTTACCGATTTCTTTTTTCGAAATCGCGTGAGTATGCAAGAATATTACCCGACACACGAAATCCCACAGTTATCTAGTGAGCTCTCTCAGATTGCTTCAATCTGCAGCCTGGGGCGGCTCATTAAGGATCATTGTTGATCCCAGCTCTGACAAATATCTGTAAATAGGGATGGGGAATATGTTTCCTACCAAACTTAATACTTTTTACCGCATGTATAGTATACATTTTGATTGAACATAAACGTTTTTTTAGAGTATACGTAATTTATACAAATTTAAATAATTAAACGCAAGCATAGCTTGAACTCTGAAGTATAATCTGTAATATATTTTAAACTTATAATTGAACTCGGAAGTATAATCTGTAATATATTTTAAACTTATAATTCTATGTCTAAATATGTTTAAATAATAAATAAAATTACTTCTCCATAACATGTGCACTACCACTTAAAATTCACACGATACACCGAGGTTAACTGGAAGATAATGCTTTATAGCATTAAGTTCGCCTGTGTACCTACAATTTGTTTTGTTTGTGCAATAAAGAATTTTCAATCAATCAATAATCTACATATAGTCGAATTGAGAACCTCCTTTTTTTAAAGTCGGTTGAAAAGTATCTAAGGTATAATCTTCTTGATGAAATAAGTAATAATACATTTTTGAAGCAATGATAGGGAAGAAAGTAAGAAAGAAAAAACCATTTTAGTGCTCCTCGATAGATTTTTCTACTTGAGAGTGGTAAATTACGTCAATATTACGATAAAGAATTGCTACTATATCCAGGCGAACATGAGAAAATTGCTTGCTTGTCGTATATACGAGTACTAGTGGACAGTTCTAGTGTCCGAATGTTCAGGCCGTCTGAAGGCATCCGACATGGCTTAGGCTGTTGGCTTACATCTTACAACCGGGACCGACAGCTTAGCGTGCCACTGTGACACTCAGTTGAAAATCCCACTAAACGCTCACCCATCCAAGCACTGGTCTGACTGAACCTTGTCGATCAGTTACGACGATCGATTAGGCGGACCGCGCTAAGAGTGTCGTCACCCTCACCGGAAGCTCAAGCAAGTAGCATCCGATACAGCGACCGCCACCAAAGACTGAGTTACCATCGCTTCAATTTCTATCAAAAAGGACATTTTAAGAATATAAGTTCCTACAAAAGAACATTGGCCGCGTACTAAGGTAGGTCTCTTTTGCAGAGTCCGCATAGCCGTAGTGTGCAAACATTACTACTGTTTTTCATTAAATTGTCGCGCCATATTTTAAATTCCGTGTGACTGTATCTAATGGACAAGGGAGAGCTATGACTTACCCGTCTCGTATCTCAGTTGCTTAAATAAAACTTATCAAAGATACAGTTACGCTAAGTAGGTATTTGTAGTGTCTGGAAGTCGAAACCGAAGAGTTTGCTCTTAGCGATCAGACCGCTAACTGTAACATGTATTTGTTATGGTCTTAAATAAAGATTTTATTGTTCTATGTATTAATATTTGTTAAATACCAGAAAGCTCTCAGACCCTAATTCTAGTCATTAAGTTCTAGGACTTTCATCTGAATGCTATAGTTTTCTTAATAAGTATTCTATACAATTTATAATAGTGCGAAGGAGTGGAACTCATTGCCCTCGTCTTTGTTCCCCGAGCGGTATAATCTGGGAGTCTTCAAGTCAAGAGTGAATAGGTACCTTCTAAGCAAGCATGCTACATCTTCGGCCTGATGATTCGGGTGAGATGGTGGTCAAAAGTTTGCCTATCATGAATTAAAAATAATTATAGTTGTTTAAACTACACTGTCCCGCAAAGAACGGATTTGCCGCGCGCGCCTCTGTATATGGACAACAAGGCCAAGTGACACTTGACACCTTAAGACTTAAAAGAGAAAACAAATAATATATTTTCAAATGTATACGAAAAAACATAGAACAGAATTTGCAATAGCCGTACCACGAAAGACTTTAGTCTCAATGGTTGCAATGATGTCCCAAAATATTTCTGGTTTTTTACACTACACAATTACCCTTATGTACTAAATAAAAAATTTCCACTTTCCCTCCCTACCTCACAATCTCCAGAGGATACCTTAAATTGGCCCATTCAAGTCCTGACCGGAAACGCTTAATCCTGCTAATAGAATTATACCAGGATTTTGATATCACGTACTTAGTACCGGTGCCGTCATTTGCCGTGAGATGTTTGGGTTTTTATGCATAATTAGATAATTGATAATTAAATTCATGATTTTGGGGATGTCATTGATATTCTTGTCTTATTGTGTACACAATAAGCATTGCGTACTGTTAATCTTTGTAGGTAAAACAAAGTCGGGTTAGTTACACTATTTATAACTCAAGAAAGGCTGGACTGATTTTTATGAAATTTGATTGGTTCGATTTGTCTCTGCCCTAAATAGCAGAATAACTAATTATAAAACTAGAAAAAAACACATTTTTTTTTTATTGAAATAAATATTTTTTTATATATTTTGTATATAAGTCTTTTTTATACCGTCAGTAAGTAGTGCAAAATCCTGCAGGGTGTGGTTTAGAATTGACAACCGAGCAAAATAATATAAAAAAGTTTTTTTTTTACTCAAAAATTTACTGGTAAGTGAATTGTGGCGCAGATAGTTTAGTAGTAACTGTCAAGTAAACTATGGCAACTCTTAGACAGCTGCTAAAAATAATAGCTTATGACTGCTACGCGTGCTAAGTGCTGCAGAATTATTGAACTAACTTGTGACGAGATGTCACGAAAGGTCACATCTGTATATCTACGCGCAGTTTGGGTGCCATAGCTTAACTGGAGAATCGCCAAAATTTTACTTACCAATATATATTGAACAGTTCAAACAAGCTATAATATTACTTTTACTGCTAAAAACACAAAAAGGTGCACCTACTTTTTTCTGCATAAACGAATGAAACTATTAATTTTTATTTATACTTTTGATTTATGACTCTAGAAACTTTCGTACCTATTTCGTGATATCGTTTACTATTGAGGGTGCGGAGTGTCAAAACTTTGAAGAAACTTTTACTCGTAACAATGCTGAATAATTATAAAATAATTAAAATACGGCTATCACTCGCGTCATTCGAAACCTAGGTCGACAAAATCGATCAAATGACGATAAAATTATAATGTCTAATTCTCTCGAAAACTGTATAAGTAAAATGCTGAATAAGTAAATGCGGAAGAACTGACCTGAGATGTGCTGCACCTGCGTACCTGGTAAAGCCCTAACGGCTGCATACATCTTACCTTGAAACTGCACAACACTTTCGAGTCTCCTTATCAGAGTCCTTTTCGTGTATTTATTTATTTATTTAATAGTTTAGCACAAAACAGTGTACAAGGAATAGCTTAATGCTATGAAGCATTATCTACCAGCTTTCCTGGGCGTGTAAGAAAAGTGTTTGGGCGTGCAGCTAAAAGATACGCGTACATAAAATAAATAAAAAAATGAGATTTTAGAATAAATTAACTAGATCAAATAATTTTAAAAATGAATAATTAATAAAAAAATATATATATTTAAACAAATACAATATACTACTTACATATGTATGTATAACTAATACATAATCAGAATACTTATATAAGATACAAATAAATAGAAATTGTTATTCTTGAACTTGTGTACATACACAAGAAGTCTTGAGATTTTGTGTAAGGCGAGACGGTAGGTATCTTAGTTGGAGAAAACTAAACACAATAATGCTGAAGAAAAGCGATGGATGAATATCACGGTTAGGTCTAAGCTAGACTAACTGGCTGGCTGTCAAATCAGACCAAACAGCGAAAAAATATAAAATATTGAGGGTAGAAATATCACCAATAAATGGCGCGACAACTACAATGTACAGTCAATATAAAATTATACCACAGATGATAAATTTAGAACACACCCATAACACTTTATAAACGAATCGGAGGTATTCTTTCCCCACGTGACCTACCCTTTTTATTCCAGTTTAAGAATGAGTGACTGACAGTTGTGAACGAAACTTTTTCTTCAGCTTCACGACGCCATTGCACATCGCTGCGCATTGGCACCTAAAAAGAACGGTTTCATCGCAAGTTCTCGTGATCGCTGGACGTGGAAAATAAGTGCGCTGCCTAATTTCCCTCGCGTGTGCCTTGCGCCCACGCTCGAGACCGGCCGCCATTACGAGCTCCATTGTTCCTCGAAGCAAACCCAAGGAAACTCATCAAGAAAACTTCCCAACAACAGAAAATGTACATTTTTGACAAAACAATTCTACAATTATTAATTCAACACGTACATAATAAAATATTGTAGACCTTAATTAAGTCTTGCTGTCCAACGAGGTAACGCAGCCAGCATTTTGGGCACAATGCCGACCATGTAGATAGTTACATATTTGTGATACTCTTAAATATTTTGTGAAATTATGGACCTAATTGACCAGAAATTTCAAGTAAGGAATCTATTTTAATAGAGAGCAAAACAACTTATTTATAAATTATCATTTAATCGTAAACTTAATCAACAATGGCAATCCAGTTAATGATTTAAAATAATTTTACTATATTAATGAACAATACCTTCACAAGATATTATTTATAAAATAATTACATATTTATATTGGAACTATAAGTAAATAAGAATATATATATAAAAATACTCTTTGTATTTTTTATAATTAGGTAAATGTATTAATTAAACCTAAAGGAAATTAATGAAATCTATGCACAAGAATATAAAATGGCACAATATATAACACACCAAAATTGTTTAGATAAATAAAATAACACCATGAAACTAGGCATTGTTATATTTACTTCAAACACTACTAATATAGTTATATACCAATAGGCCTCTTAGCGTTGGCTACCTCTCCGCTAATGCCTAAAAAGGCCCCAAGATTTTAAATACTTATAGTAAAAATGATGGTACATAGCAGGCTATCACTAGATATAATTATATATAGGTGCATTACAAACGTCTGTTTTCATGTTGTTTTATAAATAACAAAGAACAATAATATATACAATATACAATAAGTCTCACCCTGTATAATTTAGTACTACTACCTTTTGACAATTCATATTGCTAATCTACTAAAACAAAATAGATACAAATCTTTACAGACAATGAAAACTTTATATGTAAAATAAGGTATAAAAAAGGCGCATATGTACAAAACCATAAAAATCTATATTAATAATTATTAATTTATATGTATGTACAAACCACAGAGGAAAAAACTCGTTCTCTCTTCAACCGAACACATATTGAGTCTGCTCTGTGGTTACAAATTAATAGATATAATCATTATGAATAAAACTTTAGGTATTTTTACCTTTCTAAAAAGTAGGTAGAAAGTTTACTTTAAACTTTCTCATTCTCAGACAAAATAAAAACTATTTATGTTTTACATAAATCAGTGCAAATTTATAACAACTTTAAACTAGACAGTACTCACAATCGCTTGTCTGGTTCTCTGCAGCAAATAGCAAGTATTATAATGCTTTATTTTAATATGCACTTTAATAATGGGGGGTTCGTTCTTATAGAGCAATTAAAATTGATTTACGAATCCAATGAAATTCGTATCATTTGAACACGCTTACAATAAAAGTAGATCACTTTTCTTTCACATCAATTGACATCAACTTTTCAATTCGATACAATCGAAGAACATAAAGTTGACCCTATCAAGTCTTGGTAAGCGAGTCGTAAATTGACGAAGGGAACAAGTAATTATACAGAGGTATAACTCTTGTGTAATTACTTGTCGTGTAGCAGCATATTCGCTTAGCGAAAAATCCGAAATAAAGATTAAGACTATATCTGAACAACTTATCTACATCCATGCCTCCTGAGTAAGAATTACGATGTTTTGTCAGTACCGATCTAAGCCTCTTTAATTAAAAATCCCCTATTCTTATTAGACAAGGGCGAAGAGCTGTCCTTACCATTTAAGTCAACTCAGCAAATTCATCAAAATTTCATCCGAAGATCTATTTGCGTTGGCAAAAATGTCCCTACTTCTAAATGAAAAGCTCAGCTTTTTCAACCGGCCTTTTCTCTACTGCAAAGGGCCATCATAATCGTAAAACCGGAAGGACAAAGTTTAAAAGGAAGCTAACTCGGCAAAATTGCTTCTTTATTAGCACTATAAAGTTCAGGGTTAAGAGTTGCTAGGTATTTATGTATGGCGACTTTTTGTAGAAAGAGTCGCCTTAATAAAACACGAGATATAGTAAACTACATAATCATAATTTCTGTTTTTGTACTGCCCGTTGGGTTATTTGAGTGCGCGGTCGCCTTTTAAAATGGGTATCGAGTTCGATTCCCGCCGGGAACAGAAGTTTTCTCCCCGAGGAAAATTTGTGTTTCTGGTTCTGGTTGTAATTGTGTGTGTGATGTGAATGTTTTCGGCACTCACGACACGAGTCATCGACTTAGTGCGGGGCTGTGAGTTTGAAAGTGTTTACGTTTTATGTTTTCAGATTGGCATCAACACTTATTGCAATGTATCTCGTGATAATTTTGTAGCGATACGTTGTGCTGTGTGGAGGCCCTAAACCTTATTTATGTACATTTCATTTAACAAGGCTTATAGCATTTCAAAAGTCAAAGCTTGACAAAGTGTATTGTAATTCTTGTTACAAGTTTATAACAAATCATAATTAACTTCTGATTTACAAGATATACAGTAACTTTGAAACTGATTGTTTTGCTAAAGCTTGAAACTAATTAAACAGAGATATCTATTTACAACACTTTATTTCAAAAGTTGGATTGGGTAAACAATAAAACGGAATTATTTTCTGAGAGTGAAACATAGATTTTGAATGGCTGTGAAATTAATTTTGAAGTTTTAATTACATAACAACAATATGTAGGATGGAAAATTTATTTTATACTAGTTGCACCCCGCGGTTTTACCCGCGTAAGTCCCGGTCCCGCGGGAATTCCGAGATAAAATTTTCTTTCATATGAACCTGCTTCTGACAATAATTAACACAACAAAAAAAGAAATCCGTTCACGCGTGATGCGATGACCAAGGGAACTAGAGATTCATTTTCAACCGACTTCAAAAAAGGAGGTTCTCAATTCGACTATGTTTTTTTTGTATGTATGTTACGCGATATCTCCGCCATTTATGAATCGATTCTGATGATGTTTTTGTTTGGTACATTATACTTTAGAGGTGCCGTATAAATTTTATCGGTCAAGCCAAAACCAAAATATAAGCGATGAAGTCGGTTTTTAAGCTTTGCTTGCGTTTAATTATCATACATATAGATTTATTATAATAATAATACATTATAGACATTTTCTCTCTGATAGACTATAGCATACCACTATATTACTGGTTAGTACGCGATGATGTAGTTAAGGATGGTGAATATGCTAGACCTCGAATATTACATTAAGATAGCTGACGTGCTTAGTTGCAGGTTTTTCTATTGAGGGTAGTAATTTACGAAATGTAGTAAGCTAGGTTAAGGGTAGTAAGCAAGCACGAGGAATACCTACACTAGGGATCGTCACGATCGATGTTACCTTCATCGAGAGCTCAGAACCTTATAATTCAAAACTTCGACCGTCCAATCGAGAGTCAAGTCTGCAACGACTGCTCTATCATCGCTTTTCTAGATAGATATGTTTTTCATAAAGGACTTATTTTCAAAGCTCGAGTTTATGAGGATCCTCCAAGCGAGATTATAAGTGGTGGAATGTCAAGCACGGGTCTAGTCGACTTTACCCGTTCAGCAAACTGCCTCATTTATATGGAAAACATATTGTTATCGTCTGTATTTAAAACGGTAACTGATGGGTTGTCTAGACTCATAAATAATTATAAATATATATAGATGTATAACCTCGTTATCCCCATGCCGGAAAGTTATTCACAATTCTTTACCTCTCTATTATATTTAGCAATAAAATAGATTCATCCTAATTAAGGCTTATAGCCAAAAAACTTCGAAAAAAAAATGTATTTATAATAATAAAACCGTGATCTTACAAATTTTCATTGTTAAAAAACTTTGTACAACTTTTCCAAAGACATTCACGAAAGTCTGTTTTCCTACTTGTTTCAATGGAATTGTTATAATGATAAATGATCAAAATCTGAAACAAGTAGGTATATTGAACAGATACTCTGATATTTTTCAAAGAAATAAGAAATTTTAACCAGAAATCCAAGTATCCATAAATAGGAATTTGAAAAAAAGACAAATGGCGGATTTTTGTGTGAAGTAGTAATATATAAGTAATATATTAAAAAAAACAATAACCAAACCTAAGTCCTTGAAGAAGGTTATGAGTACTCGAATTATACAGCATATAACGTTAATAATTATACGACATTAATTTCCTTGTCGTATATGAAATAAGGCAAAAAGGGACATATTATGACACATATTCACATTGTCAAAAGTCGAAAGAAAGCCTATTAGGTTTATTTGTCTGGCAATTATTTATCACTCTAGAAGCAACCAACAATACTCTGTATCTAAAGTGATACCTATTTTCAATATCCCTAGGATTTCAAATCACCTCGGGCAAAAAATCCTTAGCGGTCAGACTCAGTAACCTAAATTCTTCTTTATTAACTGAGAAGAATATACGGGTTCAATACCATAATCATTTCTACCATTCTCCTTGGATTTAGTTCAACAGAACCCAGGGTTTGTATGCTCAATAACACATCTTTTGCAAAACTTCTTCACGGCCCGGTACCCTCGCAGCGTGACCGGTGTGTCTTGGATGTTCAGTTGTGTAAGACCTCTGCAGTAGTATGCCACTGCTTCCAGTCCATCATCTCCGACCAGCTCGCAGCCTCGGAGGGCCAGCTTCTTTAGGTTGGGACAGCAACGGGCCAGGATCTGTAAATAAATAGTTGATAGACTGATGAATCTAGCAACGTTGAATGCAGCATTTAACGCCGAATAGCCACAGCGTGGCTTAAATGGCGGGAATTTACAGGAGCGACGTGTGATAATGGAATGCTAGTGTAACTAAAATGTTCGATCAATAAGACCATTATAAGACCAGTGCTCATGTAGGTAGTAAAAAGTGGGTCGTCACTCAACGGCAGATACATTATACACTCTATACATGTTGCCGAAATGAAAATGCTTCGGTGGAAGTGGGGCGTCACTAAGCCTGATAAAATCCGCAACGAATACGTGCCAGAAAGCCTTGGTGTACGTGATATCGCCGATTACATGCAAAAATGTAGGCTAAGATGGTATGGACATGTTAAGAGATGGTAGACTGATTAAGCAGAGTAGAGCAGGGAGTATTACCTGCAGTCCAGCTTCTGACACATCTGTAGCGCCCAGATCCAGCGCTCGAAGCCTGGAACAGCCCCTGGCGATGGCTTCGACTCCATCATCACCCAGGGCCCCACAGCCCCTCGCGTTGAGGTACCGCAGTTTGTAGCAGCGACGCGCTAACGTACGAATACCAGAATCTGACACCTGGATAAAAAAGTGCCGAGTTAAAATACTTAATCCAATGTCTACTGTCAAAATGTTTCAAAAATTTTGAATGCTCAATTATGATTTTGGGTTAGGGACTGATGAGTTTTCGCTTCCCGTCTTTGTTGTTTTTTTATCAACGCTTTCACAGAAACAGATCCACACTAAGTTCGTTGACTTTGGTCGTGGTTGCCAGAAACATTCAAACCCACACATTAAATTCCAGAACCAGAAACACAAGTTTTCTCCCTTACCGAGGATCGAACGCGATACCTGTTACTTAGAAGGTGAACGCGCACGCAACTAAGCCAGGAGGCAGTTCAAACTAATTAACAAACTGTTCGACTATTCAAATTAAGTATATGTTGGCAGCTTTATGGATGAGCACGTACTCCATCTCGGTAAATCAACTATAAGCTTGATAACTTGAAGTTAGGGAGCAATGGCCTGAATTAAGGAAAGACCTTTAATTACCTGACCTTAAATTATAATATCCATAAATCACTATTTATGACACATTGTTCTTACCACATTATGGGGGCAATACCAAACTTTTTTTGTAACCGGTTTTACTCGGCATTCATAACAAAACCTGATATACCATGACTTACGTCAACTGACACACATATTTTTTTTCTCTTTGAAACCACTGTGTTCCGCTGACCGCTGCACAGTGTAAGTTATTTCCTATAGGTACTTATGTAAATACGCTCTATATTTACTAATACACCTGCAGAATATTTTTGAGGTGCATTTTCACAAAATTTTAATAAAACCATAAAAAACTTTGAATAACCGCCATAATATAAATTATTCGATATGCACCTTTATGTGCAAAAAAGTAAAAGGGATAATTGGTTGTGGTTGAAAAAGGTGCTCGCATTGACATATAAAGTACTAGCCGTGCCCCGCGGCTTCGCCCGCTATTATCAAGTTAAAAAGTAGCCTATGTGTTAATCCTAGGTATAATCTATTTACATTCCAAATTTCATTCAAATCCGTTCAGCCGTTAAAGCGTGAAGAGGGAGGGAACAAACATACTTACACACAAACTTTCGGATTTATAATATTAGTAGGATTCTTTGTCTAAAAGATTAGGTAAAACTGTTAGAAAGGAAATAAAGTCGTTCTATAATAGAAGATAATAATAGAAGTCTTTCACAAATAACTCTGCTTACCTTATAGTATAATATATCGTATAATAGTATTTCAACTTTGATTACTATTAATTTACGGAACAAACTACCTATTTGCTTCTATGAATTTACCAAATAATTTCTGCTATCCGCAAACAACACTTATTTTGTTCCATTATTTTCGTTATTAATCGTCCAATTCAACGTAGTGAAATACGAGATAACATATTTGTACTTAGTTTCGAGATAAACCACTGACATGAACTCTGAATGGTTTATCTCATAAATATAAATGGTGTATCGCAAAACCAAATTCATACAATATCGCACATTTGGTTCGAAATAACATCAAAAATAACCAGTATATCTATACCAAATGACGAATATAGCAGACATTGTTCTATGAATTGGAAAATTACTTGGAATGTCTATTATTGGTGTCAGAATTCTCAACTTATTCTGTGAGACTATCAAATACAAATACAGTATTTATATACAACAGTCTTTGTATGGATCCTGTTAACATTGCGCATTCTAACACAAAGGACTCCTTTGATAAGGTACTGTTTCTGCAAACCTACTCGTACGTATCACATCGCTGTCGTAAACGACTGAGCGAACAGCGTGACTGCAGTGTTAAAACTGCAGCTTATGATTTTATGTAATGATGAAGTGCCTCGATTTTGATCAATAATGAGAAATTACAAATGATCCTTTCTAATCAATAATCTCAAAAATAAAAAAAAACAAAATCAAAACGTCATGACTTGACTTTGAGATTAAGTGTTGGGGCTAAATGACAATAATTTGACTCACTTTTAAACAACTTTTTCTGGACATTTTTTTATTTCCTGATAAATAAAATACGATTCTTCGAGTCGCAAGTGAATAGATATTCTCTAGGTAAGCTTGCTCTATCGTCGACCACATCGTTGCTAACCATCAGAAGATAGTGGTCAAACCTTTGTCTATCTTGAATTAAAAAAAAAAGAATACGTTTTATAATTCTATAGCGATATCAATTAATTTGTAAAAAAAATACTTTTTTGTGGCTTTTAGATACTAAAAAATGTTAGTACGTATACGACAAAATTAATTTAAAATTACGGCTTATAACTATGATTTTAAAATCTCCTTGTCTAATTAACTATACGTTTTTTTTCTTAGAATAATAACGATAACGTACGTATGTCTGCTTATTCACACATACATCCGCCATTTCCGTATTTGCGTCCCCCGCTTAGGTGTGTCCCAAAGTTTTGTTTGCGAATAAATGAGTTTCTGTAGTTCGAAAGGATTGTTTGTGATAGTTGAAAACTGTTTTAGAACACTTTGATTGAAGTTGGGGCTAGATAGATCAAAGGCCTAGCTATTGTTTTGAGTTTCGACTCTCACAATCATGAGTCGGGTAGGATGTGAATAGCTTTTTACAGAAAGGGTGGCGATTTAAGGGTTAAGTAGTTTCACCTACATTTACACTCGTTTGTATTCTTCGGATGTATTGATTAATATACTAAATACAAAAAAAATCGCATATCAACAGGTTTATTTGCAAATTTTCCCATTATTTAAATTTTACTGTAGAATATTATTACTTATTTTTCCACTCGCTATTTATCATATTCGCAATTATTCCATATCGCAATATTTCTTTGCAGAAATATCTTTTTGCTTTCACCTCAGTCGTACATAGGACTTGGAATATGAGTTGGAACTCATATTCATGACACTCACAACATCATTCATTTTCTTTTCTTTTAACGTGTTTTATTTATTATGTAATCTATTTTGTGTATATTTCATTATATTGTTGTTTAATTTTTGTTGTGCGTGTCACAAATAATTGTATTTATTTTCTTTCTTTCAATAACGTATTATTTTAGGTATTTTATTGTAATTGTTTTCGCATTTTCGCTGTGACATGGACAACAACAGTTCCAGTACATGAAATAGAAATGGAACATTGTAACAGAAACGGTATGAGAATGTTTTTTTAATTTTTATTGAGAGACGAGACAAGCAAGTCTCTTGCCTGATAGTAAGCGTCACACTTGCCCCTTACAGTTCAGTGACACCTTAAGTTTTGAACTTATCTAGGTCAAGATTCTGCGCGGAAAAGCGCTGCGCTCGTCACCTTGAGATATTAGTTAATAGCTTTTATTCTACTGTACCTACATTTAACATACGAACATTCTTTCATAAGGCAACGTTTTCTGCATTATTCAATGTTCACCATATTTCATTTACATCTTCAATAACATCGTTACCTACGGGATATTGGAGAGCTGCTAATTTTCTCTGCTTACAAATTAATAATAAGATTCAAATTGTTATTGGGGAAATTTAACGGGGTATTAATTACGGATCTTGAAGGGAAATCAAAGAGTTGAAATATAATTCTCGTAGGTAATGTCTAAATGATGAGTTTCTGATACTTTTACGATGAAAGTTGACTTGTAAGTGTTGGGTGCAGTTTGTAGTAGCCGGAATTTGTTCGGAAATTGTTGTGGACAATTCTCTGCCCTCTGCGCCATGGGTTCTGGGTTCAATTCCCGGCAGGTGCACAATTTTCATACCTAAGGGAGATTTGACTGATTTGTGCTTCTGGTTCTAGGTGTGATATATAAATGTTTCCAGCACTCACGATACAAGTCTTTGAAGTATTTTTTAACTTTGGGGCTGTGAGTGTAAATGCGTTTGTGTTCTCACCTGAGTACACTTGGCGACAGAGAGGTATCGCAACGCTTGTCCGAGTTTCGCCAGCTCGTATAACCCGAAGTCCGTAACGCCGGTACAGTCGGACACACTCAGCTCTTTGAGAGCGCAGTAAGAGGGTATCCATCTAACGCCGGCATCTGCAATAACAAATAAGTAGTGTAGGTACTTCTAAAGGCCTTTTTTGGAGAGCATATGCACACAATAGATAGACAATAGATAGATTTCTACAATGTATTTGTAAGCTAGTTTAGCGCATATTTCGAGTGGCCCTATCAGCAAAATGATGATCGTTCCATAATTAATAAGCATAAGATGTAAAAGATGCTTATTCACTCGCGACTCCTGGGTCCTGGGTTCGATTCCCGGCAAGAGCACAAATTCCTTCCCAAGGGATATTTGTGCTTCTGGTTCTGGATGAAATGTGTAGGTGATGTGATTGTACACCCACGATACAAGTCTTTGAACTTAGTGTGGGGCTGTGAGTGTGAATGCGTTTGTTTGTTTTTTTTTTTTTTTGTTTTTGACTTGAAGACTGCCACATGCACTTATCAGGAAACACAGTTTAAATTTCGAGAAATGTATCAAGATCGGAAGACCAGAATCTACTTATTGAAAACTCCCAGATCTGCACAAAAACACAAGTTTTCTCCTCAAGGAAAATTTGTGTTTCTGGTTCTGGTTGTGATTGTGGATGTGATGTGAATGCTTCCTGAATCCCGACACAATTCATCGAACTTTGTTTGGGGCTGTGAGTGTAAAAGCGTTCATGTCTATGTTGCATATTACGTAGATACTCCATCATCATTTACCCAGTTCACCCTCAATGACATTCGAGGTTGATGAATCTGAAATATAACAAACGAAGAAATGCCAAAAATACAAATATACGAGCACATTATTCAGTATATTTTCGTAAAAAACGTAACGAAAAGTGTATCAATCCATCATATTATTATATCATACATCACCTTGATACGAGAAAAGTGTCTACGTAATGTCTGATATACGCAAATCATTCATCAATACTCTAGAAATGTTTGCAAAAAAGCTCGGCGTAAAACTAGAGATTTTAGAAGAAAATCTTTTGGAATTACCTATTTATTCTTTAAATAATAATAACAATATTAGATAAGATTACAAAGGGGAATAAAACAAATAGCACTCAAAAGTTTAATAAACCGCTTGCCGAAGGAATAGGGCCCAGAATACGGGCTACTTTTCCACGTTGAATTACGATGCTAATTTTTTGTGCTAAATAAGAGCCAGCATTCTGGTCACTTGTCGCCTCGACCAAACTTTTGGAATGAAAACATTCAAGAGTGTGAAATTAATTTGTTTTGGTAATTTTGCCATCGCAATGAAATCTTTTGTACCTTTGAGTAGATCATTAGAGAAATAGTGAGAATAGCTTAAGTCAATGTTATACCAGAATGTCTCTTAAAATGCGTGACGTTGTAACCGTTTTATGGTATGAATAACTATCCTGATAAATAAAATTAACTATAAAATGAACTGCTCGTTAAATTGGCTTAGTTGGGTGAGTGTTCATCTAAGCAGGGGTCTTCTAAACAGGGTTCGATTCCCGGCGGGAACACAAGTTTTTTGCCCAAGAAAAACTGGTTCTGGGTGTGATTGTGTGTGTGATGTTTCCGGCACCCACAGCACAAACTATCGAACTTAGTGTGGGCTATGACTGTGAAAGCGTTTATGTTTATGTTAAAATATTCATCGGAATCTGTACAAGTAGCAAAATCAAAATTTTGAATATACCCCCGACGCTTTATGTAGAAAAATGCTGCACCAATCTTCATCACTATATTCTAATATATACATATATTCTAATATAGTCTACATAATATAGTCACCTTGCAAGCAAAAAAAAAAATCAAAATCGGTCCAGCCGTTTAGGAGCTACGATGCCACAGCCAGACACACACATAGCAATCAAACATATTATAAAACCCCTCTTTTTGCGTCGGGTGTTAATTAAATGAGAAAGGACACCTTTTCCTGTTTTTTCGGCCGCATCATCACTTTCCATCAGGTGAGATGGTGGTCAAATGCTCACCTATCAAGTATAAAAAAAAAATTGTCACAGCATTTTAAAATATAAGAGAAAAATCAAATCATGGTAAGCTAAGCTATTTTATACTTAACGATCCGGTTTTTATTGAATTAGGCAAATATATACCTTATTTCTTCAAAGATATGTCGGATTAACTGCAAATTGTCTTTTAATGAAAAGCTCTTTCTGAAAATTAACCCTGACGTCAACAGGGTAGATATATATATGTTTTTTAAATACCCGGTGCCGTTTATGTGTAAAACAGCTCATCTTATTTTATCTATATAAAGTAGATATACTTAATTTTTTTATTGTAGAGGCAAGACTGCAAGGGAAGTAACCCACGGGTTACTTCCACGGGTTGCGTCAAGTATTTTTTAATTGCTCTTATTATGCATGTTATATATTAATAAAAAAATATTATTAAAGTATTTATGCACATATCCAAACCTTAAAACTCACTAACATTCATATACATAAACAAAACACCGATGCCCAATTTAATTGCGTTACTCCTATCCATTGAAAGGTCGTCTGGAAGAGATCACTCTTAGCGATAATACCGCCTATTATTACACTTTTTTTCTAGATAATTAATATTCCTTGTCGTGTATTTGTTAAGTTAAAGAGTTTATCTATCTAAATCTAAACTCTGTGTAGAGAAACGAGGTCACTAATCGGTTCCACCGAGTGAAGTTGTAGGTTACTTGATAATACGACAAGAAATTCCATAACTTTAAATAAGGCGCAAAACAAACATTTACGATAAGAAACTTCCAGCAACAGTCATAATAATTAGAAGGTAAATGTTTCTAAATGACTTGTGTAATACGGATTTCCCGTGGCAAAGTTTACGCGCAAATCAAAGTATAATTACAATCACGTTCGTGCGTACTAAGGAAGTAATCTTTATCGGTACGATGAACACGTCTACTGAACATCAAAATCGTTTATGAAAATCAAAATCGTTTATTCACGTTGGCCCCAAGGACTTATGAAAGTTAATGACTCTACATCCAGATTCGCAAAATAACAGCCATCTCGAGAAGAACCTCGAAACAAACATCTGATCTGATCAAATTATTTTCCAAGTTCAAAGAATTTCATATTATTATGGCCATTCCGTTTTGTTATAACAGATGCCAACTCCCGAATAGCAGAATAGCTATTACAACATCAGAAAATGAGCGAAAAAAATTATATTTTCACGTACATTTTGTATAGAAAGGTTTTTTTGTTAATATCTCGAAAACGGGTGGGTACTAGGCAACCATAAACGTGATGGAGGTAAGACTTTTTTTCTTTACGAGGCATTGCAACGCATGCGGGGCACAGTTAGATACGAGTTTCCAAATAAAAACAAATGTAAAACGTTTTTGGGTAGCGCTTTCTGCTTCTCAATGGCGGCCATTCCGTCGGCATTTCACTCAAGTTGTCTGTGACCCCTGGGACTATCTTTACTAATTCAAGGAAAACATGAGCAAAGCTTATAAATTAGCCGCGTCCCGCGGCTTCACCCGCGTCTATCAAGTCCAAAACCTATGAATTAATCCTATGAATAAGCTATGTACACTTAAAATTTCATCCAAATCCGTTCAGCCGTTACAGCGTGAAGAGCAAACAAACTTACATACGAACATTCGGATTTATTATATTAGTGTGATTGAAGTGTACAAAAATCTATCAGTCGCTTAGTAAAATACATAAAATAAATAAAACTCAAAACTTTGTTGGCAACTCTCACAGAAATTGGGGGAACTATGCTAATCTACAAAGTTTTTTTAGTTCAAGACAGAGTTCGAACTTTAGCGACTTGTGAAGGCGGGACCTTGAAAGAAAACGGTTGATTACTGTCAATACTTCTTTGTAAATTTGTTAAAAAAGTACAAATATTATGTTGCGCCAAAATGGCAATAAAAATTATGTTAATGAAAATAATATTACACGTTATTCGAAGGATTTTTTTCTGCATCCGCAACGTTTTTGTTTGACAAAACGTGGTGGGGGTAAACACTGTGAAAAATTAAAATGTTTCCTTGTAATACAAAGGTTTCGCTTCTATCGTGTGTCTTTTAGACAAACCCTCTTTTTTTAACATATTATTATGTTGGAAGATAACATAATGGTAGTCCACTAAAGTCACTGTTTTTATCCATATCTTGTCCCGAGCCTATCTATCAATGCTACGTATTTAAAGTTGAAACGTGCATATCATATATCTAATATATCCTCTGTTTAAACAACAATAAATCAAATAATAATGATTAAGAAAAAAGTTAGACTACACCATATTTTAACTATGTTTGTTTCCTCTCCACGCTTTAACGGCTGAACGGATTTGGATAAAATTTGGAATGTACATAGATTATACCTAGTATTAACACATAGGCTACTTTTTAACTTGTTAGTAGCAGGCGAAGCCGCGGGCTACGGCTAGTCATTACTAGCCGTAGCCCGCGGCTACCTCTTCATTTGGATGAAATTTGGAATGTACATAGATTGTACCTAGGATTACTGCAAATAGGCTACTTTTTAACTTGATAATAGCGGGCGAAGCCGCGAGGCACGGCTAGTTCAACATAAACGATATCAAACTCACAGCCCCATACTAAGTTCGATGACTTGTGTCACGGGTGCCGGAAACATTCTCATACACACAATCACCACCAGAACCAGAAACAAATATTACTTCAGGAGAAAACTTGTATTCCCGTTGGGAATCGAACTAGGTTCGGCCAACTGGTAGTTTCTTTATCCATTGGATAAAGAAACTACCAGTTACAATCTATGTACATTCCAAATTTCATCCAAATGAAGAGGTATCAAGCATACTTACATACAAACTTTCGGATTTATAGTATTAATAGGATTAGTAGGTTAATTAAAGGATCGGATCGGAACATACCTGTGACTAGAATACATCTCCTCAGATACAAGTACTGGAGGGAGGGGCAGGTGTGGAGCATCGCGCAGAGGCCGGCGTCGGTGACGTTGCCGCAGTCCGTCAGGTCTATGTACTCCACCGGCGGCCGGCGGGCTCCGAGCCGGGGCTCCAGCCACGCCCACTCCGGCCAGTCCACGTTGGGGCAGCCTGGGGAACGAACCGATTTATACTATTATTTATTAAAGCGGTTTTTTCACGCTCACAGCCCCACCCTAAGTTCGATGACTTGTTTTGTGGGTGCCGGAAACATTCACATCACTGACACAATCATACCCAGAACCTAAAAAATCAAACTACGAACTTTTTTTCACTTTCGCTCCAAAACTCCCTCAGAACCCTCGGGTCATATCGCCGTTTGCGCTGCTCGATCTCTAACTATCTATCTCTCTCATTTACGAGATATTAATGCAGCTAGAAGTACAAACAAACGTCGCGCTATAGTCTCGTCACTTGGTTGTATAAAAATAATAATTTAACATATCGTTAAAAATGTACTATAATGCCTACCGCACGTTCAAAACACCGCTTAAACTTCACGGTCCTTAGCTCAGAAGCAGCTGCGTCTAATAAAAGCATTACTTTCACGACCTGTTTCTTAGAAACGGCTAAACAAATCGTTTGCCATTATCATAGGCCTCCCGAAGGTTAACAAACCAAGACGAATATCGACTATAGACCAGGTCGACAGTTCCATTACTCTGTGTCTGTAATCCGGGCGTACTGTGCCAGATACCCTTAGGGCTTGGACAGATAATTTGTTTTGTAATTGGCACTACAGTTTGATGGAAAACTAAGAGTGTCCTACCGTTTTAGCGCGCTTATACACTTGTATGACAAAGTGTCGAACTCGAACTACGCCTATTTAACCCTTAACCACTGACGATCGTCTGACAGACGTAGGTGCGATCATAATATTGATACATTAGCTAGTTACTTATAGGTATTTAAAAAAAAATCACTTCTGGCGGCTACTTATAAAAATGTCGCTAAGCAATGCTAGTATATAGCCATCTCTTAGTTATGCAGCTCTTAAGCCCATAATCAATTATTAATTTTTTTCACTCAACTCATAAACATTAGTTAGGAGTTACGGTACGGCTTACGGTTTTCTATGCTTAGTTTAGAAACGCACATAGAATCGAAAATAATCGAAATTTACATGATCGCCACAGATTATAATCAAGTGTTAGTAGTCGACTAAAAATGTAATTGTACGAATACAGCCGTCAATAATGTGTTTTAATCATCGAGGTAGGAAACAAACCTACGGTTTTGGTTTTAATTAATCTGTTGGAATGATAATTAAAGACAGGTGAGATTCAACGGTTGTCGAAGTAAACAATTTGGCGGCTTACGTAAAAAGTTTTGACACATTTATTATTGAAAGATATCAGTCCCGCCATCTTGCCTCTTAGCAAGGATTAAACTGGCAAAGGCGGCGGTGTCGGCTTGCACGGCTCCACACGACTGGGGGTGGCCTTGGTGAGCAAGGTCACCCCTCCATGGGCGCAGAGGCCCGGGTTGCATCCGGGCCTACCGCCGGGGCAAGATAGTGACTGCAAGCGCGACCCTATCTTGCCCCACCTCGGCGAGGGACTGCTCACGGGGGGGTTTTTAGTGGGTTCGAGCCCCACACACCCATTTCCTTCACCCTGGGAGGGAAAGGAAGTGGTATGCATTTTCCCCTCGACAAAAAAAAGGCAATGGCGGTGTTTAATTTTGACAAATATCTAAGCATTATTTAATGATGTTTTAGCGCTATGCGTTCATGCGCTATGCTATCGCGTTTATGAGTGAATTTTTTGTTAAACTATAGCTAAACAATTGATTAAAAACTAAGAGGAGTTTATATGTAAGACTGATACTATATAGCCAACGTTTATCCTATAAGCACATACAAACAGGCTGGCTTTGGGTAGCTGCCGAAACAACATTTTAGTAATTTTTATCATACCGGTTAGATCAATGTGCCTCAAATCCACTAGATCAGTGATGAGGGGCGCTAAGGTCCTCGCGTCCATCCCGTTCGAGGTGGTCACAGCCAGGTGGGTTAGGTTCCTGAAGGTCGCTGCGAGCAGCTGGGCACTTGCTACCGTCACCTGAAAAGTAATAGTCAGTACTAAATAGACCTGTAGAAAATAAAATACTTATAATTTATTTGAGACACTGGAATTATTTAAGATTCATAAACACAATATTTATAATACCGAGAGACCTTGTTTTTGCCAAACATAGCTAGCTAAGAACACTCTCGATCAAGTTACCTTCACACCCCTTCATCATCCTGCTCAAACAAAAAACGAAATCAAAATCGGTACAGCCGCTATGACCCCACAGACAGATACACGAAACACCCCTATTTTTGATAGCTAACTACACTGTTTGATCGATTCAATTCACCTAGTCGGTAATTAACATATATTACTAGACCACCCAGTACTGGTCCTTATTAGGTAAATCTTGTTCCTAACGGTTGCTAAGAAATGCGTCCTTAAAGCTATAACATCCATATAATTATATATTCGCTTAGCTCGTCTGTGGTGTATCGTAGATATAGGTAGTATGATTAGAGGGTAGACAATAAAATCAGTAGTGTCGCAGACTCGGTCTTTCATTGCTTATCCGCATTGTACTTATGTTATAGTTAATCATGCTACACTTTCTGTGACTCATCGCTTTCCATTAGAAGATATAACGGTGAAGAGATAGCGGTGATTTCACCAAGCATTTGCTTGCCTATAATGCATTAAAAAACCTGTAACTTTCCGACGAAGCCTATCTACTAACTAGTAATTGGATACTATTTCTAATTCTCTATGCACTAGTAGGCAATCCTGATTTTTCAGACAATCCTGTTGACGTGTTCCAGGCCTGTTGACTTACGACTTACAGTCAGGACCGACTACTAACGTACTATTTCCACTTACAGCACAACTCTTCGCCCGCCACTCCCTCACAGCATTGACGCAGGGTCCAGCCCTCGCGCCTGCGCACCTAGCTGCGACCTCCAGAGGTCCAGCAGCTCGTATCCTCCTCCAAGCTTCAGGCCTAGAAGTCAACCTGGTGACCAGCCGCGCCCAGCGCCGGCATACCCTGGCCATGCGACAGAGATCTGACACCTGGAAAGATAAAATGTATTAAATAAATAAACAAACGCTTTCACACTCACAGCCCCACACTAAGTTCAATGACTTGTGACGTGGGTGCTGGAAACTTTCACATCATACACACATTCACGCCCATAACCATAAACACAAATTTCCCTTGTGGGAAAAATTAAGTGTTTCCAACGGGAATCGAACCCGATAACCGATACTTAGAATACGCACTCAATTAAGCCAACGAGCAGTTCAATATATATTTTAAACACACACACAAAACACACGCATTCACACTCACAGCCCCACACTAAGTTCAAAGACTTGTATCGTGGGTGCCGGAAACATTCACATCACACACACATTACACCCAGAACCAGAAGCACAAATATCCCTTGGGAAGGAATTCGTGCCCCTGCCGGGAATCGAACCCAGGACCCACGGCGCAGAGGGCGGACACCTATCCACTGCGCCAACTGGGTCGTCATATTATTCGTGTAAGTGTGAAAGCTTATGTTTATGAGTTTTTCTAGAAATACATATTATTTGAAACCGTGATAGCACCATCGTAATAAGTCTACTTCCACTACTACTACGACTAGCTTAGCTTCCGGTGAAGTTAATATCGTGATGCTGTCCATGATTAATGATAGTTTATTGTGCGTGTCTTGCTCGCTTAGTCTGTACAAAAATACAGTCGCAGTTCACATTCTAAAAATCTGTCGCCAAAATTACAAAGACCCTGTTGTTCTAGGCCCAACTTATTAACTATCCTTAATCTATCATCACTTACCATCAGGTGAGATAACGTTAGTCTATGAAAGACATACCTCCAGTTCGATCGAAGCGTTTTGCTTCTACATTTATCGTACAGCAAAGGAGTGGAACTCATTGCCTGCGGCTTTGTTCCCTGAACGGTACAATCCGGGTGTCTTCAAGTCTAGAGTGAATAGGTATCCGCATGTTCCATCTTTGGCGACATCGTCACTTTTCGTCAGGTTAAAAAAAAAGACAAAATTGATGAATCTCTGCAATCTGCAGCAATGTCTGCAGATTTTTATTTTTTCAAATAATTATCAATATCTATTGCCGCAGCCATTTTAAGTATTGTCTTCTTACTAAAACCTTACCTCAAGATACGAAAGGACCTTCAGCCATAGGGCATCACTGAGCGTCGCGTCTCGATGCTGCTGCCGTCTCCTCGGGGGTCCGCAATCGGCGAGGGTGTGGTAGCCCTGGTCGAGGCTTAGCTCGCTCAGGTCCGCGGCCAGGGACATTGCCGGCTCGGGGGGAGGAGGGGGGCGACGACGGGCTCCCCCGCATACCCCTGGCCCGGAACAGCTCCCGCTCGACATGGTGAGACCCTGGAGTAAAGTAAGGGTACTTTAAATGATTTGCTTTAAAAATGTAAAAAACGTAGCTGTAATCAGTAATAGTATTTTTATTCGGCATAGATTTTGATGTCTAGTATCAATTTCTGAAATTCTAATAAATAGACTCAAGATATTCTTAAAGTTGAACTGAACTGAAACGTTAACTGGAATTGAGTAGCGTGTATGTGAACAGGTACATAATACGATAGAGTAACGTTAAATTTCAGTATTATATTGTCATCAGCTAGAGCCTGGAAGATATCCACTATGCCCATTAAACTTAGCTAGATTTAGGTATTTGCATTTTCTATGTAAATACCCTCCGACAATTATAACATTGCTTTAACACCGACTTTTACCTTTAACTTTAACTCCGACAATTATAACACTATTGTAACTGGTAAATGGAATATACGAATTCAAATTAGTTTATTGACATAATTACAATCACACTTAGGTTACGTGAATCCATATGATAGGCTCGTGAACTAGTGTTAACTACTATATTTCAGATGCCAGTGGCTTCTTCTATCAAGGACTTACTAAATTATGTCACAAAACTTATATATTGTATAAATAACTAATATGAAGTATTATTATAAGCATAATACTTACATATAGTCACGCCTCATTTTTTTTCATTTTGGTAGGCAGAGACCACTTCTCTCCACCTGCTACGATCCTGACACACATCTCTTGCTTCTCCTACATTCATGAGTCTTTTCATTCATGCCCGTTGGTTGCGGGTACTTTTGACCTGTCCTTTTGTCAAGACGTTTTCAAACTGGTCAAGATACGTTCGCCTAGATCGACCCTTACCAACTTGACAATTTACACCCCATATACGCATAATATTTACTACTATTTTAAAATCGTATTAAATATTGTGTGCTTACGTGTGTTTGAGAGTGTATATGTGTGTGTGGTGTGTGTTATGTTACCTATCAATGTATTAAGAATTTGAGAACATGTAAAAACAGATGTACCAATGCAAAAGTAACCGCTTCATTGTATCCCAGCCCCTTTTATTATCTTCCTGGAGATATGCCTACACTTTAGCACCGGAACGAAAGGCGTACAATATAGGAAGACAACAGTGGGAGGATACGCCTCAAGATGATAAAGACGTCAGTATTTTCTAAACACTGAAATGGACTTTCCATAGCAACGCGACATAATGGCAATACTTCAAAATATTTTTAAAGCAAAATTGTCACTATCCCCTTTTTTTTTTGTGGTGTAGAAAATGCCTACCACTTCCCTTCCCTCCCAGGGTGTAGGAAGGGGTGTGTGGGGCTCGAACCCACTAAAAAACCCCCGTGAGCAGTCCCTCGCCGAGGTGGGGCAAGATAGGGTCACGCTAGCAGTCACTATCCCCTCACTAACAGTAGTGTTGTTAGAATTTTTAGTGATTTATGAGGTACTATAAACTTCTGTACTAGAAATGAGTGTTAACTTAAAAATAATATTATTATTTGACATGGCTAAGTTAAACTAATTTCCATTGTCACATTTTAAAATTAAATCCTTATTAATATAATTCATAAATTATACTAATACCATGTTTGTGTTGGAAACCCGTAAGGGGTAAACTCTATTTACTTAATGCATTTCCATCTTGCGATGTTTGTCACATTAGTTTCCCAGTAAATAAATTATTCTAATCTATTCTATCAATTCAACATGAATTTACTTCATATCGAGGAGTTAGGAATACAAATCTTCATGTTATACCTATCAAAGAATCACTAGAAACGTAATGGGAAAGTTATTTTTGTAATCTTTAATTTTTTTAATAAGAATGTAATTAAAAGACCTTGACAATTTGGTCTGTCCCCATAAATACGTTTCTATAGGGTAGGTATAGGCACACTAACGCACTAACAATGCAAATCTGAAAGTTTGTGTAAGTATGTTTGTTTCCTCTTCAAGCTGTAACAGCAAAACGGATTTGAATGAATTTTTAAAAGTAAATAGCTTATTAATAGGATTAATACATAGGCTACTTTTTAACTTGATAAACGCGAAAGATAAGGCGAAGACTCGGGACAGTATAGAATAAAAGTGGGAATCTTTCCTGTTTCCTTTCAAAATATTGTGCATTGCGCACTGTATATACTCGTAGCTACTTATCCTAGAAATGATAGTCTTCTCGTTAGGACTCTAGAACTTCATTATAAACCACATTTACATACAAAAAGGTTATTATTAATGTATGTATATAGAACCTGAGCGTATAATTAATGTTGCTATATTAAATGATTGTGCTTTTGGATTGAGTCGATTTCTTAATGATACAGTCGATCACAAAATGTTTATGAGTGGATTTGGCTGCCGCTGTTGATATCGTTTCCAGTTACAACTTTCGATTTCAGTTAAGGTTTCTACGCATATATTTTAATAGCAGTATTTTTACAATACACTTATATTCAATCTAAAATTTAATGTGTATGGATGAGGGTGAGTATTAGAAGGGATATCTCTGTAAAGGCTATTCGGTTTTGGATTAAATTTGGAATTTAAATAGTCAAGACCCTAGAATAAGATAATGATATCTAGTAGTTTCTAATGATTGCGGTTTTTCGTCCATCTTAAATGTTTCGGGCGCATTTAGTCATCGTTTCTATTAGTGAGTCATCATCACTATATAACCAAGATAGTTACATTAATTATTTTTCTTCATGATAATAAGAATCACAGAGTTTGATTTTACACTTATCTATAACAACATGACCCTATGAAATTGAGCGATAGACCAGTATTACCATTAAGCTTTCCCATTAATTGGAAAAGTGGTACCAGTCAAATTAGAGATGTAGCTGTACCATCGATGATACAAATGGTACATGTCTTATTTAGTCCTAGTCAAATCGGTCAAATCGAGTTGTTAAGTGATAATATAATCTTTCATATTTGCGGCAATTATTTTCATTTATATACCTACGAGAAGATAGAAAGCAGTCAATCCTTTTGGTCCAAGTCTTAACCCCAAAAGGTAGATATATATCTGCTATTATATTATATATATTGCGTTTTTACAACACTAAATTATTATCGAGAAAATCAATTGTGCGCCGAACTGTACCTAGACGTCTTGCTGACCTTATTTTGCAATTAAGCTTTGTCTACACAATGGGAATATAAATCAAACGGGTTTGTCAGTCGGTGTGTTCATGACATTACGGCCATCATGCAACCATCATGCATCGCTATTTCAGTATTGATGAGCAATGGGACAAAAACTCCAACAAGTACTCATTACGAACCACGTACGGATGATAATGGAAATGTGAACGGTATTAACGAATAAGAGTTGTCGTCAAGCAGGCGGCCGGACATAAAAACTCATGCTAAATGATTAACCCCTTTTGACCTGTATAAGTTCAAAACTTTGGGTGGCACTGAACTGCAATGGGCAAACGTGACGCTTACCATCAGGCAAGCGAAACGTCTCCCAATTACATAAAAAAAGAAGTCAAAAGCACTCGGAAGCATTAATTCCTGTCCTAGCGTGTTTACTACCCTTGACAACATCAGCGCTTACCAGAACCAGAATTACAATTCCCTATGGGGTGAAATGTTGTGTTCCTACTGGGAATCGAACCCAGCAACCGTGCGTGGAAGGCAGATATGTATCTAAGTAAGCCAGCGGGCATGGCGCAATAGAGCTAGGTGATTTGACGATCTCGTTAGCGCGGTGGGCAAGTCTCTGCCCTCTGCACCGTAGCTCCTGGATTGTATTCCTGGAAGGAGCACAATTTTCTTTCCCAAGGGACATTTCTTCGTCTGGTTTTAGGTGTGTTTGTGTTTGATACGAAAATGTTTCCAGCACGACACAAATCTTTGAACTTAATGTGGGGCTGAGAGTATGAATGCGTTTGCATCTGTTTGCTGGAGTATTCGAAGACCACAAAAATGTTTAAACAGCACAAATATTCGTATGCTAAGTTGAATATCACTCCCACAAAACAAATATATTACAAAACTAAGCTATTTAATCTAACGCAACTATATACATACAACACCTGTATTTTTGTAAACAATGTGTTATCTCAATCAATTCACTCAAATATAACATTCACAATAAAACCAAATACCCACAATTTAAGAAATAAAAACAAACTTATACTGATAAAGCCGCGTACTAACTATGGAAAGAAAACAATATTGTTTGAAGGAGCACAGATGTATAATAAAATACCAGAAGCAATTAAAGAATGTAGCAGCTCGAATATTTACAAGAAGAAACTTAAAAATTACCTATTAAATTCACCTTAGAAATGTATACCTACTTTACCTACCCGCCAGAGAAATGTTAATATCATTATTATAAGAAAAAAATATTGTATCTCATTTTAAGTGAACAATTCATAGTTCTTATGGGAAATAAAGTTCTTTAAACATAATATAGCTACTGAAGATTTATAATTAATGCCTAAAAACACAGACATAGTTAAGCAATCAGAATTTATCTGATAATTATAATAAAATTAATCGATTAAATCAAGTAAATGATCACAGCTATTTAAACTTAAAGCGCGCCGATAGCCGATAATGATGCCAATTAATTATATTAAATAAATTATAAACTATTTAAATAAATCTTTTTGCGTTGGAACTCATTAATATAACAATTAATTATTTTGCGACCTATCGAGACGCCCACGTACTTAAATCGTGGCTTATAATTTATCATAATCGATGAATTTGTTTCGATTTTAGATCTAACTAAATTGTTTTAATAATTTATCTTTTAAAAGACTTTGTTTCAACTGGACACGAGGACCTGGATACACGTATGTCCAGTTGATGAAACTAGGAATTAATAAAATTTCGTCAAGCGGACATACTTATGTATCGACATAATATTAACTAGTTGAGCCCCGCGGCTTCACCCGCTAATAAGCTATCTACATTCCAAATTTCAATAAATTCGGTTAAGCAGTTACGGAGACACGTGGTAACAAACATTCACACACACAAACTTTCGCATTTATAAGATTAGTAGGATGAAGCTTAAATATAAGTAATTGTTCCACCAGCTGGCCACCGTGTGTCAAGTTGATAGTCTGCCAATTAACAATATAGAACAACTCGTAACTAGTCTCCCCGAACTGAGATCTCGCGCCTACATTTGCCAAATATTTTTATATTTTTAGTTTTTTTAAACTTTTGAGGTAATTAACCTCGTTAAGGTCGTAACTTTTTTCAGTAATAATTGTTTGATTTTTATACTCATTGTTCTTTCTTCCCTCATTATTTGCAAGTTTCAGCTTTAAATATGCAGACGTTTTTTATATAGACTCCGGGACAAAAAAGTAAAAAAATAGAAAATTTGATGGCCTACTAAATTGTCAATATCAAACAGTTTTTTTTTAATACTGTTTCCACTCTACTTGCAAATTCCTATTTAATGATACCCTAAACGGTCGGAAAAAAAAACGCTTGCATACATTTCTAATTAAGGTGTTGGGCCTTAAATTTACATATTCTCTGAGAATTTGAAGTTATACGCTTGTATGGTTTAGACGCTAACTGCTTCTGACAGATGAACGGACGGACGCAAAGTACTGAACCACCAACCACCCTGTCTAGTAAGAGATCTCGCTTCACTCAATCATTACCATAGCATGTAACTAAGTCCTAAATCTAATCATTACCCTTATATGGGATAGTTACCATACGAGATAGATAGATATACTTATATATATATATATATATATATTCAAGGCACCTACTCATTGTCTTCCATTCGTTGTCGGTGGGTACTAAAAGCTTTTTTACAAATATGCACTGGCCTTGTTTTTTTCCTATCCATAATTAATGTAACATCGACTCTAACATTATATTTTAGTAGTTTTTAAGATCTGGTCTCCTGATAACAATGTTGGGTGAAATGTTGCCAGAATCACTACACCCACGCAGGTTTATAAAAGCGCCGAGTTATACTTATGCTGGTTAGTAAGAAGTGACATATACATTTATAAATTGAATTTATAATTTGAACTGCCCGTTGGCGCGCCTTCTAAGCAGGGGTATCGGGTTCGATTTCCGGCAAGAACACAAGTTTTCTCCTGAGGAAAATTTGTGTTTTTGGTTCTGATTGTGATTGAGCGTGTAATGTGAATGTTTCCGGCACCCATGACACTGGTCATAGAACTTAGTGTGGGGCTGTGATTGTGAAAGCGTTTATGTTTATAATTAAAATATTTTAGATTTTTTAAAGTATCTTAAAAAGCATATGATAGCTTAGTAACATTTAAGGCTCATGGAAAATGTATCATGATAGTCTGTGAAAAATTGCCGTTAGTAATATTATTTGGACTTATTTTCATCACTAAACTACTTAAATTTTATGGCGCTCAGTTACATAAACCTACCACAGAACCGCCAATCAAAATATATATTTATTGATTCTACTATAGTAAAATTTGAGAGTCGTATCATACCTGAAACTCTTTTAAAACTTAAATCATCCTCGTCGCTTTCCATCGAGTGAGATGGCGGTCAAATGCTATACAATATGTCATAACAAAAAAAATCCTTCTCTTACAGAGTCGGGTCGCCACAATATGATTTCTCAACTTGTGAATACATATTCTACTAGTTTGGCAAGAGTTATTATGACTATCAACCTAACGTCAACTTCCTTAAGAATGCTTAAAACTTAACGTATAACTAAAAATAAACAGTTCTACGCTTATTAGTCACCTCTATCGTTTTACTGAACTATATGTTTATTAATGTAGTCTGAATTTGAACTAAGTTGCAGCATCCAGTCCCTTAGGTTATGATTCATACCCGATATCGTAGAGCGTGTGCCTAGTCTGGATTTATGGTAACTATTAATGGTACCTATTAAAAATCGTCGACAAAAACGATTTACGTTGGATTTGGAAGCAATGTAAATCGTAATGTAATCTTCCCAAGGGATATTTGTGCTTCTGGCTCTGGGTGTAATGTGTGTGTAATGTGAATGTTTCCGGAACCCACGATACAAGTCTTTGAACTTAGTGTGTAACTGGGGCTGTGAGTGTGAATGCGTTTTTTTTTTATGTTGATGAATTAGTGGCTGTGCGAATGTGGACTAATTTTGTATAGATGGTCTAAGTACACTAAATTTGACAGAGCTGGCTACATACAATTGGTAAATAATATAGGATGCAAAATAAGAGAGGCACAAAAAAATTATGATTTTAATAGAAAAGGAACGTAAGGGGCCTCGACCTTCCCTAAAGTCATTTAATAAGCGTGTCTGACGAAAGTAAAGAATGTAATTCTGATGTAAACACACTACTTACTTAGAAATTTAAGTTTTTAATGGTGCTTTACTATTATGGAGGCTATATTATAATATGAAAAACAATATTATTAATTTAAACGTAAGCAAAGCTTAAAAAAACCGACTTCAACGTTTATATTTTGGTTTCGATTTCTTTAAAATGTATATGGGACCACGTCTGAAGTATAAACTACCAAACATAAAAATAATTTTGAGAATCGGTCCATAAATGGAGGAGAAATCGGTAAACATACATAAAAAAAATACATACAGTCGAACATAGTACCTCCTCCTTTTTTGAAGGCGGTAAAAACAATATCATCAACAAAAAACAATCGAGTGTCTGCTCTACTCTACTAGTAAACTATAACTTCAAGGAATACATTTAGTATCTTGCAACTAAGTTGCAAGTTGCAGTGATGTCGTGCTAGATTCAATGGAGCTTTAATGTTCTTATTTCTGTCCGTCGCGTCGCTACTTGCGAGAGGGAAGTTAAATGCCGCATGGCCGTTTCACTCGATCTAGGACAAGTTTTGGTCGGTTGCAAAAACTGAAATTGGTTTGCTTTCCTTCCATACATTTCCTCACAATTAAACATAAAATAAACATAAACGCTTTCACACTCACAGCTCCACACTAAGTTCAATGACTTGTGTCGCGGGTGCCGGAAACATTCACATCACACACACAATCACAACCAGAACCAGAAACAAATTTTCCTTGGGGAGATAACTTGTGTTCCCGCCGGGAATCGAACTACCCCTACTTAGAAGGCGAACACCTACTCAACTTAGCCAACGGGCAATTCAAATTCAATCTAGTTTTTTGCGTTTGAGTAGGTACTAGTGTTAGACATACGAGTATAGTATTTAATTTATTTTTTTAGTGCAAATGAGATATTAATAATCAAAATTCAAAAAGTTTTAAACTCAAAATCGTTTATTCACATGGGCCCCAAAGAGGCACTCATGAAAGACTTGTTTGACTAAATTGACTCTACTGCCAGATTCCATTTATCCGGGTTCCATCACTATTTGGAATTTAGACATATCAGGAAATAATTAGTTTATTTTGCCAAATATTATTCTGAAGATCCCGTATTCTAAACGGATTTTGATACTATACTAAAAGTTTTAATAATACATAAAATACAGGAAAAACATAAACACAACATAAACGCTTTCACATTCACATCCCCTCACTAAGTTCAATGACGTGTGTCGTGGACAACCGGAAACATTTACATCACCCAGAACCAGAAACACAAATTGCCCTTGGGGAGAAAAGCATAGAAAGCGAACGGTACTCCCAACTGGCAGTTTAGTGCATATGGTATAGAATTAGTAGAAGAATTTAATTGTTTAAAACTCTGCAAAAAATATGTACTTACTAGCTTTATAGATAGGATGCTGCCGTGATGTGCTCGTGACGTTCGTTTGTTGTTCGAGAATCAGCTATGAAAAGCAGCACAAACAACCTACTTACCTACATACATTACATAACATACTTGTCTATATTTAGACAGATTATGCGTACCCAGTGGTCTAGATGAGATTGTCGGGCGCCAACATTCCTCGCCCACGCTCGCCCTTGGCTGTTTTCCTCTCACTTGCAGCCCCATGCAAATCAATTACGGTATGACATGACAGATGCAGGTTTCGAGGGCATTACATTGTCACAATGAGACCTAAGTATTATAGGTCAAGTGTGTAGGTAACTTAGGTCTTTGCTGTACTTATATAGTTTTCGTTAAGTTTAAAATATAGGCTTTTGACCCATATATAGTGTGTATACCAATCCTTGAACATATCATGATTTAGCAACTGGCAAGATAGTAAATATAAACATAAACGTTTTTTCGCTCATAGCCCCACACTAAGTTCGATGACTTGTGTCGTGGGTGCCGGAAACATTCACAACACACACAATCACACTCAGAACCGGAAACACAAAATTCCCTTGGGGAGAAAACTTGTGTTCCTTCCAAGAATCAAAATCAAATTACCCCTGTTTAGAAGTCGAACCCGCACCAAGTAAGCTAACAGGCAGTTCAAACTAACACTTTCACGCTCACAGCCCCACACTAAGTTCGATGACTTAGGTCATGGGTGCAGGAAACATACATCATCACGACTATTGTCTTGAACTCTTAAAGCCAACTTAACTCTAGGTAAAAAATCTTAGATCACAGCTATCCTCGAAAATGTTCATGAAACCCCGAAAAAAATACAAAATAAGCATTGTATTGGAAGGACTATTTTGCAGAGTCCGCCTGGGGCAGTACCACTCCATTGCCAGACATTCAACCGCCATGCAGTAGTGTGCAAATATTACTGTATTCCGGATTGAAGGGCAATATTTCCAGTGAAATTACAAGACTTAAAGAGATTTAACATCTAATACGAACACAGTGCTCTGCCGCACACAAGTTCTAAACTCTAGGAGACACTGAGCTGTAATGAGCAAATCGCGCCATCAGGCAAGCGAAAAGCTCGTCAGTCTCTCAATTAAATAAAAAAAGCTAGATATGTAATAGGCACCTCAAGTGAAACCACTTACTCGTAAATCAATAGTACAAAAAGGCGTTATTGTCCCAGCGTCTGCTAGTTCATAATCACCGGGGATATAAATCAGTGAGCACGCAACGTCACGGGCTCGTATTGTCTAATCAAGTTGTTTCGAGCAATAATCCTATATCACAGTTTAATGGTGCAGCTATATTTCTTAAGCAATGAGGACTATAACAAGTTATTCGCTTTTTTTATTGTGAGTCGGTGTTTCATTGATTTGGAAATTGCGCTTTAAGAAATTAGAGAATAATTAAACGCAAGCAAAGCTTAAAAAAACCGACTTCAACGCTTATATTTTGGTTTAGGATGGATCGATTTCGATTAAATGTATATGTGACCACGTCTGAAGTATAATCTACCAAACAAGAAAAAAAAATTCAATCGATTTATAATTGGCGGAGATATCGCGTTACATACATACATACATTACAAAAAACATACAGTCCAATTGAGAACCTCCATTTTTGAAATTGGTTGAAAACTAACTACTAAATCTAAACAAATTACAATAAAAATATACATCTATATCTTTCTTATATCTTCTTCTATCTATTGTATTAAAACATTATAACCCTTTCTTTGGTTGCCTAGTCAAAATCCCAGTGACGTATTCCTCAGTTCGGCATGACATGACAGTTGCAGGTTTCAAGGGCAATACATTGTCACAATGAGACTAAAGTAATTATAGGTCAAGTGTGTAAGTAACTCAGTTCTTTGCTGTATATAATATATAGTTTAAGTTAAGTTTTAACAAATATAGGTAATTGTATTGACTTAGCAACTGGTGATATAGTAAACACAAATATAAACATAAACGCTTGCCCACTCACAGCCCCACACTAAGTCCGATGATTTGTGTCGTGGGTACCGGAAACATTCACATCACACACACAATCACGACCAGAACCCGAAACACAAATTTCCCTTGGGGAGAAAACTTGTGTTCCCGTCGGGCATCGAACCCGATACCCCTGCTTAGAAGGCGAACGTCCACCCAACTAGGCCAACGGCCAGTTCAAATCAGTAGCGTCTTTGTGAAACATGTGAGTATATTTTTTTTATTTTTTAAAAGTACACTAAATAATAGAATAGGATTTTGCTTTGTAACAGATTTTCTACCCCTATAAAATATTGTATAGAATGTTATTTTTGTGTCTCCCTCCAGGATCCCACACTAAAAAAGTCCTGTGTCGTAGGATACCGTCTCTTCCGTCCACTGTTAAATATATAAAATCAAAAAAAATAAGGAAAAAAATAATATTATATGTCTAGTTACATAACTAGGATTAATTACACTTCAATTTATTTTGAATGAGAGATATATAATAAATCCTTAGAAAATCACAATAAGGCAGACAGGATAGTGTCGGAAATCTCAATCTTATCTTTCTTCTCACAATAATTCAAAACAATAAGGATTTAATAATAATGTTGCGATTGTCTAATGTTTACTAAAAACCTTCTATTCATTTCAGGCTTGAGCTCATCAACGTTTAACTGTCTCGTAAACAGCTGTTAACACGACGGTCTAGTGCAAGTTGTCTAGTTGACAGTCAAAGTTATAAACAACATTTCATCCAGTTAATAAGTTCAAATATGAACATTTTCACTCGTAAAGACAATCATATCATTATTATCTTATATATAATAAAAACAACATGAACATGGACAAGACGAAGATTATGTCGAACGTCCATGTTGTGCCCACTCCAGTATCACTTGGGAACTCGATGCTCGAAGTTGTTGACAAGTACGTTTACCTAGGCCAAACGGTCTAAGAGAAACTGTTAGGTTTATGTGAAGTTAAACAAATATAAATATTCGTCAGAACCGCGTGCTTACATATATAAATCAAAAGATTACACCACATTTAAAATTTGATATTTGATAAGTCGGTAATTCGTCAAAATTATATATATTGTCAAATCAGGATACAAATAAGGATCAAGTAAAAAATTGTCGTCATAATTACTAAAAATGTTTCCAGCAGCAATTTTTCAAAGCCAGTCATTCTAGGACAAGGGTTTTCTATCCTCGGCCATAATATCACTTTTTTTATTTTTTATGTTGGATTGGCAAGCATTGACCACTATCTCACCTGATGGAAAGTGATGATGCGGCCGAAGGTGTGACATGCTTGCCTAGAAGATACCTATTCACTCGAGACTTGAAGACTCCCAGATTATACCGTTCGGGGAACAAAGACGCAGGCAATGAGTTCCACTCCTTCGCTGTACGGATGATGAATGTAGAAGCAAAACGCTTTGAGCGAACTGGAGGTATGTCGACCATAAATGGATGACGCTTAATAGTTTGTCTTGTTGTTAGATAGTAAAAAGGGCATGGGGGAATTAAGTCATGTAATTCCTGTGCACACTCTCCAAAATGTAATCGGTTACCATCTATGAGATAAATAAACTAATCTACAAGAAACAAAACAAAAAACCATTTTGGTTTTCATCATACCCGATTTTATCAACCGATCCGAACTATGAGGATAGGAGCCGAGCTATATTAAATCACCCAATTTCCCTATCTAAGATAATTAGGGCACGATACGGCACATTTGACTAAACTGCTTTCCTTGCTATTACTTAGTAAAATATTGTTATTCCCAAATTAATTTGACGTCTTGCTATCAAGGTTATTTGGTGAACTGTCCCAATATTACAATTGTATATCGCTTGACCATATTTTAAAGCTAGGCCTTCACAGCAAGCGACAGAATTTCACAGAAACAATCACGGATAAAAGAAAAATTGGTGATTCTGAGAAGAAGGAACTTACTTAAATGTTATGAATATTCTGAGATTACGGATAAAAATAAATGTATTTTTACCGACTTCACAAAAAAGGAGAAGGTACTCAAGTCTACTACATTTTTTTTATTTTTTTTATGTGTTTTACCTCATAACTTCGTTCCACGTAAACCGATTTTGAATTTCTTTTTTTTTCCTTTGATAGATGTTGCTTTCGAATTGGTCCCATTTCAATTTGATCAAGATCTGACTAGTAGTTTTTGAGTTATCCTCAATAATTCTCAAAAATATTACACCACATTTAATATTTGATATTGGATAAGTCGGTAATTCGTCAAACTCACCTATCGTCACAATACTATAAATAAATACGCAATTCATCAAGTATTTTAAGTATACTGTTTACTGTAGAATCAAGTCATCCAATGTATCCTTTATGGGGATCCCTAATACGTTATTTGTAATGTACCTACGTTAGCCTATTTTAAATTATACAATAATTGAAACGCAAGCAAAGCTTAAAAAAACCGACATCATCGCTTAATATTGAAAATACGAATGAATTTTACATAGAGTTTATTACATACGTTCCTAATACCACTAACCGTGGAATGCCGATAATATGCTGTAATCACTAAAAATGATGTTTCTGCTGCTATAGTGTTTACCATTCTCAACCACATCACATCACTTATTATCAGATGAGATAGTGTTTAAACGCCTATAGACAATTCTACAGAGTCTCTTATTTAGTCTTCTGTGATGAATTTTAATTGTTAGTCACCACTTAGAACTAAGCGACAGATTTTTCTACTTGAGGGAGATAGATATACTCTTTATGAACACCTTAAATAACAAAGAACACAAATAGTACAATGAAAACAGTTTTTATAAAAGTGTAACAATAGGCGGTCTTATCGTTGAAGCGATCTCTTTCAGACAACCATTGAATGGAGAGGAATAACGCAAGGTAATAGGAGGGAAGGTATTAGTTTCATAGCATTACAAGGCTAGCGGAATGTAGCTATGTGCTTTCTTATGTGACTTAAACACACGTTAGCTTCGAATCTTTTGTGGGCCTTTGGATTTATTCATAAATCTGAGAGATCTAACATATTCATAGTATAAGAATATTAGTCAACATTAACTCCTATCTACATTAATATACAGCGGCATCAGCATACTGCTGGAACAAAATGTTTGTGAATAGATAAAGAAAATCAGCATAATTTGTTCCTCGTGGGTACTTCAGTGCCGCCTGCCTGTCACTCAGCATAAAAACATTGAAAAGAGTTGGCGTTGCACGTCAATGGTGGAAAAAGTAAAAAGTACAAGAAAAGTTAAAAGTACAGATTTTGGATATTATGATGAAAAATCTTCTCAATTGGCAAAATTTGTCGCCAAGAAGCAAAATGCTCGAATTTAGCTATCTTTATAGGTACCTTCAATGAAGCATGTCCTAGCTTCGGCCGCTTCGTCGCTTTTCATCAGGTGAGATAGTGGTCAAATGCTTACCTACCAGCTTAAAAAAATCTGAAACCAGTCCTGCCTGCACAGCACATACAAGCTTGTTTTAACATCTTCTCAATTGGCAAAATTAGTCGCCAAGCAACAAGAAATCCAAGATTGTGACAAAAAAAATTTGATTCTACCTCGACAGGTAAAAAAAATACTTATTCGTTATACTAGTTACGAAACTCAGGTTAAATATACACTAAATGCGAGGTTTTTACGAGAGTATTCGTTCCACAAATAAGTAAGCATCTGCCGCGCTTCACACAATTTCACAAAATTGTGCTCTTGTGCTCTTCCCCTAAAATGGATTGTCCATCAATTATCCTGGCAACTTACAACCTACTACTGTACGGATTTGGATGAAATTTGGCTCACAGATAGTTTATTATCGGGGTTAACCCATGAGGTGGGGCTTTTTACTTAATACAACGTGGAGGAAGGGGCAGAATCTAGTATAATAACAAGGTTAAAAACAGAAAGCCCAAGCGGCGGCGTCTGATCTAAGTTATAAGCAAATTGAAAGGCAGCTAGCCGCCCCGGCTTACTTACAATTTTATCTGATTTCTATAGGTATGACTCGAACTTTAAGCTAGGGGCGTACAGCAGTGATCGTGACAAGTGCGAAGACCTAGAACACCTATAAAAGTTTTTTTTTTTTTTTTTAATTTGTGACAGGCTAGTGTTTGACCACTATCTCACCTGATGGTAAGTGACGATGTGATCGAAGCTGGTAAACACACTAGACCTGGAATACGCAGGCTCTCAAGGATAACTGCCGAAACACCGTATTTGGCTTGGAGGCAGACTTTCAACTTGATGGTGGTAAGCTACTTTGGTAGCAAGCCAGGCGAGCAACTCACAAAATGCTCTACCACCTCTCTTTTTTTTTATGCTAAATAGGTAAGCATTTGACCACTATCTCACCTGATGGAAAGTGATGATGCGGTTGAAGATGTGACATGCTTGCCTAGAAGATACCTATTATATCTATAATAGGTATCTTCTAGGCAAGCATGTCACATCTTCGACCGCATCATCGGTATCTACCGATACTCTTGATTTGAAAACTCCCTGATTATACCCCTCGGGAAACAATGATACAGGCAATGAGTTCCACTCCTTCGCTGTACGGATGATGAACGTAGAACCGAACCGCTTCGAGCAAACTGGAGGTATGTCAACCATAAATGGATGACGTTTGACAGTTTGTCTGGTTGTGAGGTGGTAAAATGGGCATGGTGGATCTCTCTCTCTCAGCTGTCGCTTTTTGCTCGTCGATCAATAACCTCAAGACCTTGAAGCTGGTACTTCGTTAGAAGTGTATACAATAGTGTATTATTCCTCGTGATATACTGGTAATACGCATCTCCGTAAACCATGTAGAGTTCAGTGAAAGGTCTTGGAAGATGTAGAGGAAACTGTTATTTGATGAATCAATTAATAAAAAGCTAGTCACACTAATCCCACTAATTATTAAATCCGAAAGTTTGTGTGTAAGTATGTTTACTTTCACTTTACGCTGTAACCGCTGAACAGATTTGGATGAAATTTAGAATATATGTAGTTTCTACCTAGGATTAACACAAAGGTTACTTTTTAACTCGATAAACGAGGGCGAAGCCGCGGAGAACGGCTAGTATTTTATATGGGTGTGATTTTTCTTAATATAACATTCTCCCTGCCTAACTTTATAGCAATCCAGCCATTTTGGTGTGATTCAGCCGTTTTGGTGTGATTGAGCTACAAAGAAACCATCCAATCTTGCATTTTTCGTATTACTAGCGGGGTTCCACGGCTTCGCCCGCATTTATCTTCTTAAACCTATATGTTAATCTTTGGTATAAGCGTGAAGAGAAAACAAACGTACTTACACATTCACAGATAAACTTTCAGATTTATAATATTAGTGATTTAACGTCTCATGATTCTACGACGGACCGAGCACTAAGATAGGCTACTATCTTAATAGCTATTTAGTCCTACGCATTCGAATTGGACTTGTTAAAGGACCAAAGGTCAAGCCTTGCTCCCACCCTGCACCTCAATCTGACACAACATTGTTGCCCTAAATAAGGCCACAGATTCAACTGTGGCTATGTACCAGCAATTTGTAACCGGACATACAGCCCGGCCTACATTTTAATGGAAAAATAATTGAAATGCCGTGAATATGTTGGGACAAATTGGAGAATGTAACTCTATTAGTCATTAGCCTAGATCAGGTAGGTCTTATACACTGGCTATGTAATTAAAGTAAATAGATTTTCTTAGAATTCATTTCTATACTTAAACACTACAGTCTCGCACTAAGCTTGAAGACTTGTATCTCGGGTACCGGAAACATCCATCACACACATAATTACAACCAGAACCAGAAACACACATTAAGCTTAGGGAGAAAATAAAAAAAAAGCATATGGCCAGTGAGTATTTCGGGAGTCTTCTATGCTTTTTTTTATTTTATATATATATATATATATATATATATATATATATATATATATATGTGTGTGTGTATATATATACATAATTCTTCTGTACGTGTGTATGTGACTGAACTCTTCCTAAACGGCTGGACCGATTTTGATGATTTTTTTTGTATGTCCTCAGGTGGATTCAAGAATGGTTTAGATTCACAATTCAATCCGATAAATAACGTAAGAAATTATACCCGTGCGAAGCCTGGCGGGTCGCTAGTCCTACTATTATTATAAATCCGAAAGTTTGTGGGTAAGTATGTAAGTATGTTTGTTCCCTCTTCACGCTTTAACGGCTGAACGGATTTGGAATGTACATAGATTATACCTAGGATTTTTTCAAGTCGGTTACAAATGAATTATTTCTTAGGGCCAAAACTGCATTAAGCGTACGTCCCCGCGCGGTTCCATAGAAAAATGCTCGTGCGGCTCCACGCGACGGAGCACTTTTGTATGGAACCGCGCGGGCGTAGGCTTAACGCAGTTTTGGCCCTTAGTGGTTTGCCGTTTTTTAATTGAAACCCCTCGCAACCGAGATAGGTAATCGGGTCAAATTGAGCGGCTAGGTGATATCGGCTTATTTTTGACAAGCCAGTTGACGCAGAAGTCTCTGCCCTTTGCGACGTGGGTCCTGGGTTTGACTCCCGGCAGGAACACAATTTTCCTTCCCAAGGGGCATTTGTGTTTCTGGTTCTGGGTGTGATATGTATGTAGAACGTTTCCGGCACCCACGCTACTAGTCTTTGAACTTAGCGTGGGGCTGTGAGTGTGAATGCGTTTGTTTGTTATTTGGATTGATCCACTTACAAGACGATAACATATTGCTTATAAATATGATAGAAATAATAATATTATGGTTTACACCACTTTTTAATCCGACTATACTTTGTATGAGTGGTCGAGTTAACAACAATAAAAATTAAAGTTGCCAACTCGACCGTGCAGTCGAGTTCCGGTCGGTCGAGATAACAACCAACTCTAGTTATTTACAAGCAGCTGGAACAAAACAAATACAAGTAAAACTGCGGTTTTACTGTTATACTATATTATTATAATAATCTTCGGTTATTTAAATCGGATATCGACGTTAATGTCAATTTGCAATCTGTGTAGTGCAAGAGCTGGCAATCGTGCATACTGTAGTCCATTCAATTTTGTTATTATTACTGTAATGAATACTTATATCAATACAATACTACTTATATTAATACAAATGTAATAATATACACAATAAAAAAACAAGCTCATTCACACACAAAGCCCAGGTTTAGAGATTTAGATCGTGGGTACCGTAAACACTTACGTGACATATAATCTCATCACAATTAAAAACATATGATAACTACAATAAGGTTGAGTATCAATGCATTCTATAGATAAATCTGAAAAACAATGTACGTGCCTGAATTCACTGTAATAAGTAAATCCCTACTCCAATCCAAATGGCTCCTAAAATTATTTTAATATTTGTAATTAGTTCGTAAAATATTCTTGATTTTAATAACTGAGAATCAGAAGGGCAATTCTGGTAATTTTAAAACGGTCAAATTCAAGTTGGGATCTAGTATCGATCTTGTTATGTCACAAACACTATAAATATCGGTGTGTCGCGAAACCTACAAAATTACGAGAATTGCCCTTCAGACATAAAATTAATAAATAAAAAGTAGTGGCTCGGTGAGCTGAAGATCTCGCGTATTTTTCGAAATAGCTGAAATATGTGTTTCTACGTTTTCAAACACTATATCACCGCCATTTTGAAAAGAAATGCAATAACTTAATCGAAAAAAAACTATATACTTATCGAACCTGCTCACAAAATTTCACGAGAATCGGTCGAGAAATGCGACCTGTGACCAAGAGAACAACCGAAAATCTAGGCAAGCATGCTCCATCTTCGACCACATCGTCACTTTCCATCAGGTGAGATAGTGGTCTAATGCTTGCATATCGAAAATAAAAAAAAAATCCGCCGGAAGAAAGAAAGCAATTTTGCCCGAGCTGAAACAAAGACCTTCGCGTTCTCTCGGACAAAAATATCAAAAAGACTTATAAGAAAAATATTTGAGACCTTTGTAATAACAGCCGGCGGTTCCTACGCTATACATTTAATGTGCTGAAACATAAATGCCAATCCCAGCTATATATGTGTAAAAACGCATTTCGCAAAGTGAAAATATGTAGTAAAATTTATTCAAGATCTTAAAGTAAATAGCAAAGAAATAGTAATATAACGTGGTTAACCAACATTTAACCCTGTTACTGTGGTTATATACACAATCACAGTAACAGGATTAAATGTTGATTTACTGTCACTAGTGTAAAACTTTTTGACAGGGCTTATTTCTAAAATATCTTTATTTCGATAAGTACCTAGTTTTGACTTTGAAATTCAACCCTGGCCTTCCGAGATACATATAATTTTTTTTCGTTGGTTGGCTAGCTCTTCTGTTGATAAGTTATCTCAAAAATACATTTAATGTCAAAAATATTTACAATTGTTATATGTTTAAATTCTTGAAATACTGTGCTGAAATTATAAAATACATATATTTATATATTAAAAAAAAATAACCATTGCCAACACTGAATAAGTTATAGAATATTCTATAACTTATTCAGTATTCTAATATTGTTATTGTTGTATAATTATGAATATGAAACGATTATTTACAAATTTACGAAATAAGGAGAATAAAAGTAATAAGTCTTTAAATCTTTGTAGAGCGCTTGCCGAAGAAAATGTGGCCAGAATACTGGCTGGGTTTCCACGTTGAATAGCGTTACAAAATTTGCAATGTTATAAAAGCGGACATTCAGGTAATTCTGTTATTATATCTGTCAATTTGAAGAATAAGTCCCGACCTTCATAATTAAGTAGAATTTTGAATAGAAAAGTTTTACTATTAAAGTATTCGTGAGAATTAAACATTATAATACTATTAAATTGTGGCTATCACTCACGTCATGTCATCGATATTGTCGACCTAGGTTTCGAGCATGTACGATGCTCTTCTTCGGAATAATACGCGAGATCGCGACGAAGACTCAAGAAAAGTTTTGGTTTTTGGATATGGGGGTAAAACCAAAAACGCAAATTTTCCTTGGGGATATTTAATTTTTGTATTGTTGTCACTGGAAGTTTATCGACTACGACTTGAAATGGCTTGAATATCTGACTGGACGTTTTTTAATAGGTTTTACTTGACCTTGACTGCGACAGGTTACTAGAACTGGTTTTATGAACTTCCTAACTTGAAACTTGAATAGGTGACAATGGCAGTCTTGATAAAAAAAAGATCAAGCGATTGTAAATTGACCGGCAATAGATTTTTTTGTGCAAGTGAGAGAAGAGACAAACAAGTGTCTAGCCTGATGGTAAGCGTCACGCTTGCCCGTTACAGTTCAGTGACATCCAAATATTCATCCAAGCCATACATTTTTAATTTGACCTTTCTCTACTTCTAATATTTTGTAATAATGGCTGTAATATTGCGAATCTAGCAGTAGAGTCATCAACTCCCATGAATGCCCCTTTAGGGCCCATTTGTATAAACGACTTTGAATTTGTTTTTTTATTTTTTTTATTTTTTTACTAAATTTATATCTTTTCTATGCTCGATAGACAAGTGTTCAGGTGGATTCAAGAATGGTTTATATTTACAAATTGATCTGATAAATAATGTTTTTTTTATTTTACGCAGGTGAAGCCGCGGGAAACAAAAGTTTCTTATAATCATCGAGCAACTTAGGAGCAAGCGTGATCCCTAAAATGGCGCTACTACGGCATAATTAAGTGCAGGCATTTGCGACTTTGTCACATAACAAGCAAGTTATGTGATTGTAAAGTTTCGAGATATTGCGTTACCGATAAGAGACCCGTTTACTGCGTTCCTGGAAGTCTCGGAATCAGGTAATTATATTATAATGTGAACGAGAATGGTTATTATACTATTTATACTAAATAATCATATTACATTATTACTTAATCAACACATGTATAGCGTTATATTGGATTGCCAATCCAATCCAAAGCTGGAGTGATCTTATGTATTGCAGAATATTAATACTACTATTACTTAAGACTATGGTATGCAAATACTAGTTAACCATTTGAAATAGGTTTAAAATCATTTATTTTTATACTAGTTAATAACTAGTCGGTATCTCTTTGGTGTACAATAAAGACATTTTTATTGTATTGTTTTTTATCTAAATTAATTAACTAAATTAATTAAATGAATTTTAGAGTTTCGCTGCGCAAATAAAAAATGGCATTGCTGAATTTTTATTATTTTCTAAAACTTATAATTCTTCGAGTTTTAATAATGGGTTATTAACCGTTAAAACATAATAAACGTGCATGACTGTAGGCAAATCATACAAAGATGAAAAACGAGATTTTCGTTTTCGCTCTTAAACTCCAATGGAAGTACTATCGCTTTGCTAGGGTATGACTTGGAAAATGAAAAGATTTATGATCCAGTCATAACTAGATCTTGTATCTTTCACTAGACATTCACTATGACAGTTTTATAAACTAATAAATACACTTGAAATCTGTTTTTATGTGACAGTGGTGGTACTGGTAAAAAGGACGAAGTTTACGGAGCCTAATTAAAAAAATTGGCGGCGTGGCTAATCAATTTATTACTATTTTAAGATACTGGCAGGAGTTTTGCCGTGAAAGTAAAAAAACGGCGTTGTTTAAAAAAAAACAAGATTGCGATGCCAAAATTAAAAGATAAAAAAGGTATTTACATAGTGATTTGTTTTAAATCTTATTTTTAACTTTCTTTTAATCTATACGTAATACAAGGAGTAATCCTAAATAGGCGACAATATGGCGGAAGCTCGGAATGCCACCAAGGAGAAAAGGCCACCTTCAAACTCGGCGCATTTCTAATGGTATAGTAAATAGTAAATAAATTATATGCTACTGTGCGTTAATACGCTATAACATATTTACAAGATAGGCCAGTTTGAGTACAGTTTACTCCAAACTCTCCAACGACACAACAAACTATGAAAACCGTGCATCGTAGAACAAAATAAAATTAAATCTTGATTTAAGTAAATCTAAAGCGATAAAATATATCGATTGTAACGTAGGTGGTCCTAGATAGCTGCTATTAAATAGAATGCGTCGATATTTCAAAACCAGTTTCAACGCGGTTAAGAAAAATTGCAGTCTACACACATTTTTCACCGGTTCTTTTTATATTTATGAGTCTGTTAGCTTTCAGTACTTTAGCTACTTATAAGTAAAGCTTAACCTTAAAGAGTATTTCGACAAATAAGATGTCTCAAGAGCTTTTAATATTTTTTATGTTATATAATTAACTAGTATTGTACATACATTGTTGATTACTAAACCTTAAATGTTTGTGTACGATCTATGTGTTATATTTTACCTATATATATGTTTATTATTGTATGTTCGAAATGAACAAAGCTGATGGAACTATTTTATTATGTAAGAACTATATTTGTACACAGTTTTACAATTCTTATTCTTATTCTAAGTCTTTTTTCAGGCGATCTATCGGATTTTAACAATAGATGCCTGTACAATTCTAATTAGCCCGTCAGTTAGATTTTATCAAAAAGATTAGTCACGTATTTTTCTTTTGTCAATTAAACAAAAATATACGACTATATAGTACACTAGCTGTCCCGGCGACCTTCGTTCCACCTAACAGTCAATGAATGTGCATGTTTAGGAAGCCATACCCGGCATGCGTTACAATGTCACGTGACTATATTATTACCTCCTTCATGTTTGCCTAGCACTTTACCAAATCCAAGTGACGTTTGAGAAAATGGAAAGCATGTCGAAATGTAGAAAAAATTATAACGTTCTTAAAAAGTATCCTATGTCCGTCTCCTGGTTCTAAGCTACCTCTCCACCAATTTTCAGCAAAATCGGTTCTGCCGTTCCTGAGTTATAAATAGTGTAACTAACACGACTTTCTTTTATATATAGTACATATGTACACTTGACAAGCTATCGGCTTAAACTGGTAAGGGTATAAAATGATTGAGAGGTTAAGCGATTAGATATTTACTGAGTAAGCGTGCTCCACCTTAGACTACATCATCACTTTCAACAGATGTGATAGTAGTCAAACTTTTGCTTAGCCAGAAATAAAAAATAAGAGGTAGTGACTGCCTAAAAATTAATACATGCGAGACGTGAGCTGCCGATGCACAATTATAACATAGAGATTCCGCAAATTCGCCAGGTAAGCAGCAAAAGTGTTAAGCTAGCGTTTGACCTGGCAGTTTCGTCTTAACAGGTGGTACTAACGTAATTAATGATGTGTTCGAGGCCACACGGTAGGCCTAGAATGCCTCATCTCAATAGCGTGCCACTTCGACAGATTTTTCTACTTAAAGGTAACACTACCCACCACTGTATTTCATTACAGGATAATTAGCCAGTTGAGGTAAAATCTCCATTGATTTCATCACGATGTTACCTTCAACTTTATCATTCAGTCATTTATTAATATTTCCGTAAGCGAAATAAACGCTCCGTTTACAATCGCTCTAAGCTCCGTCGTGACCCACGGGTCGGATTCGGGAACAAGCAGAGCGCATGATGGGTGAAATGCATCAAAGCCTGTTTGGGTACAGACTGCTTACAATGGTTAGATTTATTTATAGAAGGCATAGAGTTTTACAGGCAGTTAAACGGAGCCAGTTGAGATGGAAACAGTCGACAGACAAGGCATGTTCGCTCTTCGTAACGTTTTGCTCTTTTTTTCTGTATTGATTTTTAAAAGCTTTCATTTAACTTGTAATTTATGTTTGTCCGGGTCTTGCAACTGAATTTTAAATCAGTTATTAAAGATAATAAGATTTAAAATTCAGCAGTCACTGATTGTGCTGAAATTTGGTATACATGCTTATTTTGGATGACAGTGCATGGTTAGCTATGTGACGTCACTCTAATTCCAATATGGCGTCCTTCTAAAAGCTTGTTTTTAAAAAAGTTTTTAACAAATGGCTTATATTTACAAATTTAACATTAAAATGACTAGTTGGCACAGTGGACCTCTGTCCTGTGCTCCGTGGAGCCCGAGTTCCATTTCCGGCAATGAGACACATTTTCTTCGCAAGGGACATTTGTGCTTATGGTTCTGGGTGTGATTGTGTATATGATGTAAATGTTTCCGGCAGCCACGATACAAGTCTTTGATAGTGTGGCAGTGAGTGTAAAGTGTAAACGCACAATGACACCCAGAACGTAAACGTTTTCTGCAGGAAAATGGCGCTTCTGTCGGGAATCGTAGCAATTACCGACTACACCTAAAAACCATTAGTGACCATTATTGGTCTACCGAGTTTATACAACGTCAAGATTGGGAATTATTCTTTACAATATCAAAGAACAGATATAGACTATTTTGAGTTTAATGAATGCAAAAACGTATTAAAACAATATAAAATTCATTAAATTACTCATTTAAATTATCATAATTAACTACCACAAGCGTCAATAAAATATAAAAAAGTATGAAAATACTAATATATATAAAAATAACATTAAAAGGTCAAACACGGATACATAAATTGCTAATGCTCAGTGTTGTCTTTAATTTTAGGGTTCCTAGATTTTTTAGAGAAACGATCACTCACAGACCCATTATATTATACAAAGTAATGTTTTTTTTTTATTTATTAATACCAACTACGTTTGGTACGCCATTGGAATAACGATCTTGTCCTAAAACTCATGGTTTACTCGCAGAACGTCCCATTCACATTTGGTCACGCAGTCGCAAAACGTCCCATATTTAATTTTAACCTAAACTGCTAAGTAGAATATTATAATAAGAATGTGTTCAATAACACTTTTCATTCTATCTCTATTATCGCGAAGACACTTTGTTCTTGTGTTATTTGAATAGCACTCACTATATTACACTGTCACATTACTACACAAACTCAAAAGTTTTAGTTCTCTCGAGTCTTCTAACAAAGTCTGTGTCGTCTCTCCTGGCCACGGCCAAAACGTTGAGGTTATGTTTATACGAGAAAACCGGGTCTTTGCGCTTTTATTTTCAAAATAGAATTATTTTACTAACCTCGACGTTTCGCCGGAATAAGTGATTGAAGTTCGCGAAAGTATATAAATAAAAATCGTTGAGGTTAGTCAAAATAATAATTTTGAAAGTAATAATTAAACGCAAGCAAAGATTAAAAAAACCGACTTCACCGATTTATCATCGGAACCTTGATCAGATTTAATGTATAAACACGCATTATTGACTATAACTCAAAAACTAGAAATCACCTTGATCAAATTTCAATGGGACTACATAAAAAGCACCGGCTTTCAAATAAAAAAAAATCATCAAAATCGACTCACAACGAAAGAAGTTATGAGGTAACTTTTGAAGTCGGGTAAACGATAACATCGTCAAAGTACGCATTATTCGTCACAAAAATACAGTCGACTTGAGTACCTCCTCCTTTTTTGGGAAGTCGGTAAAAAACTTAAACTATTTAATCCGGCTTTCTCATAAATCAATACATATCTCATGTCAGCAAAACAATAATGGCTACTTAACATTTGAGTAAAATAAATATGGAAACGTTATGTAACGCCGTCTATATCTCACTTGACTGCACTTGACTCGTCGATTTTATTTATTAACAAATTTTGGCGCTAATTGGGGTCTGTGACTCAAACTAAACCGAAACCTGAACGACTCTAGATTTATTGAGAACTTGTTTAAAAAACACATTCATTGCGACGATCCCACGCAGATAGAAAGCAATAATATGTTAAGTATTGGATTACGTAAAAATGTTACAATCCAGTCTGTTTTCGAATTGAGATGTCGCTTTATAAATATGCAGGGAATATTAATAATATTGGTATCGCTTTAAGCTTACATTTGACAGAAAAATGTTATTTTGGCTATTGCTGTCAATGTGGTACTGATGACTGTCTGTTGTGGACCAGCTTCGTTACCAGGGTATCTCGTGTGCCAGAGTTGGTGAAGATTTTCTGCTCTACCATCTTTGACAGAGTCATTCGGGTTTTTATCAACGTAAACAAATCTTTTCTCCCGAATGGTCTGATGCGTGACGATAGTAAATACGAACGGGCCTTATTTTAATGCGACAATGGGACGTCATTTCATGTGAGATTTAACTCGTACTACATTTACTCCGTCACAACCACAGAGATTGAGTACACAACAACAAAGCAACTAGTAACGCCGTAGCGGCTGGCGAACAGCGCCATAGCAGCCCCATGAATCAGAACCATACGATAACTCAGTTTCCGTACGTTACGGTTAGTTATCGTTCGATGAAATTTATTTTTAAAGAGAAAGTTATCCAATCGTATTGATGCGGTAACTTACCGAAAAATTCTGAATTCTGAATTTCTGGTTCGGCTGACCAGCGCAGCTCAAGTAGCGAAAATTTGGGTATCTCGGGAAAGGTTATATGTGTTTGAACCGTTTGGCGTTAAAATGAACACTGGGTGATATCCTAGTTTTACCATTAACATACCAGAAAAACGAGTTTTACCATAACCATACCAGTAAAAAAAGATTTACCATAACCATGCCAGTAAAACGAGTTTTACCATAACCATACCAGTAAAACGAGATTTACCATAACCGTACCAGTAAAACGAGTTTTACCATAACCATACCAGTAAAACGAGTTTTACCATAACCATACCAGTAAAACGAGTTGTACCATGGATGATATAAATTAAAAAAAAAAAACAATAAAATCGGGGTAAACAAATGAATATCGGAGTAAACAAATGAATATCGGATAAAACAACTTTAAATCGAGATAACATCAATGAACATCGGGGGAAATAAATTAAAAATATTAAATCACTATGTCAGCTGTGACAGCTGTCAAACTCATATTATAAGCTGTCGGGCCTATAGAGAGCACTTAGAATATAGACCAAATGATGAGCAAAAGCTCATTTCATTTCCAGAATATATCGGAGTGAGAAATGCTGGTAATAATTTCGCTCAACGTAGTGGCAGTATTAGCATTACGCTTCTGAGGTCCTATTTCAATGCCAGCAGAATATCGGATACGTTTCTAACTGGTAGTGAACTGAAGCACTTGAGTTACCTATAAGCTTGTAGTGAGCGATTTTTTTATTTAGTTCAGTTTTACAAAATATAGGTCACATAGTATATTCTTTAAATGAACAATGAAAGTATTGTATATAGATAATATTGCTATTGGTGTGGTCGCACAGCCACAGAGACCTTTAGTAAATTTAAAAAAATAAAGAAATGTGATTTATAAAAAGGATAGAAAGATCAAGTAAATAGGAAATGAACGAATGCCTACTGGTTATTTTAGCACCGCATATTCCGTTTTGATTTCGGCCTTCGTTGACGCTTCATTTTTCAGTCCTTATTAGAATAATACATAGAAATGACGTATAGTAAAAATAAAATTACTTGTCAGGTTTGTTTTTACTAAATTGTTAATTAATTATTATTGTCTTATTACGACCCGTCTGGCCCATCTACGTTTCAATTTATCATTTTATTGTTATACATATCTCATTTTAATTAAATATAAACAAAGTTCTTTATAAATGACCTCAGTTTCTATATAGGTATCATAAATATTGCTCAAAAACATGTATCGCGGATTAAAAAATATTACATCCGAATTTACAACCAAAACCAGAGACAACTACTTTTTTTTAAGAGAAAATCACAGTTTTTTCGTGAAGAATCATAATCGTTTATTCGCATGGGCCCCAAAGAGGCACTCATGAAAGTTATTGACTCTACTGCCAGATTCGCAAAATTACAGCTATCTAAATATGTAATCCCCGGAATCGAACCGCGGCACCCGCATCGTAAAATGCTGGCATATATCAAAGTACGCCAACGGCCCATTCTATGTTTTAGCATCATAAACACTTGCAAAGGGCTCATCTAATTATAGTATAACTGACCAGGTAATTTAACAAAATTAATGGCACACTAACAAGAAATTACAAATGATACAGAACATTTGCCCTATCACCCACACCTACGTATGCTAATCTGTGTATATGATGCTCGGTAAAATATTTACGGTAAATATTACCCAGGTAAAGGTTAACCGGCTAACTAATGAGTCACTCGTGAGGTTGCTTTGAAATTTATCTGGTAATTTATCGCAATATTGGTAAACCTACGCAAGTCGCGCTTAAGCAATAGGGGGTATTAGCCGACTAAAAAGGGGAGGTTTTCTTTTCAGAGGCGTGATTCTTCCGAGATTTCTTGGCTACTTTGAATGATTCATTTTCATCTTTCGTCTGGGCGTTGCTTGTCAGATGGTCCCATACATTAGTAGCTAGCCGCATCTTCGATATATAAGTAGATTATTTAACAATCTCTAATAATAGGAGACCTATCATTGACCTAACTTAAGTTTTTTCTTTTGCAAGTGCCTCTTCTTTACCAAGGATAACATATATTTTAACTATTTGCGCTACGGGCCTATTGTCTATTTTTTTTTTTTTTTTTTTTTTTATGCCTGATAGGCAAGCATTTGACCACAATCTCACCTGATGGAAAGTGATGATGTGGCCGAAGATGTAGCATGCTTGCCTAGAAGGTACCTATTCACTCTTGACTTGAAGACTCCCAGATTGTACCGTTCGGGGAACAAAGACGAAGGCAATGAGTTCCACTCCTTCGCAGTACGAATGATAAACGTAGAAGCGAAACGCTTCGAGCGAACTGGAGGTATGTCAACCATATATGGATGACGTTTGACAGTTTGTCTTGTTGTTAGATGGTAAAATGGACAAGTTGGAATTAACTCATATAATTCCTGCGCACACTCTCCAAAATGTATACGATAGAATACCGATAGGCTCGCGACCTTACGTCGGTGACCGAGACTCTGCAATTTGGACTCGACCAGCTTATCATCGCCAATGAGTCTTTTTGCTCGTCGGTCGATGGACTCAAGAGCTTCAAGCTGGTACTTTGCGGATCCATCCCACAAGTGGCCGCAGTACTCCATACACGATCGGACTTGAGCTTGATATAAATTAAGAAGCTGCCCCGGTGTGAAGTACTGCCTAACCTTTGCGAGGATACCCAGTTTTTTAGCAGCCAGCTGAGCTCTGGCTTCGATGTAGGTACCAAAGTTTAGGCTCGACGACAAGGAAACGCCAAGAAGCTCGAGTTTATTTGCTATCGGTATTGATACATTCTGGAAAGTCGGAGACAGGTGAAAAGGTCTCCGTTTAGCGGAGAAAAGACACGCCTGTGTTTTAGACGCATTAAAACGAACCAAGTTGGCATCGCCCCACTCGGCCACGGCCAACAAGCTCGAATTTAATCGGTCTATCATCCCCTCTCTGAGAGACTGGACTTGTACCTCGCCAGCTCGTGCATTGGATACGTATCTTTCGACAACAGTGCTATCATCTGCATACCCAAAGATACCGGGCTTGAGCAAATCGTTGATGTGAAGCAAAAAGAGCGTTGCCGAAAGAACAGACCCTTGAGGTACCCCGGCATTAATTACCATTAGATCGGACGAGCAGCCGTCAACAACCACTCGAATCGATCGTTCCCTCAAGAAGTCAGATATCCAAATACATAAATCGGGAGGTAAACCATAAGCTGGAAGCTTGCCAATAAGGCTATCGTGCCAAACCCTGTCAAAAGCCTTGGAAATGTCAAGCGAGACTGCGAGTGCCTCGCCGTGTTTCTCCAAGGCCTCGCTCCATATGTGAGTGGCATATGCAAGAAGGTCTCCTGTTGACCGGTTCTGGCGAAACCCATATTGCCGGTCACTCAGAAGATCATTTGCTTCAAGATAGCCAAGGAGCTTTTTGTTCAGTACACGTTCCATTGTCTTACAGATAATGGACGTGACTGAGATGGGCCTATAATTGGCCGGGTCGGCACGACTTCCCTTTTTGGGCACAGGTTGCACGTTGGCAGACTTCCAATCTTTAGGTACTTGACCAGTCTCCATAGAGAGGCGGAACAGGCGTGTCAGAATTGGAGTCAACTCAGGCGCACATGTCCTCAAAACTACAGCTGGTATGCCATCAGGGCCACTGGCCTTGTTCACGTCCAGATTGCGCAGCGCTTTACGTACATCTATCTGTCGAATGCGGATTTCCTTCATGGACGACTCGCAGACAGATAAACTAGGAGGCACAGCGCTACCAGCATCAAGACGAGAAGATTCCGCAAAGAGTGAAGCAAACAAGTTAGCTTTCTCCTTTGCGGTGTGAGCCAGTGACCCATCAGGCTTCAGCAGTGGAGGCAGTGAGGGACGGCAGAAGTTCGCTTCAACCGATTTAGCCAGGGACCAAAATGCTTTACTCCCCGCGGGATAAGAAGCAAGTTTGGCACCTATTCGGCTAATGTGGTCGAAACGAGCCTTCTTTAGAACCTTCTTGCAGGACTTGGCAGCTTTGTTGAAGGCTTTCTTCTTTTCACGAATGTCCTTAGCTTTACGGATTCGAGCATCAGCCCAAGCGGTGTAGGCCTCATGTTTTAGCGCTACTGCGCCATTGCAGTCGGCCCCAAACCAAGGGCGAGCTTTGCTGGACAGAGGTACATCTGAGAATGGAATAAAGTATTCCATACCTTGACGCAAAACCTCCACCACAGCATCCGCGCATGCAGAGGGATCGCTAGAAGAAAAGCATACTTGCCGCCAAGGATAAGATGCATAAAATGAACGCATTTCATCCCAATCTGCCGACTTGTATCGCCACACCCGCCGAGTGCCTATTGGGCTGGGGTCGGGCGGGGAATGGACTGATACAGACTTCACCAGACAGTGGTCGGAGCTACCAAGGGGTGATGAAACCGACACTGAGTAGCGGTCTGGGTCTGTTGTCAGCAGAAGGTCCAAGCAATTGGCTGTGTGGCCATCAACATCAGGTATCCTTGTTGCCTCTTGGACCAGCTGAGTGAGGTTGTGCGTCAAGGCTAACTTGCGCATCTCTCGCCCAGCATGGTCAGTAATCTGGTATGGGAATATCCACTCCTGGTGGTGGGCATTAAAATCCCCCAGAAATACTAATTCGGCAGAAGGATACCTCAGATGCGCCACGTCGGCCGCCTCACTGAGGTGTGTAATGAGCCTGGTTGTCTCCGCATCTCCATTGTGCGAACGGTAGACACAAACATAGAGAATTTTCTCTATGCCTGTATCCACCAAAATCCATATAGTCGAAAAGTTGGGGTCTTCAAGGTTACGGAGACGCCGATAGCAGATGTCATCGCGCACGTACACGCAGACACCCGAGCGTGACTTGAATTTATGCTCAAGGGTGTAGCCTGGGTATGCTAGGTACGACGCGTCAGCTGGACATCTGATCTGCGTCTCCGTGAGGAACAGTAGTTGCGGTTTATCGGTCTCTAGGTGGTAGTGGACCGAAACGACATTGGAGTGCAAGCCTCGAATATTAGAGAGGTGCACTTGGAGGGAGAGGACGTGCTTCCGCTGTCTAACCGTGTTCTTTTTCAATCTGTTCCTCATATTGTTTTAGTGGTTTGGTAGGAGGTTAGAGATGGGTCGCGGCGCTACTCGTCGACTCATGGCACACAACAATTCACTACAACAATGGGGCACCAAACCGGAGACCGCGGGGACGCCCGAGCCCCCCCAAGAATGTCCATCGGGTCCTCTCGTCCGGTCGCCAACCGGCACGATGGCGCACTCCTGGGATTTTTCGCTAGATGGCGGGGCAGCCTTTCATGAGTGGCTAGCTCACTACTTGGGCCCCCTACTATCTGCGGTCGGCCAGCGGAGAACCGTGCCTCGGATCCCGCTGCTCTCCGAGTTTGGTAACCTGATGCAGCGTAATTGTGTATGCCAATTCCAGTCTGAGCGAGCTTCGCAACTAAACCCAGTCCTTCCTCGGAACGGCTAGCCCGGACATCATGATGGAACGCGAATCGCTTGGCATCATGACTTTGTCCGGGGGGTGGTACGTAAGCCGGCGGCCGAAGCCTCCCACCACTTATCTAGTTGCTCCTTTGGCGCCACCCAGGAGTCACGTGTAGGACATCGAGGGCTAAATCCTACGGACGTGAGCAACATGAACCCCCATTATTAACTATATTTCTAGAACTATATTTCTTAAACTAATTTAAAACCACTACAAACGCATTCACACTCACAGCAGCGCACAAGTTCAAAGACTTATATTATGGGTGCCGGAAACATTTACACATACGCATTTAAACTCAGAAACAGATGCACAAATGTCCCTTGGGAAGGAAATTGTGGTCCTGCTTGGAATCGTAACCAGGACGCCGCGCGCCGAGGGCAGAGACTTGACCACTGCGCCAACTGCATCGTAAAAATGTTTTGTTTCTCTTTGAATTAAACATAAATGAACCTTATTCATTCGGAGTATTGTCGGTTTTAAATTGAAATAGATTGCAACAGTTATGTCCCAGGGGGTGAGAAGGGCTCTGAAGATGATAAATCTAGGAAGCCTGAAAAGATACGAGTCTCAGATAGTTTAATACTTCTATGGATATACACTGGAAGTTAAGGAGACAGGTGGTGGGATTTGATATCGCACTCTCTGTGGCAGCAGACTTCCATTACCATGGGGTTTTCAATGCCAGAAGTAACCTCAACAAAAACTATGATAGGCCTCACTAAAATTAATTAAAGTTCTATGTTCTTTGAACTGACCTGCGCGCGTCAGCCTTCTAAGCAGCGGGTATCGGGTTTGATTCCCGGTGCTCACACAAGTTTTCTCTTCAAGGAATTTATTTTTTCTAGATCGGATGATGATGTGATGATGTGAATGTTTCCGGCACCCACAATACAAGTCATCGAACTTAATGTGGGGCTGTGAGTGTGAGGTTGTAAGTTTTTGAATTATTTTTTTTCGTAAGTATTTCTACATACGCCCGCGATCTCTAAGGGCCAATTAACTATATACATCAAATACCTAAGTTACCTACAAGGCATCGAGATTATAGGTGACTCGAGTGCTCAAGCCCATTACCAGTGTTCCCATCATGCTGGCGGCATTTTGTTGTGATTGTGTCTTGTATCCAATTTCTGACCACTTAGTTGCCTCAACAACTAACCTGTTTCCTGGTTCTCCGTAAACTTACGTCAACAACCAAGTCATGAACTGTGTCCAGAAAGTCCAAGACCTTTCTATGAAGCCACTTCCTAAACCGTCCAAGCTCCAGCACGCCGTCTACGCCGATTGGGATTTCGTGACGCTTATATCTGATGTTAGCACAATGTTCCGATAAATCAAGATGGCTAATCAATACAACGAGATCAAAACGCTCAGCGTTCCCACGAAATCGAGATATATGCGATGGCGAAATAGCAACAGTGGAGACAGTAGGGTTACTCATGATAGAGCACAGTCATCATTATTATGTGTAGGTAAGAGTATTTATGGTTTTTAAGCTAACACGGTCATACTGCGCCATCTTTGACGCGTCAAAGTAAACCACCATCTTTATAGAAACGGTTTGTTTGTTGGTCACATTTCTTATAAGCTGCGAGAGCCGGTTTCGATTCACGGTGGTAGCACAATTTTTCTCCATAGGTAAATTTGTTTATGGTCGTAATTCTGTGTGTGATGTGAATGACTGCATTCTGCTTCTGTATCTGCAAGACTAACTTAACTTAGTGCGGTGCTTTGAGTGTGATAGCGTTTGTTTGTTTCTTTTGTTTATATTATGATATTTACACAATGTTATATATTTTGTTACTCTGTAAAGCTTGTTGTGATGTCATTCTTAAATTATAAATCCGAATGTATGTTCTTAAGTATGCCACTGAGTTTGTCCTCTTTTATCGCGAATTTGGAAGAAATTTGGAACGGCATTAGAGTTGAAATTGCAATGGATTTCGATTTGAAATCTACGCTTGCAATCCCTATGCAGATCCAGAGTAAATGCCATCTAATAATATATAATATAAAATTCTCGTGTCACAGTTTTCGTTGCCATACTCCTCCGAAACGGCTTGACCGATTTTGATGAATTTTTTTGTGCTTATCCGGTATCTATGAGAATCGGCCAACATCTATTTTTCATCATCATCATCATCATCACTTTTCATCATTATCAACGCGGGTGAAACCGCGGGGCGCAGCTAGTAATATTATAGTATTATGTACCACCCATACTGCTTTAACATTTACTGTGCCCTAGGACCAATTTCGGCGCGCTGTTTTGATTTGGGATTTCTGATATCCGTTTCATTAGTTCCAAATGGAATGAATGATCTAAATTGTATGCCTGGTCCAATTTATTGCGTTTTACTCAGAATATTATTAGGAATTTAGCATATCAAATTGTCTTGGGATTGGATGATATTGGGAATAAGCCTACATTTATTATGATTTTAATCGATTGTTTACGTTAATGCATTGTCGAAAATAAAACTTATTAAAAATAAAAACAAAGATTTGGTTAGGGACTGAAAGAGTCGAAATGTGCTCAAAATGCTAGATTGTATTTTGTTCATGAATTAAGTCTCGCTGTACAACGACGTAACGCAGCCAGCATTTTGGGCACACTGCCGACCAACGATTTTTTTCCGTAGGTAAGTAGGTTAGTTAAGTTTTTATATAGATAGTACTGTCTATACATGTTTTTCATAACTTCCATGGTCCCATTGTAATTTGATCAAGATCTGATCAGTAGTTCTTGAAATATCGTCAATAATGCGTATTCTGTGCACTATTTTGACGATGTTCTCGTTTTTAACCGACTTCAAAAGTTACCTCGTAACTTCTTTCTTTGTGCGCCGATTTTGATGATTATCTTTTTATTTGAAAGCTGATGCTTTCCGTGTGGAAATTTTTGTTTGGTCAAGATCTGATCACTAGTTTTTGAGTTATTGTCAATAATCTGATCAAGGTTCCGAAGATAAAGCGGTGTAGTCGGTTTTTTTAAGCTTTGTTTGCGTTTAATTACTGTTTATTCGAATGATATTAAATATGTAATTATTTAAAAAAACATTTTTTTTTAATTAATCATTCATTATATTCAGGATTAATCAAAATACAGATTTAGCTAAACTACTTACCTAATACAAAAAGAAAAAAAAACATTAGATACGTTTCATAAATAAACTAAAAGCAGTAAATTATTTTTTTTGTTTTAAATGTTCCGAAGTTAAAGCGGTGTAGTCGGAATTTTTAAGCTTTGCTTGCGTTTAATTATTGTTTATTCGATTGATATTAAATATGTAATTATTTAAAAAAAAAACATTAGATACGTTTCATAAATAAACTAAAAGCATTTTTTTTTTGTTTTAAATTAATAGAAGCCACTATTAATCTGGTTTTAGTCTTTCAACTTTCATCTTGTTCCGCATTCCATACGTTGCAAGTAAAGTTGCTGCAATCAGAAAGATATGGTTCCAAAATAAAAACGATCATTTAATAAAAAAACAACTATGTGTTAATTATTAATCCGAAAGAGAGTACTGCTATAAAACAAATCAGAGCGAAAGCTGATTGTATAGTCATTAAATACTTTATTGATATTGGCTTGACATCTCTAATGTGGCTCTATCTGGAGCAGCGAAGGTAATAATAATTCTAGAGCAGAGGAAGTCATTAAAGCAAGCGAAACCGATCGTTTATCTAAACGACGTATGTACAGATGGCTACGTTAACTTGTAAATAGGTGTTATAAGCTATCCTTAAGAGCCAGACATTCTAGGGTTCGTGTTTATCATCCTCCATGTTTGGGAAATAATTATATAACTAAAGTCATGGTTACTTGAGAAGTTGATAAAACCTTTTATTGTATTAAGGAGATTTTTAAACATATTTTGGCTCCACAATCTTGTACATTTTGCTAGTACCAGATGATAAAATTATTCAAGTATCCTACTAATTCAGCCCTTCTTACTAATATTATAAATGTGAAAGTTTGTGTGTGTGTGTGTGTGTGTGTAAGTGTATATTTGTTTCCACGTATCTCCGTAACGAACAAACCGATTTTGATTAAAATTTGAATGTTGATAGTTTAGGTTCTGGAATAACACATAGCCTACTTTTAATTCCTGATCCTCATCCTGACTCTGACTCTGTTCTTGTGTTCTTCATAATAACACTCACTAACACTATATTACACTACCACGTCACACACACATATACACTAAATCAAGACGTTTAGTTAACCCTTGTGCGTCAACCCTTCGTCTTGAGGCATTAAGCGGTATTTTACCGGCTTCAAAAAAGGAGGAGGTACTTTGCTCGACTTTATGTATATAGGTATATATTATATATGTATGTTCACATATTTCTCCCCCGTTTGTGGACCGATTCTCAAAATTAGTTTTTTGTTTGGTAGATTATACTTCAGAGGTGGTCCTCTGAAACCAAAATATAAGCGGTGAAGTCGTTTTTTTTAAGCTTTGCTTACGTTTAAATTATAAATTAAAGACGTTGCGTTTAAGTTAAGACTATCCAATTAACTTATCTTTATATGCCGAAATGGACGGAATGGTGCCTTCATTCGGTATTCGGTCCTCTATTGAAGCGGATAAAGTGGATAAGTGCGTATTGGCATTAAAACCAACACCACGACTGTACGAGGTACGTACAGCGGTTACTGCTTTTCTATCATTAATGGTTTCATTACAACATCCGCTGTCTCGAGCTCGCCATGGTGAAAATAGTGAGCAAAACTCAGCCTTATCTCGAATTGTGACTTAATTTACAATTACATATAGTACATACACGGTAATTACATGTGATAAAACATATATACGATAAATGTGGCTAGTTTAATTTATTCTGCTATTACTATTAAATACTATTACTACTATTAAAATTATGTATTAGAAATAAAGAATGTATAAAAAAAAATGAATGAAAAAAATGCGCCGCCGAGTTTCTTGCCAGGTTCTTCTCGAGATGGCTGTAATTTTGCGAATCTGGCAATAGATTCATTAACTTTCATGAGTGCCTCTTTGGGGCCCATATGAATAAACGATTTTGATTTTGATTTTATCTAGTTTAAACATTGCGTTAATATTTTTTACTTATTTTATTACGCCACCATCCTAACATTCACTTTTCATTTATATTTCAATCTAAAGATATTTTGGAAGAGAACGCTCCTAGAGATGAGACCGCATATTGCACCTACGGCACGATACTCGATTTTTTCCATTTACCAAATGTTATTCCAGATTAAGGTTCTTAGTCGTCGGTAGTTCGAAAACGATGAAACTCGCGACTTAAAGACTCCCATATTGTATTTATCAGGAAACACAGACTCAGGTAAGAAGTTCCGTTCCTTAGCGGTTCGCATTATGAATGTGGAAGCAAAACGCATATTACTAGACTAGCATATTTTCATTAAAAATAGTATTTTTTTTTTTGCTGGTTTAAGTTATCGAGTCACTTATATGGTTTGTAAATATAAACATTCAATAAATACATCGATTTGCCGACTCTACTACGCCGCGGTCGAGCCCTACACGTTTCCTCGGATAGTAATTAGAACATGTCCGTTTCTAATTTATTCTTGTAGCAAAGCTAAAGTAATGTGAGAAAAGCAGTATACATTAATTAATGGATGGTGCTTTTCTAATATCAGTTATACTATTTTAATTATTCTACAGTTAAATCAAATCGTTTCTTATATCCTCAACATACGATTAAGAATATTTTCCATACCCCAACTTACCGTACTAATATGGGTTTACAACATCGCACTTCACGTATCGCAAATGAATATAATAGTTTCAACAATCAAATCAGTGCCCTTGATATTTTTAGCAATTCTCTTGCAGTGTTTAAGATCAAAATTTTGAGATATATGTCGCAATGACAAAGTACATTTGACCCTAAGTAACTTTGCGAAGTTATTGTATTGTTAATAATTTGAAGTATTCCTTCATTTTTATTTTATTATTTCTTGCTATTATAATGTACTCAACATTTGGCAAATGATAGAAATTGTCATGAATATCGGAAAATTCCCGTGTTGTATTTTTAATTTTAAGTTTAATTGTAATATGTCTGATGTGGCACTTCTATCTTAATAGAAGTCTATAACATATATTACATTAAACTAAAAAAGAAATTAAAATTAAACGAAAAAAATAAAATAAACTATAATTAGATATAAATATGTACAAAACTTAATCTAATAGACCGCTACCAGTAGGCAAAGTACCCAAAATGCTGGCAGCATTGCCACGTTGAATGGCAATACTCAATCTCTGTTAATTAATTTATTTATTTATTTATCTTAATTAAATAAATAAATAAAATTATAATTTCGATCCGAATTCTTAAACGTCAAACTATCTGTGAGAAATAGAGTATGAACCAAAATAAAAATAGCGATAACACCAAGAATTTTTAATTTATTAATTTTGCCCCAAACCTACATATCATAACCGTTTTCATACTCACAGCCCCACACTAAGTTTATAACTCGTGGGTGCTGAAAACATTCTCATCAACACACACAATTACATCCAGAACCAGAAACACAAATTTCCCTTGGAGAGAAAACTTGTGTTCCACCGGCAATCGAAGCCCTGATTAGAGTAACTAAGCCAAAGGCAGTCGTTATGGAATTATGGCTTTATAATCTCTGTTATGTATATGGAAACCCGAAATGTTGAGATTGAGGTCAAATGCATCACTATCGAACTTATAAATAGTTCCAAAGACTTAGTCTTCCTTTACATTTCGGAGGATCAACTTGTCTAATTCCTTCGTGAAGGAATTAGACAAGTTATTCTACCATGCCCTTTATCTTACAGCAAGACAAACTGATTAACGTCATTCATTTATGGTTGATGTACCTCCAGATGGATTGAAGCGTATTGCTTCCACTTTCATCTTGCATACAGCGAAGGAGTTATAGAAGAACGGTATAATCTGGGAGTCTTCTACAGTCTAGAGTTTACAGGTATCTTCTAACATGCTATATCTTCGACCGCATCTTCACTTTCTATCAGATGAATGGACAAATGCTTGCTTATCCAAAATAGAGAATACTATTTTTGATACTAAGCAATCCTTCAAACAAAGAAAAGTTAGCCGTTTTAGATATCTATTGCACGCCGTTTTCGCAGAAGTCAGAACTCTAACCATTTAACCATTACCTTAGCAAATAACTTCTTAGTTATAATTTACAAATAAGTTCTTGTGCGGCTAACTGGTAACTAACAGCTTGTTATACAAATATTTTGCCATTAAATCTGGGTAGGGTAAGAAAACTGATTTCGTAAGTGTTAGCCAATCTTAGGGCTCGCATTGAAAGCCAACATTGTTGCGCAAGTTTTCCTAAGTGTTCTGCTTCTTAAAACCATTGAAGTACTAAAAATATAGATATGACGCACGGAACATGGCACTGAAACAAGATAACACTTCAGTAATAGCCTATTATTATAACAGAAATAATTGAAACGCAAGCAAAGCTTAAAAAATCGACTTCATCGCTTATATTTCGGTTTTGGTTTGACCGATTTCGATGAAATTTATGTGGGACTACCTCTGATGTATACTCTACCAAACAAAAAACAACTTCAAAATCGATTCATAATTGGCGGAGATATCGCGTAACGTAAATAAAAAAAAATGTCGAATGGAGAACCTTCTTTTTTGAAGTCGGTTGACAATGAATTAGCTTGCATCTGTCACTTATTACATGTTTAATCAAAAGTAACATTTTTTTTTGTTCATAATTATACGAATCTATTTAGTATCTGTACTTAGTCGGTTAGTTTTAGTTTTAATACGATTGTCTTGTGGCCAAAGATTTTCTAACCTTTCAAATCTTTAAAAACACCAGATTATTTATATTGGTACATAGTAATCTTCACTCCAATTTATTCCCTAATTTAAAGGCCTCCCCGACCCAACCAAATTAGGCTGAACTGAACCACTCTCTTGAGACCTACTAGGAAATTGGCTACCAGATTGAGAGTAACGATAATTTAATAAACTCCTATTACGCCTTTTCACTTTATAACATATGCCTGTTGTGTGTTGTTATATTTTATGTAAAAATCTAGCCACCTTCGATTTTAGAACTTGTTTCTTTTTGGGTCCAATTTATAATCAAGCAATTTACATATCCTTCAGGGTTGCAAGTGGATGAGTCCTTCATTTTCTTGAGTTTAAAATATTAAGCTACCTGGTCCATTTCCAACTAGTATATGCAATGTGCATTTGTACAGTATTTGAAACGGAATTATACTGGCTTGTATCTATTTTTTTTTAAGTTTGATAGGCAAGCATTTTACCACCATCTCACCTGAGCGCCAGTGTTGATGCAGCCGAAGATGAATGCCTGCCTATAAATACCTATTCACTCTTTACTTGAAGACTCCCAGATTATGCCGTTCAGAGAACAAAGACGAGGGCAATGAGTTCCACTCCTTCGCAGCACGGATGGTAAACGTAGAAGCGAAAAGCTTCGAACGAACTAAAGGGAAGGCAACTATAAAGGATGATGTTTGATAGTATATCTTGTTGTTAGATAGTAAAACGGGGATGGGAGAACTAACTCGTCCAATTCCTGCGCACACTCTCCGAAATGTAAACGATAGAAAACCAATTACGCGACATTACGTCGATGACCGAGACTCAAAAGGTTCGTATCGACTAGCTTACTATCGCCAATGAGTACAATCTTATACAGTTTCCTGTAGTTTTAAAAACCAGGCGTTTATAATAATTAATTAATGATATATATTTGTATTATTATTAAAACTATCGTGAGTCGTATTCATATTGATTTAGTTCCGGTTGTACTCACGTTATGTTTAATTTAATCGAGAAACTTGACCGGTGTTCGAGCGATATAGACGTTCATCCTCTAGAGCATGCGCTGTAGCAGCAACTGCAGCATTCTCCAGAGAATAAGCGTCTATATCGCTCGAACACCGGTCAAGTTTCTCGATTAAATTAAACATAACGTGAGTACAACCGGAACTAAATTAATGTATAGGTATAGGTGGTTTATCTAATCTATCCGGACACAAAACCTCTTGATTTTATTTTTATTTTTATAGCCATGCTCGGCAGAACTATAGTGATAAATTAAGAAAGGAAAAATTATCGCTTGAGGCGGATTTGAACCCGCGGCCATAGGGTCTCATGCCCTATTGCTCTAACCGCTGAGCTACTCAAGCCCCGCCTGAAGCGACGAAATTAACCTTTCCTTATTATTAACGTCTTACGGGGACGTGTGACGTCATCTACCGAAACAGTTTATAGAAACTACTACGGCCAACGAGTCTAACATTGCAGTTAGCTCCACGTTGTGTTGATAACGTCTACCCAAATCAATTGATTTTAGAGCGGTTAGAGCAATAGGGCATGAGACCCTATGGCCGCGGGTTCAAATCCCGCCTCAAGCGATAATTTTTCCTTTCTAAATTTATCACTACAAAACCTCTTGTCGCAGTCATGGTATTATTTTCCAAAACTTGCAATTCATAAAGTGTTAAATGTGTACCTAATAATGGTGGATTATTATATGATAAAAACGTAGCTAGTAATTGAGATGAATAGTACGTATAAGCATTAGAAATAAGTACAATACGTGGCAGTGTAATGTTTTTAATAGAGAAAGCTTTGGTAACCACCATATCATTCATGTGATGGTTTTGTACCAGTGATTCAATCAACTTGATATCATTGCTTCCTCATTTTTTCATGTGACAATTGTTATGTTTACAACTGAACTGCTCGTTGGCTTAGTCGGCTGGCGTTCGCCTTCTAAGCAGTCTGTTGGTATACAATAAAGCGTTTTGTATTGTATATGTTCTGGCTGTGATTGTTTGTGTGATATGTAAATGTTGCCGGCACCCACGATACAAATCTTTGAACTTATGGTGGGGTTGTGCGTGAATGTTTGAATGCGTAGGTATGTGTACAATATGAAAGCTCTAGATAAGTACTAGATACCAATAAAATAGAAAAGGTTGAAGTAAACACATGTATCATGTATGTAACCCCAGTTGAGAGTACATACAATTTAAGCTGTCTTCAAATGTAAGTTACTCTGTGTTAAAATCATTGTGTTTTAAAATTCACTAAGCTTACTAATAACAACTCTCTCATATCTTCAACAAAACACAATGCTCCCAAATGTCTCCAATAGATTCAAAGATACAAAATGTATCTACAGGTATTTCAATGGTAGGTTCATACTCTACCAATGTCTCATGTCAAATCCGTTGGTAGAGTGGTAGAGCAAGAAAACAATATCCGTTATTCGACTAAAACTGGACACGACCAAGCAAGGAAGATTTCATGAATCTTACCTATAGATATGCCTCCTTTTTCCGCACAGACTTCACGTAGAAAAGGTTCTTCCACATTTTTCACCTGCACTTACATCCCATAGCACTTCACTTTGAACATACACTCACTGTTTCACTTAGCACAACGCAGAAATCACTCACTAAAGCTTCAAAAGCACTATAAACGACTAGATATTTTAAGTTGACGAACTAATACGTAAGATTAATCCAAGTATTTGACACGTAGGTCCAAAAAGGGTATCAATAAAGCGTTTGATGACCTTAAAAGTTGGCTTGCGACTGAATATCGGATGCAAAACGCACGGTTTCTCTGCGCCCGCGCAGGCCCGGTATGCGGCCGTGGATGTGTGAGTGTGTACGGATGGCGGTACACGCACACAGATGAACGCAGGCTGCACGGTTTTTGTCGAATGTCCACGGGGCAAGTAACGTTAGAGCCGAAGCATTGTAACTCGAAATAAGTAAAACTTTATGAAACTATGTGTAAACATCTGTGCAATTAACAGTCCTTGTGTTACCAAAAAAAACTCGTTTCGGCGTAAAATTAGAAATATTCTAAATTTATACGCTATAAATAATATTGTATCTCTAAAATGGACAGGTTGTGGAGACATTATTTTAAATTAAAGACTTATTGTGTATCATATTGTAAGTAAAAGTAGTTAATGAATGCTTTTAATCTACATTTTTATTTAATTATGAATCGAATCCTTAGAACATGACATTATGTAAATTTAATCTCAAAACATGATTTTTTTAAAAGAGAAAAGAAAATGTCATGCCTTCGTGTTGTTGTAAAGTAAAGTCTTCAACATTCCCGTATGTATATGATAAAGTGAATATTTCAGTATCTTTGACATAATATGGATCATCAGAAGCAATTTCATTTACTGTAGACCCTAAACAATAGTCTTGTTTCTATAAATATGTAATTAAAAATAATACAAACTCGATGTATTGCTTGAAGGTTTAAAAAAAAATATACCTGTTCTTTAAACAAGGTATTTATCTAATAAATTTGGAAACACTACTAAATTCCAATTAGATAAAATAAATAAACTTTCCAAGTTGCAAAACTTGGGCAGTAAGTTGAGGTTTTTCTAAAAGCTGCTGGTCGATGTCCCGCTACTGCGGCTTGAGCTTCGATCTCATCTCTCTTTCTAAAATTTAACGTAGTTATACATCAGAAAGAGACAACAACACATGAAGAACCAAAATTATGATTTTGCAGAACTTGAAGTTGTCTCTACTACGGAACAGCTTTGCTTGAAAAGTGCAGCCGTTTTGATACTATCCGACTTATTTAAATTCTTGTTAACATTGTGATATTTCATTTAAAAGAACGACCTTTTAATTTGGTAGTGTTAGCGATATTGCCGTTAAAGGCTTTATAGGAGTAGAGGCTTGTTGGTAAAGCGATAACTCGGTCGATTTATTATAAGCGCTTGGAAAAATCATCACAACAAAACTTAGTGTGGAATGTGCGTGATGGCAGCGTTGCCGCCACCAGCGATACAAGTACTAAAACTCTATATATGGCTGTGATTATAAGACGTTTTACGTGTAGAGAAGCTCATAATTTTTATTTCCTTACTACTTTTATAACGTTATTGCGCCCTGTGTCTCCGTCTGCCTGTGAGATTCTCTCGGTTTAACGTAGCGGTTGTCTTTATTCCAGAGCCTATATCTAAATCCTTCTAGCCGCTACAGAGATACAACCTACCGTCAAATGTATTTACACAAACTTTCGGATGGATAAGTAATACAGTAAGATAGCTATATAATATACAATACAATACAAATACCCTTTATTGCACACCAAGAAAAATAACAATTAACAATAGAAAAAAAAATAACAATATAGCAGTACAATCAGCGGCCTTATCGCTAAGCAGCGATCTCTTCCAGGCAACCATAGGATGGAGAGGATAAAAAAGTTTAACAAAACGTGATCGGTGGTGCGGCAATGATCATTATACATGCAATCTTTTAAACATACATATAATTATTAATGTAATTATACAAATCATATACATATAGTTACATACATAAATAAATAAAAGATAAATAGAAAATATATAAATAATATACAATACATATATAAATATTATAATGCACATACTTAATATAACCTATAAATAACTGTAATTTACAAATACATGGAGAGAACTGTCTCTTGGGCCACAGCTTTTTCAAGAGACAAGGATTCTGTAATAGTGATAATAATTTATATATTTCAAACAAATGATTGATTGTAGCACTAGTGTAATTGATTACACCAGTTACGATGAATTTAAAACAATTATGATAAAAGTAAAATTAATAAACATGTTCATAGGTACACCTTTTATGGAGCAGTCATATAAAAGAAGTAAAGGTAAAAACAAAAGCCAAAACCGGTTTAGCCCTTGTAAGTTTTTTACTTATATTTAAGCCCTCTGTTCGTTTATTATACTATCGTAATATTGTTTTTTTATAGCATGATTATTAAATACAAATAAAGAACATAAATATTAAAATGTCACCGTAGTATTTGCTATCCAAAATAGTCAAACCGAAACTGTCTCACCTGCCCCCTGATTCAGAACATTTCGGTAACTTACCGAATCGATACGATTTGATAACTTTCTCTTTAAGAATACATTTTATTGTACGATAACGGTTATACGGTAACTGAGTTATCGTATGGTTTTGAATGAGCGGGCCGATTTTAAGAAGCTCGCTTGCCTAAATTACTTTACGTTAGCATAAAATTTTTCGTGAGCGATGCGAGTGAAGTCGTAGAGCAATATAATAGTAGTCATCAAACCAATACGCGGCTGTCCCACAGAAAGGCTGTAATTTGTTAAACAGATGATTTAAATAAAAACACTTGCGTAACAAAATAACTATTTTACATTCGTGTAATTTAACGCGGATTATTTAGGTAACATGATATTCGTTTAAAAAATATTTTAAATTATTTAAAAAAAAAATTATTACTCTTGAAATATTAATAATTTTACATACTATAGCCCCATCAGTATATGTTAACGACACAAAAAAAATACAAAAAGGGCATTTTTTTAAGCTAAGCACTTTTAAAATTGCTGACTATCGAATAGTTCCTTACTTCGCTAATTTTATTTTATAGTACCTATGTATTGATAAGAATATATATATATATTAAACAAAGCTTTTGCAAGAATATTGTACCCAGTGGGGACGACAGGGTGGGGACGACCGGGAATAAACGTATTTTTATATTAGCCGCACCCCGCGGCTTCGCCCGCGTAATTAAATTACAAAGTCTATGCGTTTAGCTTAGAAGGAAAAGGATTTTCCTTCAGGTCGGGGCAAAGCTAGCGCGACCCTATCTTGCCCCACTTCGGCGAGGGACTGCTCATGGGGGTTTTTAGAGGGTTCGAGCCACATACACCACTTTATTTCGCCACTGGGCAGGATGGGAAGAGGTAAGTATTCCCCTCACAAAAAAAAGAAATAATCGTTAAAGGTCTGATTACGTAGATAATAGTTTTACATCTACATATATCTATCTTCGTCTAGTCTTTGTGGGAATGAACCTCTAGATTCTCATCTTGACCATACCGCACAAGTAAAGAAAAAAAAACAATTTACCAATCATGTTATGATTTGAAAGTGGAATCTCTCGATGATACTTTCGATGAATAATAATAAAACGGTGAGCCATGGGACATTCCTCAATCTTACCCTCTCTGTCTAACTTCACATATCAGGTAGGAGTGAGCGAGACGACGATATCAAAGGAAGCACTCCTTATCGTCCATTCCCGGAATAACTTTCCCATAGATTGTGAAGAATGAAGAAGGGTTATGCGTAGGGAATGCAAAAAGTTTTATGTGCATTTTATGCTCGTTCATCATGAAGACGAGTCATTGTAATAACATTTTGATTTAGTTGCTTGCCTACGTTATTATAATAAAGAAAATTAAATTAATGTTGACTCGTCTTCGAAGTATGTATCCACGGACGTATAAAAATATCGTATGGCCGCATCCATAACAGGTGAAGCATCCTACGTCCTACAAATTTCGTTTTAGGTAAGTTTTTTAACATTGCTGAAAAATGTATTACTTACATCTTTGAGTTATTGCTGCGAAATAAAAAAAATGGCGTTATTGATTTTGTATAATTTTCCAAAACCTGTGATTCTTCGAGTTATAATGTGTAATAATGGTAGATTATTAACTGTATATACTTTGTAAACGTGCATTAGTGTAGGCAAGTCATACAAAGTTGAAAAAAAATATTTTCGCCTTCGCTCCAAAACTCCAATAGAAGTTCTAGTAAAGGTTCTAACACTTTACTAGGGCATGACTTGACATGACTGGACCATGACTCTTTTACTAGACTTTGACTGTGACTTGTGACTAGGACTTTTAATTTTAAATACACTTGTAATATATTATTACTTGAAACTGGCTAAATGCACAGGATAGCGAAGCCAAATTAAAAAGAAAAAACTTACAACTGGCATTTTTTTAAATTGGGATATTTGAAAGACATTTAAATAAAGGTTATATTTATTTTTAACCTTTATAGCAAGTTTACAGCTATAGAATTCAGTCAATAACATTACTTGCTATTTTATTTAAATGATTTTTAATTAGGATTTAAATTGACATGGGATTAGCAAAATAAGAAAATGCTCGCTATTGGCTAAACTGATTCTCGACTACAGTATACTCATTTTTAATATCAATGATTGGTCAACTTTCCTTGACGGCAGCTGGCGATCAACTTTCCTTAACGGTGCAGATTGGATTGTAAAATGTAACAGAAAGAACGTCAGAAGGGCTGCGTTTAAAATTGTTGGAACCTCAGACCAAATACAAAGTCAACATGCTCGCATTTTCTAGTATATATCTTGATATAAATTGTCATATTTTTATAAATGAAATTTAATTTTCGGAAATATATGTTTTAATTAACGTAAACAATCGATTTGAATCATAAAAAATATACATATTCCCTGTTGGTAATTATGTGGTAGAAAATGGTAACACGCTAGGCTTAGAATGATTGGTTCTCAAGGATTACTGCCGGAACACTTTTTTTTAAATGATAGATTGTCCTATTCTCTACATCACAGCGTGAAAATAATTAATTTTATAAGACGAAATAATAATAAGTATCTAATACCTTTAAAGTTATGTTGATGTGAAATCAATAATTTGTCATGTTTTATTTAAATCATTAGTATAAAACTTACCTACATTAAGTACGTTTATTTCTAGATATTTAATTTTAATATATTAGGACGCAAATGTTTTGTGTAATAACTTTCATCGATCATACTAATATTATAAATCTGAAAGTTTGTGTGTAAGTATGTTTGTTTTCTTTTCACGCTGTAACGACTGAACGGATTCGGGTATAATTTGAAATGTAGGATTAATACATAGCCTATCTTTTAACTTGATAAACGGAGGCGAAGCCGCGAGGCACGGCTAGTAAATGATAATTCTAATTCTACTTAAAGGTGGTAAACGACGACTGTATTTCGATACAGGGTAGCAAATCAGACGAGCACGAGAAAATGATATACACGATGATTTTATCATTATGTTCCTCCATGACCTTCACCGAACGTTCAAGCTCGTGGCAAGATTCGAAACCGCGACTGCCCGATCGAAGTTCAAGTCGCGAGTGAATAGGTACCTTCTAGGCAAGCTTGCTCCATCGTCGACCACATCTTCGCTTACCATAAGATTGTGGTCAAAATATTGCTTTCAAGAGATTGAATAAAAAAAAAGAAGGCAGTTCTATATTTCACCGCTTACCTATCAGTTACAAAAAGTAAGCAATAATAGTCACATACTTGTAGCTTTAATTTTTTATTTTTTTATTTGTGACAGTCTAGTGTTTGACCACTATCTCACCTGATGGTAAGTGACGATGTGATCGAAGCTGGTAAACACACTAGACCTGGAATACGCAGGCTCTCAAGGATAACTGCCGGAACACCGTATTTGGCTTGGCGGCAGACTTTCAACTTGATGGTGGTAAGCTACTTTGGTAGCAAGTTTAATGCGTAGAAATTAATTCAAAAATGTCACTGGGTAGATTAGAAACTCGAGTGTGAAACTAAGCCCTGTCTTAGTACACCAATAGCATATTAATGCAGTCGGGGGTGCCAGGTATACACCTTTACCTGATATTGGGGGTGTTTATTGTTCGTCAAGAGTTGTAGTATAAAACGGTCAGGATGATCACAAATCCCACCAGCATCACAGTTTGATTAAATTGTATAATCAGTAATGCAATAAGATTTACAGCTCTACATATTTTGCTTAAATTGAACGGATTGCCACAACAATAATACCCACACTATATCGAGCCTTTTCCCAACTAAAAAAAGTATATCTACCCCCCTCCAAAAACATTATATAAATGTTGGCATTATTCAAATCTTACCGTATCAACCCGTAGAAATACTGTCACAGATAACTTTTTAATTACAATCTAATATATAAAATTCTCGTGTCACAGTTTTCGTTGCCATACTCCTCCGAAACGGCTTGACCGATTTTGATGAAATTTTTTGTGCTTATCCGGTATCTATGAGAATCGGCCAACATCTATTTTGCATCATCATCATCATCATCACTTTTCATCATTATCAACGCGGGTGAAACCGCGGGGCGCAGCTAGTAATTATATAAAATAATGATGTCAATCTACCTATGAATTCAAATAATAATGATGTATATTAAATTTATGACTGATAGACGTGTGGAGGCTGGTGTTGTTTGCTAACAGTAGTGAACGTAGGTCAATTAATATTAATATCTAGATAATCAGTAAAACTACTTACTTAGCAGATTTACTAGTTAACCTAATTCAACCGACATAACTTATTTCGACAAAGAGTACCAGTACTTAGGATTGCTAAGGTTCCTGCGTTTATATTGTTTTTTTATTATTTGAAAAGTGACATGATGAAGAATGTTCTGAATATGTGGTGAAAATCGGTGCAGCCGTTTTCTAAATAGCGCGTCGGGGGTATTTTCAAAATTCAGATTTTGCCACTTGTAAATTGCTGAACTGCCCGTTTGCTTAGTATGGTGCGAGTCTGCATTTAAACAACGGATTGTGTTCCCGCCGAATAGAACACGATACCTCTGATTAGAAGGCACCATCCAACTTAGCCAACTTGCAGTTCAAACAGTGATGGATTTACCAGCAGGCTGAGTAGGCTGGAGCCTAGGGCGGCAGATTTTAGGGGCGGCAAATTTGGAACCAATTTTTTTGACTAGTTTGCATTCATACTAATTACGGGCAAAAGATGGTGTAATATACACTATCATCCTATTACACTAACCTTTTATTGAAATTGCTACATTATGATTTGGGAATCATAATATTTCATTGACGAAAACATTGCAATTAATATGATTGTAAACTAAGTAATTGAATTGTAGAGGTTGGTAAGAGCGGCAAAATTATATACCCTACTGGCGGCAATTGTGTAAATCCGCCACTGAGTTCAAATATGTAAATTTATCCGATTTGTAATTGTTTGTTAATAGTTATAACATTATGGCAATACTTTGTGCTACCTAGCAGCAGTCTGGCTAGACTGCTTAGGTAAAAGACATAAGTCTGGTCGTCCGTTATGTGACGTGGAAATGTTATTAGAAATTCTATATCAACCCGGTAAAGCCAGATTCTCTACCGCAGTTTTTATCTTACTTGTAGGAAACGGAAATATGTATTTTTGGTTAAATATACCTATTAACAGATATTGTTTTTGAATTGCCTGTATAAAGATCTTATTACTTATTATCACAGTATCCTCCGTTGTGGTCCTGATAACTATATTTTAGATACTCTACAATATAAATAAAACTGGGCAAGTGCGACCCATACAAGTGTGCGCTTCTATGTAGATATGAACAAACCATCTAGGTACATAGAAATGTAGAATGATTGTCTATTACTGTATTTAAATCTCGAATGTAAGGCCTGTTTATTTTCTGATTGTTTAACTACAAACTAACGAAGTTCGACATTTTTATTTTCCTGTGAGACCTTCTTTTTATGAAACATAATAAAAAAACAAACGCATTCACACTCACAGCCCTACACTATGCTCAATGACTTGTGTCGTCGCGGTGCCGGAAACATTCGCATCACACACACAATCACAACCAGAACCAGAACCACAAATTTTCCACCACACAAATTTTCCTTGAAAATCGTTGGAGCCGTTTCCGAAATTCAGATTATACATAATATACATATACAAGAATTGCTCGTTTAAAGGTATTAGATTAGATAATGCACTTACCTAGTTTTCACTTCGATATAGACTGAAAATTATAGCATTATCCCTACAAACCCTAGTGGTTTCTAAATGCTATTACCGTTTGTTTGTACCTACTTGTACAATATTTTACTTTGGAAAAGAAAAAAAAAAACACAAATATTTTTTAGTGATTTTATTATTGTCTGACATAAATTATCTGTATTCACTTATTGTTTGTAAAACCTAGCAGTCCTCTTATCTTCTCTTTTGCTGTGCCATACAATGTCTATAAAGAACTGTACTTATTATACATCCTGTTTGATACTATTATAGATTGCAATAAATGAATATGAATATAATATGTACTTATATTGCATTCGTATTATTGGAGAAACGAATTGCCCGTTGGTTTAGTTGAGTGGCGTTCGCCTTCTAAGCAGGGGTATCGGGTTCGATTCCCGGCGGGAGCATAAGTTTTGTTCCCCATGGGAAATTTGTGTTTCTGGTTCTGGGTGTGATTGTGTGTGTGATGTGAATGTTTCCGGCACCCACGACACAATTCATCGAACTTAGTGTGGGGCTGTGAGTGTAAAAGTGTTTATGTTATATAGATGCAAAAGATAGAACCAACACAATGTTGCAATTTGTAATAAAATAGCGGTTTGAAATTGAATTTGAAATGGTGATTCCGTCCCATGAGCGATGTCCCATTTAGTTTTAATAGCCAGTTACGAGGTTATTTTGTTTTATAGCAATCCCGACAAATCCTTAGAACTGGATCGGTTTTAGTCCGACCTCTGTCGGTGTCTTTGTATTAAATCTATTAAATGCCATAAAGCCATTGACAGTATGTATAATATAAGCCCGATTTAACATATTCTAGAGTACTATATCGTGTACTGTACGCAAAAAAAATATGAATCCGTAAGTTTATGTGTGTGTTTGTTCCCTCTTCTTGCTGCACTTTATTTGGAACGGATTAAGTATTCCTTCTATTTTTATTTTCATTAGTTTATTATTTCTTGCTTTTTGAGTACATTTGGCAAATGATAGGCACGCCGAAATTGTTATGCATATCGGAAAATTCCCTTGTTGTACTTTTAATTTTAAGTTTAATTTTAGTATGTATGATATGGCAGTGCTATCCTACTAATATTATAAATCCGAAAGTTTGTGTGTAAGTATGTTTGTTCCCTCTTCACGCTTTAACGGCTGAACGGATTTGGATGAAATTTGGAATGTACATAGATTATACCTAGGATTAACACATAGGCTACTTTTAAAATTGATAATAGCGGGCGAAGCCGCGGGGCACGGCTAGTATTAAATAAATAAATCAACTTTGGAATGTAGATAGATATAAATATAGATAACTCTTTATTGAAACATCTTACAACAAACACATAAATATAGTTAAAATTAACTAAAATAATGTGTACAATCGGCGGTCTTATCGTTAACAGCGATCCATTCCAGACAACCTTTGTGCCGAGTAGATTTTGAATAGAATAACTATGTAACGGGGTGTACAATTAAAGCTTATTAAATATTAAAGTTATACACATAGTTATACAAGATAAATGCTAAAATGTAATAATAAATACATAAACTTATAATATACATATGACAGATAGGTAAGCATTTTGCCGCTATCTCACCTGATGGAAAGTGACGATGCGGCCAAAGATGAAGCATGCTTACCTAGAAGATACCTATTCACTCTAGGCTTGAAGATCCCAGACACTGTTCGGGGAACAAGGATGCGGGCAGTGAGTTCCACTTATTCGATGTACGGATAAAAAATGTTGAAGCAAAACGCTTCGAGCGGATATGAGGTATGTCAACCATATATGGGTGACGTTAGTTTGTTCGTCTTGTGGTTTTTTTTTTTTAAATACTCGAGCTCATAATACCTCTAACTACGGGCCAATTGCCTATATTTCCAAAAACTAAACTAAAACTATGTACAGCAAAGAACTAAGTTACCTACAAGACATCGAGCTTATAGGTAACTCAAGTGCTCAAGCCCACTACCAGTGGGTAGCGTTCCCATCATGCTGGCGGCATTGTGTGCATCTTGTGGTTGTGTAAAGTAAGTATATTGTAGTACATAGCTTATACGCAGAAATAAAACAGGATATGTTTTAACTTGATCAAAGCGGGCGACGCTAGTCAGTACTATTTTGCGTGGTGCCACTATTCAATAGCTTTCAGGCTTTTGGAAATATCTTCCATAAACATTTATTTTAACTGACTTCAAAAATAGGAGAAGGTTTTGATCATTCTTTTTTTTACTTGAAAGCTGGTGCTTTCCATGTGGTCCCATTTGAATTTGATCAAGATCTAAATAGTTTTAGAGTTATCCTCAATAATGCGTATTTAATTTGATCAAGGGTTCCGAAGATAAAGCGGTGAAGTCGGCATTTTTAAACTTTTTTTGCATTTAAATGATATATGTGTGTGTTTAATATAATAACCAGTCAGTGAGTTAATCACAATTAAATATAATAAATATCTATAAAACTCCCGTATTAGTTTCAGGCGTTTTTGTCATATAAAACCATCGATATAAAACTAAAACACAATATGTTTAATTAAATAAATTATTACTAGACGATGGAAAAAAAATTGTAGATGAGATAGACTGGCTAGAAGTGTTGACTGAAGTGGATCAAAGCAGCGGCAAAGATGGGGGCAAAGATGGGAACGGACATAGCCTCTACCAACTGAACCACCAGCTATTGTCCGATGATGTTGGAAGAAGGCGGGGTGGTTTTGTTTTGCACAGAACCGAAACAAGTGGCGCCGGAGAGTGGAGATATATAGCCAGCAATGGGCAGAAAATATGATGATTAGGTGACGTGAATGTCTGTCATCATTATTATTAAAAAATACAGTGAAACCTGAATAAGCGAGATCTGAAGGGACCTATATTTTTTGTAATTTATAGATGCTTTTCATTTACACAGTTTCCCAAATAGGCAGGTTACATTGACAGTTGTTTTATTTATACAGGGTCCCACTAGGAAAGGTCGAAATGTACCATTTTTTCATGTAAAGAGGTGGAATTACTGTTAGTAAACGCGTCATAACTTGTCTAAACCTGATAATTTGTCCCACTCAAACGGGCTATTGAGCTACAAAGTTCCAATTGTAGAGGTAAACATCGAAAAAATCTAAGAAAACGAGTCTCAGTTACAAAGATTTGAATATTCCTAATAACAGAGGTATTTCAATGCAAAAGTGTAGACCTCATTTTAGTTATTAATAACAGAGGTTTTTTTCCAGGGCCCACTTATCAAGGTTTCACTGTATATTGCGGCAGTAAGCCTAGACAGCCAGTCATTCCAGGCCTAGCGTGTTTACCGTCGACCACATCATCAATTACCATCAAAAAAGATAATGGTCAAACGCTTGCATAAAATCCTGTCAATATTTATCATTTAATTTCGATCATATCTTATAGAATTTTACTTGCGACATATTGAGTAATTGACAATTTAGCAACCGGTTTCGGGCTGTACATTCCAATTTGACAAGGAGTTAGAGCTTTGCCCTGACAAAGTGAGATCAGTGGCCTGATTGTTTATAGTAATAGCTGTTTAACGACCCGTCAAGCTAACAGTTTATTCTTGATAAATGTTGGAACTGCCCGCTGGGGTAGTTGGTTACATGCCTGCCTTTTTCGATTTACGAACCCGGTATCTGTTCCTAGTGGAAGCATACAATTTATCCTTATGAGAAATAAAAGTTATATCCCTAATTTTGGTATACAACTCTTCAAACTTTGTGCGAAACTTTGAGTATAAAAGCGTCTGTTTGTTTTACTGTGGTAGAGATATGCTAAACTAAAAGTCGTCTAAGACAAAGCGACGACGAACGAAGCGGGTAGTTCGGTAGAGTTCGCTCGGAAGCGTTCGGTAAGCCAAGCCAGCGAAGTGAACAAGCCCGAGGCTGCGGCTGGTGAAGCGCCAAAAGAAATATATTTCTCTGCATCCTTCACTGTGGAATCAAACTGTAACTAAGGAAGCTTATAAACTAACGAATTTTTGTACGTCATATTGTAAGTGCTTTCTTATAATTAATAAGCTTTAAAATGATCTTGCTCGATTTATCTTATGTGTGTGATCTTCTCAAAATTTTTGAAATCAGACTTTTACCCAAACAAATTAGCAACCCAAGTTATAACTAGTCATTCGCGCCGAACTGAGATCTCGCGCCTACATTTTGCCTCATAGAGAACAACTTTTTAGGTTATTTGTTTGTAACTTTTTTTCTATATAATAATAGTTTGATATCTGTATTTGTTGGTTAAGTACAGGATATAACGGATATTATACATGAGTTTCAGCGTTTAGTGCGAAGCTGTTTTTGAGATAGACTCCGGTACAAAATAGATCTAAAAGCAGTGACTTCGGTGGCCTACCAAATCGTTATGTTCCAACATAGATTTTTAAAAACTCATTTCGTACTCCACTTGTCAAACCCTTTTCAATGATACCGCACAAAAGTAGATAAAAAAATTAAATATATCTTGCCCCACTTACATATATGGGAGCCCCCTTAATATTTTCATTTATATAATTTTAAATGTCTTTTCTGGTTTTGGGCCGTAGTTTTACATATTCTTTGAGAATATGAAGTCATTTGCTTACATGGTTTGGAGTAGTTTAGACGCTAGATGCCTCTGACGGACGGACGGACGAACGCACGGACGAAAAAAGTGGTGAACGACCCCAACTTATAGATCTCGCTTTGCTCAATCAAAAACTATTAATGCTAAGAAAAAAAAAAGTCATAACGGTTACGATCAGGTAGATCCATAAATGGCACAAGGAAGTGACGGAAGACGAAAATCTTTATAGAGGAAAAGTCTAAAAGTAAAGTGTACCGTCACAATACCTACGGAAATCTAAGGACTAACAACAAAAAAAAAACCTTAAATTTATTTTCAATATGTCAATCAATATTAATAGAACACGTTGATGTCTTTTGTATGGGACGATTTGACACAGAACATCATCAATGTTCTGTGTCAAATCACCAAAAATCTCAAAAAAAAAATGTAAACTTGGTCGACAGTAAAACGTATCTCTAGGCTTCTTTACTGAAATCTTCTTGTTCTTCTCCCACGGAGTGGGGGTGGGACTACATGAACTCACTTGTGAATCCGTCTTGTAAAAAGATTAGAATTTTTATGACCTGATTAAAACCTCTGTATCGTTGATTGATCAGCAAGGGCACCCCTTTATGGAGTGTCACATTTTATTGGATTTAGAGGTCATTTTAGAGGATATCATTGATACTAACATTTAAATATGACAATGTTAATTGAAAACATTTTCACTCACTGTACTTCAAACCTATATATTACTTGGGATCAGTTTTACATAGTGATATGCGTCTGGAACACAAAATAAATCAAAGCTTTCACACTCACAGCACCACTCTCAGATCAATGACTTGTGTCGTGGGTAACGGAAACATTCACTTTACACACACAATCACAACCAGAAACACAAATTTCCCTTGGGAAGATAACTGGTGTTTCCGTCGGGAATTGAACCCGATACCCCTGCTTAGAAGGCGCACCTTACTACGACGATATCCTCGGCGTTACAATCGGTCTATTAGTATAAGTTTGGACGTTGTGAGGGGAACAAACGAACATACATGCATACATAAGGTGCTAACATCAAAACCTTACTTTTTCTTTGCCGTTGTTAGGAAATTTTTTTAAATTTTTAATGCTTTCACACTCACAGCCCTTACGCGAAGTACGATGACTTTTGATGTGAGTGCCGGAAATAATCACATCACAGACACAATTACACCCAGAACCAGAAACACACATTTATGGGGATAAAAGTTGTGTTTCCACCGGGAATCGAACCGGATACCTGTTGTTTAAAAGGCGAACGCGCATCAACTTAACCAACGGGCAGTTGTTCACAAAGCTTTACATTCACAATCTTACAAGTAACAATGCTTGTATTCACACATATACACTGTTAACATACAAACATGACTAAATCATAAGTTTTATTGCTCATAGAACATTCATAGGTAACCAAAGCTCTTCTGAACGGGTATAGGAATTTGACACCACCGTCACAGTTTAATAAAGAGTTGCAAAGTTACAATGATTGAATGTTTGGAGATCGACAGACGTTATGAATAAATGAATGTAATGAATTGGTGTAGAATATATTTATGTGTGAACGCTCGTATTGCACATGTATGAGGAAGGTGTTGACAAATAGAAAATGATTTAAATAATAAAGTAGAGTAGAGGAATAGTAGAGGTGGTAGAGCATTTTGTGAGTTGCTCGCCTGGCTTGCTTCCAAAGTAGCTTATCACCATCAAGTTGAAAGTCTGCCGCCAAGCCAAATACGGTGTTCCGGCAGTTATCCTTGAGAGCCTGCGTATTCCAGGTCTAGTGTGTTTACCAGCTTCGATCACATCGTCACTTACCATCAGGTGAGATAGTGGTCAAACACTAGCCTGACACAAATAAAAAAAAAAAAAACAGTAAAGGAATGGAACTCTTTACCTGAGTCGGTGTTTCCTGATGAGTACAATATGGGAGACTTCAAGTCGCGAGTGAATAGGTATCTTCAAGGCAAGCTTGCTCCATCGTCGACCACATCGTCGCTTACCATCAGGTGAGATAGTGGTCAAAAGTTTGCCTATCATGATTAAAAAAAATTCTTTGCCTTAAAATACATTTTAGCATTAATAATTGAAACGCAAGCAAAGCTTAAAAAACCGATTTCATCGTTATATTTCGGTTTTGGCTTGACCTTAAAACTTATAAAAACTCTGAAGTTACTCTACCAAAAAAAAAACATCAAAATCGATTCATAATCGATAAATCGGCTACTCTTTAACTTGATTACCACTTTCGAGTACAAAATATGTCACCATCACGAACTACCAAACTATATTCCGTCAGTAATACATGAGAGCCAGTCCGGGCCCGGCATGCATACTACCCTTGATCACATTACCAATGGGGAAAAAATTGTTCAAACGTCTTACATCTCATCATCAGTGTAGAAATCTTCCAAATAGCCCGATCTAGAGTTTCACATTTTTCATCTTCGATTACATCGTCAATCAGGTGAAATGGTGATCAAACGTTTGCCTATACGGAGTATAAAAATATATATAATTGATCTAGCGAAGCGTGATCTCTAAGTTAAATTGGGTGGTTCAGCGCTTTGTCTGTCCGTCCTTTCGTCCGTCCGTCTGTCAGAGGCATTTAGCATCTAACGAGCTAATAACTTCAAATTCTCAGAGAGTATGTAAAGCTATGGCCCAAAGCCAAAAATGGCAACAAAATTATTTTAATTGAGGGGACATACATAGAACCACGTAAGTGGAGAGCGAGATATCTTTTTGACGTGATAACTAAATCGACGAACACCGGCTGCACGCACGAAAAAGAGTCACGTTCCGCCTGAGCCTGAGCGTGCAAGCGAGAGCGCGGAACAAGCGATAGAGCCAAGCGTTCGTCTTATGACGTTATCACGTAAAATTATCGTCCGTAAACCGACTTTACAGACAATCATATTTTTTTCTGTCCGTGTGAGTTATCGTTAAAAATAACTTTGCAAGTAAAGTACAAACTTTTTTTAAATCTATGATGAAAGATAACAATTAGATAGGACATTAAAGTCACCAATTTTAGAAATATTTTGTCATGGAGTCTATCTTAAAAACGGCCACTTAAAGCTAAAACTTGCATATACTATCCGTTATATTCTTTAATTATTGAAACAACAAATACAAAAATCAAACAATAACTATTAAGAAGACAGCTATAAGAAATTAACTTCAAAAGTGTCTATATTTTAACAAAATGTAGGCGCGAGATCTCAGTTCGTGGCGAAAAACTAGTTATATATTTTACATTCAATGGTTTGAAAACCTTGATAGAGAAGCGTTAAAACTTATAATTGATAGAGTAGCCCCAAACCAAATGTGCACGCCCCTCCACAAAAAAATCATACATTTGACGCTCGATCGTTTAACAAATTTGGTGAAGGGACGTTCACATTTAAAATGGTTCTACTCTCCTATTAGTAGTATACTTGGTAAAGCCCTGAAAACTGATATACTCTTTTACGATAGAGTTCACCGTTGTCGTTTATCACCACCAATCCAATTAAACAGGTATATCCCAGCGTTGTGACATGGGCCAGACAACAACCTGGTTCGCCAAGGGATCAGCGACAGCATTCTGACTTAGGCATTTATTTGCTCAACATATTTACAAGTGCTAGGCTTGTTAGGAGTCGAGGCAGTATCTTAATTAACAAAGATCCTAAGTAAACTGCGTGGTAACGAATAGGAAGAGTAAGTAAGTGGATGTGCATACATCGTTTTTGTTATGTTCAAGATTTTAGATATTTTTGAAAGAAACTTTTTATGGAAACGCTTTGAAATTCTGATCCGCAACATATTTGTGTGACGAAAAGTGGTGGGGATAAACACTGTGATGAATAATAAAAATGTTTCCCTGTAATACAAAAGTTTCACTTCTATAGTGTGTCTTTACGACACCTCCTGTTTTTTTTATGAAATAAGTAGTTACGTTATTGCCGGAACGAACGCTAAGCGCGACTGATGCGTCTCCGTTTCAGCTTGGGCAAAAATGCTTTTGTATGTCCGGCGGATGTTCGGCTGTTCTCCTCTACAGGTCGCGTTTTTCAACCATTTCTCATGAAATGTTATAAGTTGGTTCGATAATTTTTATGTTGATTCTATTTCTGGAACTTTTCAAAATGGAGATACGTGGTTGAAAACGTAAAAAAACATATTCCAGCCATTTCGAAAGATAAGCGAGGTCTTAACCTCACAGAGCTCGTAGTTTTAGTAAGTACCAACTTGCGTTTTATGAAATACATTGGTTGATATCAACCGGCTGACTCTGATATAGATAAATGTCTAGATCTAAGCCATCTAAGCTTTCGTCAGGCAATTGTTGTATTGCCACAGGAGTGTGTTGCGTCACAACAGCGGGGCAGTAAGAAACTTGTGTAACACACAGACGGAAAAGCTGCTAAGCATATTGATAATAATAGTTATTATTTGTATGTAATAAAATATGTATGAATCCAAAGTAATAAAAACAATTTAAATATTGTGGTATATATAGTGGTGCATACAGATGTAAATCTTGATTTTAATACGCAATAAATAATATACAAATATATTTTACCAACAAAAATGAAATTAACTAATAATAATAATTGTAAACACGCAGGGGTGATTTGTGGCGAACCGTCAGTGAGTAGGGTTTGTCTGGAAGAGATCGCTCTTAGCTATTAGACCGTTCCCTGTAATTATTAATATCCGGATGACCGAGTTTTGCTCGGTTTTTTTGTTTTTGGTAGAATGTGTTTGAATTTATAGCCTCAGAAAGCTCCATCTAGTGTCGAGTAGAAACAGTTTTTTACATCGCTCATGGCGTAATAGATGGCGCTGATAGTTTCTTAAACCCGGTTTTTTCAAATGCAGTTTGGGAACCGAGCATTTCCCGAACCTGGAACGTTGATAAATCGATTCCTTGGGCCGAAAACCCCCTAATCTGTAACTTTCATGAAAATCGTTGGAGCCATTTCCGAGATCTAGATCACTATATATATACAAGAATTGCTCGTTTAAAGATATTTGATAATAAACAAAATAAGCAATAAATTCCAAGCAAAACTAACATAGTAAATTTACAACGTTCCTTTTGATTTAGAAAAAAGGTTCAATCCCCACCTTGAGGCGAAAAATAATTATTGCTCGAGCAATAATTATTCCTTGTTAAATTTATAATTTTATTCTTGTTCGTCTGTAAGTAGAAACAAAGTTCGGCACCGCGGGCGCCTGTGACCCAATGCCAAGTTATTTATGTCGATAGCTTGAACTATCTGCATTGTTTCTAAACATTTCCTGCTCCTATTACATTTTGGAGTTGAAATATCTATTTTTACCCGAATGTGCGACGCAAAGAGGATATATCGACGTATTTGTATGGTGACAATTCGGCTCGGAAAACTAGACTAGGACGCAGCAGCAGTGGCGGCCGAGGCGCGCGTATGGGGCAAGCGTCCGGGCGCGCGCCCTGGCCGCTTTGTAAATCAAGTCCCGGAGTTTTGCCACGAAAGTGAAAAAATGGCGTTGTTGATTTTGTAAAATTTTCCAAAACCTGTGATTCTTCGAGTGTTAATGTGTAATAATGGTGGATTATTAACCGTTAATACTTAGTGAACGTGCATAAGTGTAGGCAAATCATACAAAGTTGAAAATGTGATTTTCACCTTCGCTCCAAAACTCCAATAGAAGTTCTAGTAAAGTTTCTACCACTTTACTAGGGCATGACTTGACTACGACTGGACCTTGACTCTTTTACTTGACTTTGACTGTGACTTGTGACTAGGACCTATAATATGAAATACACTAGAAATATATTATCACTTGACACTGGCTAAATGCATAAGATTGCGAAGCCAAAACTAAGGGAAAAAAAAAATCAAGTCCCTTACTATCTGTTTCCGCTGCTCGCGCTCGCGCACGCGCAAATCAATATGCTATTGTTCTATTCCAAGTTCTAGCTGCTATGTCGCCTGAATAAGAAAATTATGAGCCTTGCCGCGCGATTTTGACCTATATAAGTTAAAAACTCTGGGTGGCACTGGACTGTAATGGGCAAACGTGACGCTTACCATCAGGCGAGTGAATTGCTCGTCAGCTCGTCGCTACGTTTATCATCCGTACTGCGAAGGAGTGGAACCCATTGCCCTCGTCTTTGTTCCCCGAACGGTATAATCTGGGAGTCTTTAAGTCAAGAGTGCATATACGCATATAGAGAGTACATCTTCGGCTACATCATCGCTTTTCATCAAGATTGTCGTCAAATGCTTGCCTATCGAGCATTAAAAAAAAAGAATCCAATTTGAGTTTGATAATCGTGGGTCGCACAGCTCGTTTGAAAGCATCCACAAGGTACACTCTTGGGTAGAGTTTTTTTTTATTAATGTCGGTAATGGTTCAGTGGACCCCTGTGCGTGGTCATTATTCATCACACGAAAATTCAAATTTGACATGTCCTCTGATTAAGATAGAGATAAGACTTCCGATCTTGTAAGTTGTAACTCGTTTGGACATCGATTCTACTAACGTTTCTCTTAAACAAACGCTATCACACTCACAGCTCCACTCTAAGTTCAAAGACTTGTGTTGTGGATTCCGGCAATATTCACATCACAGACACAATTACAACCAGAAACGTACATTTTCCTTGGGGAGGAAACTTGTGTTCCCATCGGAAATTGAACCCGTATCCGCTGCTTAGAAGGCAGACGCGTAACCAATTACGCCATCGGGCAGTGCTATGTATTGATTATTGTAACCCTTTTCAGGGGCGGATTTTTTAGGTCTTTTCCGGGATCCTTCGTTGTTTAATTCTTATAGATCAATAAATGTTTCGTGCTATACATGACGTCAATTAATTATCCAGGGCAGCCATGGTATACTTTCCATAAGGTATTCGCCTCTGTCCCTTTTTACCTGACTGCCGAGGAATGGTTATGTTTTTCGCGCATATCTTGTATGTATATATATGTATGTATATTTGTAAATTTTTTTATTACCTTGTATCTTCCGTAGACGGATTTCGACAGTTAAAGTATCGTTATATTCGTCTTGAAACCCCAAGTGTCCTTAGATTGATGATTGATAAAAAAAATGCGGATTTTTAGCGTGAAATAGTAATACGATATTAAAAAAATAATACCAAATCTATCGAGTAGGGTATCAAAATGAAGGAAAATTAAAACAGAATTACATGAAATTACATAATACACAAAAATTCGGGTCACTTTATGAATTATTAATACAAGGACATGTAATAATATATTGTCGAATTATAGAATTTACCGAATTATAAGTTAACTACATAAGTATCACAATTACTAACACTGGCAATAAACAGTAATTAATTACACTGGCAACTTGCTCTATCAGCCGGCACCGTATCGCTATTCGGGTATTTGCCAACGGGTGGTAGGTAAGGCCCTATGCGAACTCGTAAAAACTCCTATCATGTGGAGTATTGACGGTGTTTTATTTCTCTAGCATTGTAGTATGCAGTAGGTTTTTTTTTATTCGAGGTAGGTATAGTTGTCGTCACGTAAAAAGAATGCTGAGTGTCATTGGCGCGACTGTTCTTTGGGAGCGAAAGAAGCATGATCTCAGCGCGGGAAGCAAGGATCAACAGATGAATCAATAGCGTGCGCGCAGACACATACTGGCGAAGCGTCCCCGTTGCATCCCTTTCATGCCACCTGTTTGAGATAAATTGCTCTGTACGGTGGTAAACGGCCAGCGTTCTTTTTCGTCGATGATGGAGAAAGATGTTCACTCACGACTTAGACTCATATTGTACATATCATGAATAACCTACGCAGGCAAGGAGTTCCATTCCTTTGCGGTTCTCACAATCAATGTGGAAGCAAAACACTTCGTCCTCATTTTTGTGTTACATTTTAATTCCCATTTTACCGACTTCCCAAAAAAGGAGGAGGTACTCAAGTCGACTGTTTTTTTTTATGTCATAACTTCGTTCCACGTGAACCGATTTAGAATTTTTTTTTCTTCTTTCCAATTCGTCCCATAAAAATTTTATCAAGATCTGATCACTAGTTTTTTTGAGTTATTGTCTATAATGCGTGTTTAATACGTTGAATCTGATCAAAGTTCCGAAGATAAAGCGATGAAGTCGGTTTTTTTAAGCTTTGCTTGCTTTTAATTATTTACCTTCTACCCTAGGAAGTTTTCATTTCAACAGGCATTCCCTTATCTGCCACTTAGGGACGCGTCCAGGATATAAGTTCCTAGACTTGTCACAAGTTGCAGCATGGCCGACATGGCTAAGTTAGTAGAATCTAGGCCCATTTATGACATTAGCCGGGCTTATTTAATGGGAGACAAAATGACCGTGTAACCCGAGATCACTGAATAGGCAAGGTTGTAAGTATTTGTCGGGCATCTTTCTAATTTATTGCCAACTATGACAGGGGCTGTTTTATGGGACGCGGGGCAGTATCAACGGTATGATTTATTTAACGCATTGCTTGGATTAGTATCTAGGGAATGTTAATGTTGTTTTATGATACGAAAATCATTGATCATCTGGGACATGAAATAACTTATGTAGAAATATTCTACGCCAAAACGAGAGTTAAAAACTTAAACCAGGTCTAGTATAAAACGGCTTCCCGGGCATTTTAAAATAAAAATGTATTACAGTTTAGTTAAGTAATGCCTACTCCAATTAAGTATATTCTTATCAGAGCTATATTAATAAGAGTGATATATTTGTTGCTTCAGGCAGGGCTTTAGTAGCTCAGCGGTTAGAGGAATAGGGCATGACACCCAAATTTTTCCTTGCTAAATTTACTCCTTTATCGGGTATCCAGTTCGATTCTCGAAGGCAGCATACATTTTCTCCAAAAGATAAACTTTTGTCGCTGTTTCCGAGTGTAATTGTGTGTGTGTGATCAGAATCCGGCACCCACGACACAAGTCTTCGAACTTAGTCGGGTGCTGCAAGAGTGAAAGCGTTTTTCTATATCTCTGGTTGTATCTGTGGTGTTTAGTGTTTGTGCACCACTTTCAGCGCATGTGGTCTCATTTCTGAAAATAACGAGCTAAATAACTCCGACAGTCGGCAATGCCTCAGTGGCCGGATAATTACCTAAAGGTATGTGTACGTGATTGCGACAAAGTTGCACAGGTGAGGAGGCGTGGGTCACCTTCTGAGAGAAGCTTAGAGACAAGTATCTATATCATAATTATTGTATTAGCTACACGTGCTCAATAATATGCTTAGAAGTCTAGTCATAATATAAAAAATTGCCAATTGTTTAAAATTAGTCAAACCATTTATCAATGTTTCAAAAATTATACACATTTTTAAAACCAATGTTATTTAAATAATATGTTTATAATAAGGCAAAAGGTTGTTTATTAACCGACTACAAAAAAGAAGGAAGTTCTCAATTCATTGGTTTTTTTTATATATTTTACATCCGAAATGGGGAATACGGTTGCTTCGTTAGAAGAGCTCTACACAGTTAATGGAAAAAATATTTTTCTATTTCTAGTTTTTATCATAAGTTTTTATTAATAATTAGGTACGGGACAAACCAACGTGGCTATTACAGTTTTGCGTAAACATCTTTAAATGACATTAGGCCTTAATGAGATTAGGCCTTAACCAAACGCACCACAGCCTCCTCACCACAGTAGCTGTTATCGTAATACGCATAGTTTTGCGGGCGCATAGTTTTACAAAAAAATCTCCAAAATCATCTTTAAAGACCTTGTCCCAAAAAGCCGTCAGCCTCTTCGTCTCCCATATCCAACGAGCCAATCAAATTTATTCTCAGTGCAATTCGAATAATCACGTCAATGTGTGAGACGGACGGATATTGTTGTGAACATGATGGATGGTTAAAGTAATATATCTAAGAAAGAAAGATATTAATTACTTGCAGCGTCGAAATTATCATTTCCTTTATTAGGTAGGTAATGAAATATGGGGAAACATAAGAAAACATCCTCAAAGTTAGACAAGACCCTGTCTCAACAGGTCTGCAGCCTCCCCGTCTCCAATGATTATGGCCCATCGTATTTTGAATATAATTCGGCTGATCGCGTCAATCTGTGGAACAACCTCGTACTGTCGAGAATAAGACGAATGGTTTCACTCACGGAGCGCGACGTTGGACAGTCAAAATTACTGCTGGCAGATGAATACGTATCCTACATTGTTACATACGAGGTCTGGTTAGAGGTATTTAGTTGTCCGTTTCAAGTAAATTGAAATTGATTAATACCGTCCTACCGTGCTTTTAATCTATTGTTTACATTGTCCGATAGTATAATATAAATGCCTAAAACGTTACATTTCACATCTAAATAAATATTTGAAAATGCCGTAATTTTAAACGTTTTGACGTTATTTCTGTGCTGTGCCATCCACAATCCAATCACAGCTGCGGTAAAAATGGTAATTTGAAAATAGCAAAACTTGGTCAAAGTTTTCTATTTTGAATTTCCCATTTTTATTTATGAAATCATGAAAATTCCTATTTTAAACATATTTAAATAAGAATAATTTTATAGGAGTACTTCTATAGCTTTAAAGATTTAAAAATAATATACTTAAGTAACCTATATTTAAAACTCATACATACAATTACTTAAAGAGACTCACACAATTTCAGACGGGACGTTGTAAAAATGTCTTGCGTAGGTATAAAATGCGTATAATGTACCTACATATTTTAGGGGTAAATATTAATTGTGCTATGGTAGTAAGTATGATATTATACCTAATTATTTTGCGACCTTTTTTGACAGCTACACCATCGCCAAGGTGGTCACGAGATTGAATAAAGAGCCCGATACATCAAGATCTGAACCACCCGTCATATTTCACGGCACCATGTCAAGTTGCGAACCCGCATTGCACATCGCAGTTTATTAACCTGAAATTGGTACAAGTGATGTAGGACTACGTATTTACGGCGGTCACTTTGTTTATAATAGGCTCGAGGAGCCTTTACATTCACCGGCACGATATGATGGTAACGAGATCAAAGTTAGTAGAGTTAATTTCAGTTTGTGATAAGATAACTTCACGACTGCAAAGGACATCTGCAATCCCAATGAAAAACGCTACAACCAAGGATTTTGTAGCTAAACAAACCGTAGGTTTCTTTCCTATCTCGATGGCTACTACACTGTAAATGACTTTCTTGACAATTGTAAACGGCATTAAAATTATGCTTATAGATTATATATATATATATATATATATATATATATATATATATATATATATATATATTATATACTAGGCTCGACCATCTTCGACTCATGTTTTCCATTTAGACAATGACAAAATAGATGTCTAGTCAATTGCTTTCGAAAATGTACACGAATATAAGTATACAAATATAAAACGTAGCCTATGTTCTCACATATACCTATGTCATGTAGGTATCATACTATTCGCATACCAATTTTATTCTTATCCGTCCAGGCCACAGGAGCTAAAACCACTAGGGTAAGAATTGTTCTCGCGGAGCTGTAAGCCGGACATATGGAACTCAAGAAAGAGGTGACTTCTTACGAATACCTACGGTTATTGAGAATCGAACCCGATACCCCTGCTTAGAAGGCGGATTGACATCTAACTAAGCCAGGGTAGCCCATGTAGGGTAGCCCATGTAAGCCCATGTAGGGTTTAGTTTATCAATAGTTGACACACTGGGTCATAATACTGTCATGCAAATATCGATTTGACCACCAGGTAGTCAGTATTGAATCTATAAGCATAATTTTAATGCCGTTTACAATTGTCAAGAAAGTCATTTACAGTGTAGTAGCCATCGAGATAGGAAAGAAACCTACGGTTTGTTTAGCTACAAAATCCTTGGTTGTAGCGTTTTTCATTGGGATTGCAGATGTCCTTTGCAGTCGTGAAGTTATCTTATCACAAACTGAAATTAACTCTACTAACTTTGATCTCGTTACCATCATATCGTGCCGGTGAATGTAAAGGCTCCTCGAGCCTATTATAAACAAAGTGACCGCCGTAAATACGTAGTCCTACATCACTTGTACCAATTTCAGGTTAATAAACTGCGATGTGCAATGCGGGTTCGCAACTTGACATGGTGCCGTGAAATATGACGGGTGGTTCAGATCTTGATGTATCGGGCTCTTTATTCAATCTCGTGACCACCTTGGCGATGGTGTAGCTGTCAAAAAAGGTCGCAAAATAATTAGGTATAATATCATACTTACTACCATAGCACAATTAATATTTACCCCTAAAATATGTAGGTACATTATACGCATTTTATACCTACGCAAGACATTTTTACAACGTCCCGTCTGAAATTGTGTGAGTCTCTTTAAGTAATTGTATGTATGAGTTTTAAATATAGGTTACTTAAGTATATTATTTTTAAATCTTTAAAGCTATAGAAGTACTCCTATAAAATTATTCTTATTTAAATATGTTTAAAATAGGAATTTTCATGATTTCATAAATAAAAATGGGAAATTCAAAATAGAAAACTTTGACCAAGTTTTGCTATTTTCAAATTACCATTTTTACCGCAGCTGTGATTGGATTGTGGATGGCACAGCACAGAAATAACGTCAAAACGTTTAAAATTACGGCATTTTCAAATATTTATTTAGATGTGAAATGTAACGTTTTAGGCATTTATATTATACTATCGGACAATGTAAACAATAGATTAAAAGCACGGTAGGACGGTATTAATCAATTTCAATTTACTTGAAACGGACAACTAAATACCTCTAACCAGACCTCGTATGTAACAATGTAGGATACGTATTCATCTGCCAGCAGTAATTTTGACTGTCCAACGTCGCGCTCCGTGAGTGAAACCATTCGTCTTATTCTCGACAGTACGAGGTTGTTCCACAGATTGACGCGATCAGCCGAATTATATTCAAAATACGATGGGCCATAATCATTGGAGACGGGGAGGCTGCAGACCTGTTGAGACAGGGTCTTGTCTAACTTTGAGGATGTTTTCTTATGTTTCCCCATATTTCATTACCTACCTAATAAAGGAAATGATAATTTCGACGCTGCAAGTAATTAATATCTTTCTTTCTTAGATATATTACTTTAACCATCCATCATGTTCACAACAATATCCGTCCGTCTCACACATTGACGTGATTATTCGAATTGCACTGAGAATAAATTTGATTGGCTCGTTGGATATGGGAGACGAAGAGGCTGACGGCTTTTTGGGACAAGGTCTTTAAAGATGATTTTGGAGATTTTTTTGTAAAACTATGCGCCCGCAAAACTATGCGTATTACGATAACAGCTACTGTGGTGAGGAGGCTGTGGTGCGTTTGGTTAAGGCCTAATCTCATTAAGGCCTAATGTCATTTAAAGATGTTTACGCAAAACTGTAATAGCCACGTTGGTTTGTCCCGTACCTAATTATTAATAAAAACTTATGATAAAAACTAGAAATAGAAAAATATTTTTTCCATTAACTGTGTAGAGCTCTTCTAACGAAGCAACCGTATTCCCCATTTCGGATGTAAAATATATAAAAAAAACCAATGAATTGAGAACTTCCTTCTTTTTTGTAGTCGGTTAATAAACAACCTTTTGCCTTATTATAAACATATTATTTAAATAACATTGGTTTTAAAAATGTGTATAATTTTTGAAACATTGATAAATGGTTTGACTAATTTTAAACAATTGGCAATTTTTTATATTATGACTAGACTTCTAAGCATATTATTGAGCACGTGTAGCTAATACAATAATTATGATATAGATACTTGTCTCTAAGCTTCTCTCAGAAGGTGACCCACGCCTCCTCACCTGTGCAACTTTGTCGCAATCACGTACACATACCTTTAGGTAATTATCCGGCCACTGAGGCATTGCCGACTGTCGGAGTTATTTAGCTCGTTATTTTCAGAAATGAGACCACATGCGCTGAAAGTGGTGCACAAACACTAAACACCACAGATACAACCAGAGATATAGAAAAACGCTTTCACTCTTGCAGCACCCGACTAAGTTCGAAGACTTGTGTCGTGGGTGCCGGATTCTGATCACACACACACAATTACACTCGGAAACAGCGACAAAAGTTTATCTTTTGGAGAAAATGTATGCTGCCTTCGAGAATCGAACTGGATACCCGATAAAGGAGTAAATTTAGCAAGGAAAAATTTGGGTGTCATGCCCTATTCCTCTAACCGCTGAGCTACTAAAGCCCTGCCTGAAGCAACAAATATATCACTCTTATTAATATAGCTCTGATAAGAATATACTTAATTGGAGTAGGCATTACTTAACTAAACTGTAATACATTTTTATTTTAAAATGCCCGGGAAGCCGTTTTATACTAGACCTGGTTTAAGTTTTTAACTCTCGTTTTGGCGTAGAATATTTCTACATAAGTTATTTCATGTCCCAGATGATCAATGATTTTCGTATCATAAAACAACATTAACATTCCCTAGATACTAATCCAAGCAATGCGTTAAATAAATCATACCGTTGATACTGCCCCGCGTCCCATAAAACAGCCCCTGTCATAGTTGGCAATAAATTAGAAAGATGCCCGACAAATACTTACAACCTTGCCTATTCAGTGATCTCGGGTTACACGGTCATTTTGTCTCCCATTAAATAAGCCCGGCTAATGTCATAAATGGGCCTAGATTCTACTAACTTAGCCATGTCGGCCATGCTGCAACTTGTGACAAGTCTAGGAACTTATATCCTGGACGCGTCCCTAAGTGGCAGATAAGGGAATGCCTGTTGAAATGAAAACTTCCTAGGGTAGAAGGTAAATAATTAAAAGCAAGCAAAGCTTAAAAAAACCGACTTCATCGCTTTATCTTCGGAACTTTGATCAGATTCAACGTATTAAACACGCATTATAGACAATAACTCAAAAAAACTAGTGATCAGATCTTGATAAAATTTTTATGGGACGAATTGGAAAGAAGAAAAAAAAATTCTAAATCGGTTCACGTGTATTGTGTATTTGTATACTTATATTCGTGTACATTTTCGAAAGCAATTGACTAGACATCTATTTTGTCATTGTCTAAATGGAAAACATGAGTCGAAGATGGTCGAGCCTAGTATATAATATATATATATATATATATATATATATATATATATATATATATATATATGTGTAACTAGTCTAGTACGAGTAGATTTTGCTATGCCCTAACGCTCTAACAGATTACTAGACCCCCTAGATACACAAACAAGAGAATGATCCGTTCACTAAAAAAATACACTGAAACGTACCGGACGAATCTAAAAGCCATTTCCTGCAAGCTTGCATCGCAGTTATGTGTCATGTCCGAGCGGCAACAAAGTTGCTGATTGAGATATAGCCGCTCATTTCGCTCGGAAGTTGTTTATAGTGGCCCTTACATAAATGTATTCAGTATCTTGTTATGCATACCTTGTAGGAACAGAACGTCACAAGTTTTCACTTTATCCTGTTAATACCTGAATGAATGTGGGGCAATACAAATATATAACAAATACCTATTATAACGTTTATACCTTACGTTTAGACCTCGTCGCTACTCAACTTCCGAGTTATACAAAGAAAGTGGAGTTTTAACGGGCTCCACGCGGGCAGCCATCCTAAATCCATTCATCACGATTTAAATTGTGATGCTGCATAATTTTATCCGCTTTGAGTGCAATGCTTTTAGTAATCTAGGTTCAGTCGAAAAGATTTTTAGAGCTCAATCCAGTAGTTAGGTGTAGACTCAAGTAAAATCTTCAGCGATCAGATTGAATCACCTTGCGGTTCCTTCCCGTGATATTACCTAGCTTCACAGGTGTTTGCACTATACTGCTTGGCGGTTGAATGTCTGGCAATGGTGTGGTACTACCACAGGCGGACTCTGCAAAAACAGTCCTACCACTACTGTTTATTTTTAATGGCAACATACGTACGTACATAAAGCCTCGGATCTTTCCCATTGCGGTAGGCAGAGAACACATCTCTCCACCTGCTACAATCCTGACACACATCTTTCGCTTCTCCTACATTCATGAGTCTTCTCACACATGCTCGTTGGTCGCGGGTACTTTCGATATGGCCTTATTAAGACGTTTTCGACCTAGTCGAGATACGTTCGACTAGATCGACCCTTAACAACTTGGCCTTTTACAATCGCCTTATAAATTTGCTTCGTCAATCTACTTTCGTCTATCCATTCTATACATGTCAAAACCATCTAAGCATCCCTTTCTCAATCTTTGTCACTACGTCTTCTACCTCGCCGCAATCTTCCCTAATCAAAATTCTTCTCACTTTGTCCATCAGAGTCACTCCAGCTACATTTCTTAGCCCCTCTAATTTTTCACAGCATTTATCTTACTTTCATGCTTTTTCTGCCAAACCCAACACTCGCTACCAAACTTAAGTGATATTCTATAGCATCTGTACGGCGACATATTTTATCTTTGGCACATGTCTATTTTTTCTGGGGTGTCATTAACATAGTCGTAACTCTAAACTAGCAATGAAAATAAGACTTAGTTACAATATTCTTATTTATTTACATAAAGTCTTACAAAACAGTTTAACGCAACAATTCAACATCTTATTCAACATAAATGTTTGTATTATTGTCGGAAGAATGATTCTTTGTATATCTAGATTTTTTTGTATTTGTAGTTGTGCCTAGAAATATATTTAAAAAGGAAAATATCGCCTTTAGACGGGGTTCGAACCCACGGCCATGGGCATAGGGTTAGTCAATTGCGAAAGTTGCAATGTCTATGGGCCAATTGCCTATCATTCCTAAAACTAAATAAAAACTATATACATCTAAGAGCAATAAAGCCATGGCCGCGGGTTCAAACCCCGCCTTAGGGGATATTTTATCTTTATCATTAATTTGACTCATTATTTAGTTTCTAATAATATATCAAAATATGTTTGATAATAATACAAACATTTCTAGACTATGATAGCATACATACGTATATCTCATTCAAAATTTGTTTCGTTACAAAATATGCAAGAATATTACGATCTTACTAGTCTAATCCTACTTTGTACCAACTACTAAGTTACCATTATTTTATCTGCGCTAATATAATAAATGCGAAAGTTTGAACGTCCGTTTAGGACTCCAAAATGGGTGAACTGATTTCAACGTCCGGGTGGAAGATTATTATATTCTTCTTCATTCATAGAAAAAGATATTATGTCACAATAATAACGCAGGCGAAGTCACAGGCACATAGTATAGATCGGTTATCTAAAACTGAACGCAGTGATAAATGTAATTAGAACAAATGCATCGCATTGTCTATAGGGATTACGCATGACTTTTAAATATAGGTTATATATAATTTTATTACCATTTATAGCTATAGAATTATAATTGAACTTTATATTTTTATTTAAATATTTTTTATTAGGAATTTTATCTAGTAAAAAGCATAGACTAAATAATGGTAAAAAGTAATAAAAATGCATGGGAAATTCAAAATAGTAAAACGCACGTTAGTCTGATTCGTGACGTAAATATGATTGGTCAACGATCTTTTAAGGCAGCCCTGATTGGATTGTGGATGTCAAAGGAAAAACGTCAAAATGGCAGTGTTTAAAATTGCTCGAACCTTCTCGCATTTTTTAATATTCACTTTGATATGAAATGCCTTTATGAAAGAAATATTATTTACGGCAATGTATTAACGTAAATAAATTATTAAAGGCATAAAACAATATTCCTTTTTGAAGCGAGTGATTACGCAATCATAGTGAGACCGGCCAACAAAAATGCATTTGATGGAAATCTACGTCATAATAACCATTATAGCAGCGTTCAGTTTTAGATTAGAGAATCTCTACATAAATACATCATCGACCAAATCATCACTTACCTCTGTTAGGCTAACGTTTGACTACTATCTCACCTGATGGTAAGTGATATGTGGTCGAGGATGGTAAACACGCAAACAATGACTAGCTCTCAAGGGTAGTTTTTTTACTCAAGGGTGAACTAAGTCTGTATTTCGGTAGCAAGGCAGGTGAGAAAATGCTCTTCCGATGGATTTCGTCACTACATCACCGGAAGCTAAAGCCTGTTGTAGGATTCGAAACCACGACCTGATTGAAAGTCGAGCAATCATGGCTTCAATCACTCTCCATCAAGTATATACAGGAAGATACAGTGATCAAACGCAAACTTATCATATATTTTTTACAATGGGAACCATCTTAGCCCTCCATCCAATCTTATGACCTCTCCATTCAACATTGGATTTTCAACTATACTGGTGACTAAATGCGCAAACTCCTCCGGTTTGCCCAACCGCGAAGGAAAAGGTATCATGCGTTTAACAAAATCCAGCACCTTGTCTGGCAGGTATGCGGTGAAGGGGGACTCGAATATACCTGTAAAAATTTAAATTACAGTCAGAATTGATCCTGTTTAATCAGAGTTCTTCAAGTTATCTGAAACACTTTGCATTTCTGGAACTTTTTTTTTCATACTCACCGGCCCACACTTAGTTCCATAACTTGAGCCGTTGAGTAATACAAATTATCCTCGGGGAGAAATCTTGTGGCTCCACCGGGAATCGAACCCGATGAAGGCGAACGCGCATTCGATTATCAAGGTAATGGCAGTTCTGGGTGTGCTGTGTGAGTGGTTCGTGTTTTTAAATTATTTAATTAGATTATTTTTAAGGCCTTCACATTCAAATCCCCTCAATAAATTCAATGTCTTGTGTCGTGGGTTCCGGAAACATTTAAATGGCACACAGGTACCATGTCTACTGTAGGCTCTGTAAATTTTTTTCAATGGCACACAAAATATTGGCCAGTCACTCACATAATGATATTAGGCAATTTTAATAAATTAGTTGCTCTTTAAATAACGAGTCAATAATTTTAATTATTCACCTTTATAAATGTTGCTAATAAATACACAATAAATATATGAAATACTAGCCTTACTCCGAGGCTTCGCCCACGCTTATCAAGTTAAAAAGTAGTCTGTTTTAATCGTAGGTGTAAGCTATGTACATCCCAAATTTCATCCAAATTCGTTCATGCGTTAAAGCATGAAGAGAACAAACATGCTTACACACAAACTTTTAGATTTATAATATTATTAGTGATTAGTGATATTAGTGATTAGTGATATTAGTGATTAGTGATATTAGTGATTAGTGATATTAGTGATTAGTGATATTAGTGATGTCTATCTATTTATATTATATGTATAGTAAAATAAATTAACCTGGTGCTATAGTAACCACTCTGATTCCTCTTGAGGCCAAATCCCTTGCAATCGGCAGGGTCATGCCAATAATAGCCGCAGTAGAAGCCGCATACGCAGCTTGTCCGATGTCCCCCTCATAGGCTATTGTTGACGCTGTGTTGACGATCACACCTCTTTGGCCATTCTCATTTGGTTTGTTTTTACCCATAACACCGGCCGCTAGTCGTATTGTGTTGAATGTGCCTACTGTATTTACCTGAAAGGTTGTCTTGTCTATAAATATACTTACTACAAAAAAAAATATCCAACTGTTTAATTAAAGGAGTGTCAATATAATTGTTCCGGACAACGAATAAGCAATCGATCGTCTGATAGTTTAGGTATTTTATTAATGTATAAAGTCATTATTTTTTGTTATATAGAGTGAAATTTGTGTTAGGTAAAGTAGAGATGATTAGATGTTCGTTTCTCTAAGATCATGTGTAGACTGAGCGCTGCGTGGCAGCGCGCCTATTAATATTTATAGTGTGCGAGCGGGACGCGGCTAGCGCGCTCGCTCTGATTCTGATTAGAAGTATAAATATTGTGTAAAAGGGATAGTGTATCCCGAACATATAAATATTCGTGGAGGGCCGAAATAAACGGTACTTGCTCGGCGGCTCTCAACCTGTAAACATCTCAATAAAGAAGATATTATATGGAAAAACGCGAGTTGTTCATCACCCCCGCATCTCTTGTTAACAATAATAAAAAGTCAAACAACAGTGTAAAAAGTGAACATACTTATTTATTTTACACTTTTTCGTTAGTTAACCTGTTATGGAATTATACGGGTTGGTTTTTCGAGAAGGGTGATGATGGCTAAGTCCAAAACTACGATAGTTAGAGAAAAGGAGTCATGCCCTCGATTTGTAAGAAAACGATAACTTCATATTTAGTTTTCTTTTAAATTTTTTACTTTTGACGGAAATCAACCCAAATGATTTTCCAAAAAATAAAAAGACGGCCTGTATTAGCCTGTGAAAATTTGCTATTTCCTTTAGTTTTTAGTGATACATTTCTTTGCAAAGATATTGATCCTTATCAACAACAAAATTCATTGCTTCAAAAATACAAGCATTTTTTTTTAAATCATATCTGTTGATTTCCGTCAAAAAATAAAAAAAAACTAATTATGTAGTTATTGTATACTGACTGCTTCATGACTTTTCTCTAACTCTCGTGATTTCAGACTTGGCCATCTCGGCCCCTCTCAATAAACCACCCTGTATAAGAACTTTATTATAAGTATTCAAAATCAAAATCATTTATTCACATGGGCCCCAAAGAGGCACTCATGAAAGTTAATGATTCTATTGTCAGATTCGCAAAATTACATTATATTGACCATTTAAGTAAGCTACTAACCAACTTTAAATCATATAGATCCTAAATAATTATTCGAAATTAAAAATGGTATAAGAAACAAAGATGATTCCCAAATACTTATTCAATGATACCCTTCTTATGCAATTTGTTGACTTTCAGGTGGTCCCTGTGTAAAATTTTGAATACTGTCATGTTTTTAGTAACACTCGCAAGATTAAGACAAATTGAATGACATAAGAATCATCAAAATTGGCCCACACATTTGGGCTCTAGAACTCCACAAAGTAACAAACATACATACATACATAGGCTGATAAATAGATTAACATCTTTTGCATCGCACAAAAAGACAGACTATACAAAAATACAGATTTAGTATCCAGATTTTTTTATTACATGTGATGACAATCGTGCTTGGACTGAAACACAGCCTCTACTTACTCACAAACTAAAAACACAGCCTCTACTTACTCACAAACTGAAAACAAAGCCTCTACTTACTCACAACTTTCCAATTAGTAACTTAAGTGACAACTATTGTACATCTGAAGAGGACAAACTTTTCAAGTCATATTTAACATAGTATACACAGTTATAACTATAAAAGGAGTGTTTCAAAATTGAAGAAGCCCCAGCATCATGTACCATATACATACATATAGCTATACAATATAGTAACCGTTTTTTAATGTTTCGAGACGAAGCGAGAGAAGTATGTCAGGATCGTAGCAAGTGGAGAGATGTGGTCTCTGCCTACCCCTACGGGAAAGAGGCGTGATTTATATGTATATGTATGTATATGTATATGTATGTATATGTATTTGAATGTTTATTTTCATTGCTTTTATTACGTTTTAATGTACATTTATAATATCTTGGTACATCGATAGCAACACAACACAGTTACAAATGGCAGATTGCAACAATATTGAACTGTCATTTTGACCTGTCATTCATTGTCAATGATTATTTTTTGTAAATAACATACCAATTCTAAAATATTTGGGTTTCGTATTAATTATAATTTTTTGTACAAAAATTCGGTCCCTCTTTTAAAGCGCATTCCGCGAGGCGCACGCATTTCGGTTGCTAAGTCCCTTTCAGGGGCAATTAAGAAAGTGGTTTTTCAAAATTCAAAGAGTGCCTGGGAACATCTCCTGACTTTTCCTTACCACGTACTTTACGTACCTTTAGACCCTAATAACAAAACGTCCCTTACTAATAGAGTAAAGGAAAACTGCGTAAAGTACATGGCATTGGAAGACATTTCTTTCGATACTTGCATGATTGTCCCTCCAATAAGGCGGGATAATACAAATTCTAAAAAAAATGATAATTTGGCGAATTATAAGATTGTAGAGAACAAAATTAGTGATGGTGACATTACAGGGGCAGCACGAGTCTTGTTCTCTAGCGACACTTTAGCCCCTTATAATTCGGATACGATACAGTCACTTCGTGACAAGCATCCGCCTGCGGCAACAAATCTCCATTTACCTGATCCACCTCAACAGAGTGACGTCACTGTTGAGGCGACCGCTCAGGATGTTGCTTCGGCTGTTATGTCTTTTAAAGGTGGATCTGCCGGTGGCCTAGATGGCTTAACACCGCAAATTCTAAAAGATCTTTTATGTGCTAGTTCTGGCGAGATTGGTGAGATACTTTTAAAAGATCTAACGGCTTTAGTTAACCTGATGTTGTCAGGTCAAGTCAATAATGATGTCACAGATATTTTGTATGGCGCACATTTATGCGCACTTAACAAAAAAGATGGTGGCATCAGGCCTATAGCGGTAGGCACCACATATCGCCGCCTCGCGGCTAAAATCGGTTGTAAGAAAATGTTTGTTTCTTTAAGCAATCTTTTTCAGCCTATACAGCTTGGTTTTGGTTCGCGGGGCGGATGTGAGGCTGCTGTCCATTCCCTTAGAACATTTTTAAATCAAAATTGTGGAGAGGTGTTGCTAAAGGTGGATGTTAAGAATGCTTTTAATTCTGTTGATAGAGGCACCCTTCTGACCCAGGTGAAAGATAAAATTCCAGAGTTATATAATTTTATTTGGCAATGCTATGGCAAACCATCAAAATTAATTTACAAAAACGATGTTCTTTGTCTTCCGTTGGCTGTCAGCAGGGTGACCCGTGCGGCCCAGCAATTTTTTCTTTAGCTGTCAATCCAATAATTCAACGTCTCCAATCCAAACTAAATGTTTGGTTTTTGGATGACGGAACTCTGGGAGGTGATGTGAATACTGTCTTAAGTGATTTAAAATTAATAATTGATGAATTTAAAAAGATTGGGCTTGAACTAAATTTTTCGAAATGCGAACTTTTTGTTTGCGATAACTGTTCAGACAAATTATCGGTTTTACAAAAATTTTAACTCATTGGCTTACAATATAAAACTAGTAGACAAGTGTTCACTTCGCCTTTTGGGTTCGCCGATATTAGATGAATCAATTTCACCTTTTGTAGAAGAAAAAATTCAAAATTTTAAAAATTCTTCTGACAGATTGCTCAAAATTAACACTCATATGGCTTTTACAATTATTAGATTCTGTCTTTTTGTCCCTAAATTTACGATTTCTTTAAGATGTTGTCCGCTATGGAAACATGGCGCGCTCCTCGAGAGCATGGACAATATCGTAAAGAATACTCTTATATCGGTTTTGAATATTGACATAGATGACAGGGCTTGGTCGCAAGCTTCTTTACCTGTAAGACTAGGAGGCTTAGGTATACGTAAAATTTCTAGTGTTGCGTTACCGGCTTTCTTCTCCTCAGTTCATGGTACTTCTAAATTAGTCGAAAAAATACTTTCACATAGTTTGGGTTCTTTAGAAATAGCAAACCTGACTGAGGCCAGAAGCGCCTGGGAGATGGCATGCCCAAATACCGGGCTCCCAGTGAGGTTATCCTCACAGAGACTGTGGGATCGGCCGCTCTGTGAACTAGCACGGAAACATCTTTTAGATACGTGTCCTAGCGTCACAGAGCGTGCTCGACTTCTAGCAGTTTCTGTATGGGAGTCAGGGCTTTGGTTGCAGGCCATTCCCTCTTTTAATACTGGTACACTTATAGATCCATCTGCTTTCCGTCTCGCTATATGCTTACGTTTGGGTGCAAGGTGCTATGTTGCCCATAGCTGTCAGTGTGGTACTGCTGTTGACCAGCTCGGTCACCACGGCCTCTCGTGCCAGAAAAGTGCTGGCCGAATTTCCCGCCACGCCAGCCTCAACGATATCATCCGCCGGGCTTTTACCAGTGCCAACGTTCCAGCCATTCTCGAACCGAATGGTCTGATGCGTGACGATGGTAAAAGACCCGACGGCATGACTTTAATTCCATGGAAGATGGGACGGCCTTTAGTATGGGATGCAACTTGTGTCGATACTTTAGCTCCGTCACATCTTCCTGAAACACAGAATGGGGTTGGCGTCGCGGCAACTTCGGCAGAGCAGCGTAAACGGCGCAAATATGGAAACCTTGGCATTGGTTACATATTTGAGCCGTTTGGTGTTGAGACACTGGGTCCGTGGGGACCGGGAGCTCATTCTATTTTCAAAATTCTATCAGAGCGCCTGGTTGAAGCGACGCGTGATCAAAATGCTGGCACTTATTTGGCTCAACGTATTAGCATTGCAATTCAGAGAGGCAATGCCGCCAGCATGATGGGAACGCTACCCACTGGTAGTGGGCTTGAGCACTTGAGTTACCTATAAGCTCGATGTCTTGTAGGTAACTTTAGTTCTTTGCTGTACATAGTTTTATTTTAGTTTTAGGAAATATAGGCAATTGGCCCGTAGTTAGTACAGGATATTGAAAAAAAATTATAATAGGACTATAGAATATGTTACTCAATTGAAACTCAGAACAGAGTGACATTCAGTATCTTTTTGTCATGACTGCCCCAAAAATAGGGTAAACATATTTAAAAACTCACTAAATAATAATTTAAGGGTACAGCTGTAATCTTCTGCAGATTAATTTATTTGTATTTTTAAGAAAATGCAATATTTTTTCCCTATTTTGCTATGTATGGTACATAGTGCTGGCCTAAAATGAAACATCTCCTTTTCTTATTCTTATTCATAACTATTTTATACCTGGTACATAATAAGAATACTCACATTAACTAGTGTTTTAAAATGGTCCAGGCTGCAGCTTCTGTCTTTATAAAAGTTGTATATCTGATGAGTAGAAGATTGTCCAGCGCAGTTGACAACAGTATCTAGCCGACCAAATTTATCTTTGGCTACTTGTAGGGCTTTCTGTACATCTTCTTCTTTTGTTATCTAGAAAAAAAAAATTGTCAACTTACTTCAGTCACTTAAAATCGTGAATTTGTTGGACATCTTACAAGTCAGGTCCAACATATAAAAATATGGACATACAAAAATATGGACCTAATGCCCCAAACAAAATGGGTGGGTACCCTAGGTCCTACAAATCTCGCTTGTCAATGTGTTCTATATGCACACAAATACACCAACCCACAATCAGCGCCATCACACCTAGTAACTGTTTAGTTGACTGTGACAGTTTGCAACGAGATGTACACACACCACATGGACAATTGCATGCTTCGCCCATTACTAGAAGAGATTACGTCAGTATTTCTTTTAGGTCCATGGAACAACCCCATGAATTTGGATGTCCCAGAGAAGATGACAGATTGGAGTGACAATGGAGATAAAAAAATTGGTTGCCTGTAAAGTCGGTATACGGGCGAAAGTTTTACGTGACAACTCAGGCATGGTTAGCCCGCCTAAGAGCGAGAGAGACAGACAACGCGTCCCTCTCACTCGCTCTCATTGTGAGCGCATAACGTGAGCGGAGCGTAACGCAGTTTCTTGAAGTGTCACCCGGCAAACCAATTTATAAGACGTTATCACGTCAAAAAAAAACACACAATTACACATTCAGAAGCGTTTTTACACGAGCAGGAATATTTTGCTTTTGCCATATCAAAATCAGAGATAACAACAATACTTACACAACCGCTTGAGACAATAACACTGTCCCCAAGTTCCTGAGCCACTTGCTGAGCTCTCATGCCTTGAATATCTAGTATCACAACATTCCCACCATTTTTAACTAGCCTCTCAACCGTTGCCTTTCCAAGTCCAGATGCTCCCCCGGTTACAAGGCTTACCATTCCCTAAAAGATCATAAATGCAGGTTAGGTTATGTTAGGTTACAATTATAGAAACATCACAGAAAAATATCTCAGGTTACCACTATACCTTAAACATATTTTACTCTCGATTTATGAATTATAAACCTTCTGGAAAATGAACTGTATTTCGTATTTTCTTACTCGCTTCGTAACGAAAAGAATAACAAAAGCTCGTATAATACGAAGTGAAGGAGAGATTACATTATCTATGGCTCGTATGCCGACTTCTATGTACACAGAATACTATTACCAAGTTGAACATATATTATAGGGCTGTCGCACCACAATTAAAACTTGTTTTTTAAATAACGACTATAGGGGTGACGCTCCAGCACCATAATATATCAAAGATTTTACAGCTAAAAGGTTTGTCTTTTATATCGATGAAATTCCTCTATCTACGGGCCAAATGCCTATACCTCATAAAACTTAACTAACACTTAGGTCTTTGCTGAACATAATATATAGTTTTAGTTTAGTTTTAGGAAATATAGGCAATTGGCCCGTAGTTTAAGTTCGAGATAAGGCATGTAAGCAAACATTATTGCTTTCATACATCGACATCGTTCGTATTTCGTAATCGAATGTAAATCGACTTCGTGATCCTACGATGTCGATGTATGAAAACAATAGAAAACAAATATATACTTTACCCGATATGGAAACTATGCAATCAACTTAAAGACTGTCACTTGGGGTTTTTCCGCGAAACTGAAAATAATGCGTTTTTGATTTTATATTATTTACCAAAACATGTGATGCTTCGAGTGTTAATGTGTAATAATGGTGGATTACTAATCGTTAATACTTAGTAAACGTGCTAAGTTCAGGCAGATCATACAAAATTAAAAAAAGGTATTTTCGCCTTCGCTCCAAAACTTCAATAGAAGTTTTAGTAAAGTTTCTACCACTTTACTAGGTCATGACTTGACATGACTCTTTTACTGACAGTGACTTATGATAATTTAAAAGTAATCAAAGCTTAAAAAAACGACTTCACTGCTTATATTTTGGTTTTGGCTTGATCGATTTCGATAAAATGTATATGGAACCGCCTCTGAGGTATAATCTACTAAACGTCCGTAGGAGGATACCCCTTAAGTCTGACTCCCTACACGTGGTCCCCGGGTGGCGCTAATCAGGTGGCATTTGAGAGGTGGTAGAGCATTTTGTGAGTTGCTCGCCTGGCTTGCTACCAAAGTAGCTTACCACCATCAAGTTGAAAGTCTGCCGCCAAGCCAAATACGGTGTTCCGGCAGTTATCCTTGAGAGCCTGCGTATTCCAGGTCTAGTGTGTTTACCAGCTTCGATCACATCGTCACTTACCATCAGGTGAGATAGTGGTCAAACACTAGCCTGTCACAAATAAATATAAATAAAAAAACAAAAAATAATTATGAGAATCGGTCCACAAATGGGGGAGAAATCAGTGAAAATAATTTTTTTTTAAATACAGTCGAACATAGTGCTCCTAATTTTTTGAAGTCGGTAACTAGGTATTTTAATATGAAATACACATGAAAAATGTTATTATTTTGACACTAGCTAAATGCACAAGATTGCGAAACCAAAATTATAAGAAAAAAATCGACTCAAAGCGAACACAATAAATGTTACTTCTCATCTAATTTTGTACTATTTATAGCATGAAACTTGAATTACTTTACGCTTTCTCTTTCTTTCATATAAAATATTGTAAAGTCAGAGTAGGATAAAGTAATACATGTCAAACTGATACGATTTCTGAAATAGATCAGAATATAATACTACCAAATAAAATTGAAATTGCATTTTGTATTGATTTTATTCTTGCTCTTTTTAACAAATTTAGCACTACATCTATCGCACTCTTTCAATCCTCCCAATTACTATCAAAATCTAACCATTCAAATGTTACAGGCTTATAATGCAAGCAAGTCTATTGCAAGTTGGCGGCCGTTTTTATTGTGTAGCCAAATTTTTTAATATTCTGAATCAAATAGTGCGATTTCTGCGATTCTGACTGTGCCCGAAACTATGGCGAAAGAAGAGCCCCCTACATTTATACTGCCAAAGAAGCGGAATGGGAAAAAACAGGGTTCTATTACCGGCCATGTAGATCACATAATTACAGTACAAGTAAATATATATTTTGTTAATTTCTGTATGAGCTTTGCAGATTTGTTTATTACTGTAAGAAAATGAGTTCCTCTTGTGTAGTTTTATTAAGTTCTCTACGACAAACATTGTTTGCTATATCCGACAATAACAAGAGTTGCGCCGCCCGCCGGTCACACTATTCAGCAGACACCCACTAAAGTTTGTTATAGTTTTTACATAAATATTAAAAGAGATTTAGTTCATTAATACATTTAAGTACATATTTTCTTGCAAGTTACATTTTCTTACTTCTGTTCTATTACAATTTTAGGGTGCTGCTGACGAAGTTCCTGTAAAATTCAAGAACGGCCTATCTCCAGTAACAGAGCATGATTCCAATATCATTAACTCATCAGGTGAAACTCTAAAGAACCTAAAGATGAATTTGCCCGTAATAAATGATGACGAAGACATGAATGATGCTAATACTGAGGATACTGAAAAGCATCATATACAAAAGAACGGCTACCAAGCCTTATCAACGAATGCCAGTCGTGAGATTATTGATTTGTCACCGATTTATGAGAACTCTTCAGATGCTTGCTCAAGCCATGGTGACTTACGTGAAAACGAAAATGAGATGCAAAAGAGCTGTAAAACTCTCAATACTGAAACTAACGATAGCTTGATCGCCACTCCAATTAGTCTCTCTCAAGCACAATCCGAGACTAGTATCGAAACGGGCAACCTCTCTGACAGTCTAAAAAGTGCTAAACGGAAGAAGAAAGTCAACATTGCTCCTGGAGCTATGGCAGACAATTCAGAGAACACTGATGCCGATGTTACCACCATTAGAATGGAGTCAGAGGATTCGATTTCAGCTGATTGCTCTCTAAACGACTCCAAAGAGTCATACTTGACCATGACAGGAACTATCAAAAGAGGAAAGAAGAAGGGTATGAGTGTTGACGTTAAACTCAACATTTCACGAGAAGAACTTGAGATAATTGAAGCTGCTATTATAGCAGAGGAATATGATAAAATGAATATATCGAAATGCTCTCCCTACCATGGTGCACATATCTTCATATTCAGCCTGCTCTGCATCCCCTTTGTGGCCCTAATTTCAGGTGCGCACTCATTTTATACCGGTACCCTATCTTGGTACAATGTTTTTTGCCATGTTGTCGATAATATGGCATGGCATAAGAAGATATTTCTGATTCCGATAGTGGTGATTGCATACCCGTTTCTGATTATCATCTTTACGATAGGACTTGGATTGTATGCTGGGATTGTCCAGCTCACTTTCAGTGGCTCCAACTGGTGGAAGGGAGTGTCAGATTTCGAGAAAGGGTTTTATGGATGGCTTTGCAATGCCATTGGATTGTCCGAGTGCAGCCCTTATGAGGTTGTAGTACTGATGGATGTTAAGTCCACTTAAAGCTTAAATTATATATATTTACAACAATGTTTGCACCCTATATCTCTATTACGGTTTATTAGGATGAATGTGACAGCAAACCCAACACAGAGCCAGCACCTTGGGTCTACATTGCTCCTCAAAAAAACGGTAATGGTACTTGGGAGCTCACACTGACACTGTTTAATTCATATTTAGGAAGGTGAGGTGTTCGAGTGCATATAAACTTAACTATACAATTTTCTCATAGCTCATAAGTTTATGATACTAATGGATAGAAACCTTTACAATGATTACAAGGAGTCTTGAATACAAACGGAATGGGAACAAGAAAGGAGCTGGTTTTATAACTTATCTGTATACTTTTAAATCTGTAGAAGCTGTCTATGTATAACCATATTCATGTAATCCTTTATAATATTGTCGTGGTACAATAAGTATAATATATTTCTCACTTATGCATTACTGTTGGAACAGAATACTATGGCATTTATCTAGATGTGTGCACCACAGTCTGTCATCATAGGCTCCTCCACTGTCTGCTATCCAGGAGGAAAAGGACAAGTTTGGAACGTAATTGGAGTATTTTTTCCATCACTTATGTGTAAGCGAGTGTTGTTTGAGTTATTATTAATAACTCTCACAATAGTTTTCATTCAGTTGTGCTCAATTTCTAATATCGTTAATTCTAGTCAACTGCTTATCTAGTCAAATTCATGACTTATACAATGTTAGTTGTAAGTTTTACATATCTTAAGTAGATGAAATGTATTGGACTATAGATGTAAGTACTTTGAAAGTTATTTAAGTTTTGATCTCATTTTACAAATGTTTTGGTCAGATATTGCTTGAATTTTACGACTGTAAAAGGAAACGCATCAGGTTTGCTTAACAATGATTTGTATTAACTTTTTTGTGTCTAGCGTGAATTTTATAATTGTTTTACATATTTTTTTAAATAATTTTACAACTTATGCATAATAATGTGGTATATTATGAAGACTGATGTATGCAGTCACTATTGTGGTATGCATTTTCAACGTAATAAACACATTTTATTAAACCATAGGAGTTTTACTAAAAGTATCTACAGCAAATTAATTAAATAACATATCTAACAATCACAGAATTTGCCTTCGATGTTTCATGATGTGTCTTTTGGTTCGGTCTCTTCTTTCGGCTTGTGTTGTTTGAATTCAGCGTCTATTCTTTCTTTAGCTCGGACGATTTTAGATTGCAGATAGAAGGATCCACCATTCGACTTCTCGTTCGCGCTAAAAAGGTGCTCGTAATTTTTTTTTACTCCATCCGAATCTAATTTTTCTACATTTAAAATCTGCATAGCTTCTTCTAGAGTGAGACCAGTGGATGCATTGGCCGCGGCTCGTCTTGCACCTTGAGGTCCTCCACCAGCCCTCTTGGCTGCCTCTTGTGATGCGGCAATTTCTTGTCTCAGTGCTCTCGTAAACGCTCTGCCCACCACTTGAGCACCAAGAACTATTATTTGTGCTATGTATTTGGCCATTATTTACGAAAATCTAATGAAACTAATATTGACTGACATTACGAAATCAGTAGTAAATCATAGATAAATAAATGGAAAATATTTTTAGGTTATGCATAACGTCAGTCATCTTGACGTATGTAACTTGACAGTGATAAGTGATGACATAATTTTAAAAAAATATAGCTACGTTCCAAATTAAAATTACGAAGGGACTGTTTGTACGGGTGCTGGATGAATAAATTATATTTATTCGTACATTTATTAGGATGATTAGCTTTAACCGTATTAATAATTATAAATTGTTCGTACGGTAACCGTATTAATAATTATAAATTGTTCGTACAGTACCTGTATTAATAGACTCAGTCCTAAAATTATGGCCAAAAGTCTCACGTCGCATTCTATATTGACCGTCCGTCGCGTCGAGCCATACCGACCGACGATAAAAACTTGTTTTTCTGTCAACGCTTATACAACCAAAAAACTAGGATCGAGGATTTATTCAAATTACTTAACCTCAGCCTTTTCTTAACTTTCACGACTACCTCTAAAGGTCCAAAATTAATAAGTAATTTTGACTTTGAGTAAATAACGTGTATAAAGTGTATGTAGCAAGCATTCATGTTTGTGGATAAAGTTTTCTATATAAATTATAAAAAATAATAGTTCGCCGTAAGCATGTCCGCTTGGCTTATAATACTTATGTTATTTTGTAGTGACACATATAATTATTTGTTTATAAGCTACTTAAGTTCCTTGCGTGTGAAAACTCCTTTTTTTAAAAATAATATAAAACTAATTTAAATTAATTGGTTATAAATGAAAGACGTGTAGTCGATGTGAAGACTAATTTATCTCTACTGATCTTATGAACTAAGGTACCGAGCCAGGAGGCCATCCGGTGCAGCGTAAGCTGTAATATATCTTATTTTCTAAGAAGGCAAAAATGCTTACATTTAACTTAATCTAAGGCTGAAGGGTGAGGGGCTACCATAACTCCTCCCTCCCTAAGATGAAAATTATCGGAACAATCGATTTTAGAATTTTTCCGATAATTTTTGCAGACAATATGTGTCCATTTACTGCGAGACAAATACAATATAATTATCAAAATGCTTAAAATAAGTATACTTAAAGTTATAAAACCGAGATACTCGTTAGATTCATAGTCTTGCTTATCTAAAACACTTTTAATAACTTCACTGTGTTTGAGCGAATAAGCCATGTACTTCAACTCGTCGAGGGCAATTCCACGCATGTTCAGTGCACTTGCACCGAATAGACTCTCGTTCGATGGTAATTGTGGCAGGGTCACAATCGGGATCGGCTCGGTTGTATCCGCTTCTGTGAAGAGATGGTGGCGAATCCATATGTTGTTGATTTCCAGGTCACAAGGTTCATCTATGGTGATGAGGTAAGTTCCAAAAATAGACTGTTTGCTGATTTCGTTTTCACACTGTTTTGTCAGTGTCGTCTCGAGCTGTGTGTAGAGTATCCAGCTATCAGAGGTGACTCGTTGTATCTTGATCTCCTCTAGTTGAATTTGATGTTGCGTACAGCATGAATGGTCATTGTCAAACTTCATCAGCTGTTCAATGCAGGTAGGCTCAGGATACACTGCTTGGTGTTCTGCTGTGCACAGGAAGCGGTCTCCAGCGGAGAGTGAGCGGCATGGTTTATGTATGGGTAAGTATTTCGAACCTTTCGCCAAAAGGTAAGGATATTTGGGGAAAATAGCTAAGGTTTTATTTTGGGACTTTTGGAAAATTGGTAGGGAATAGATTTTATAATAATTATAAGTACGGTTATCAGTAAGTGGAATTTCCATAATGAACATAACCTGCTCTTTCTTAATATAGCTTTTTACACAGATAGTTTCTTCTAAGTTTAACAAATTCATTTCGTTAGGTGGGTACACCAGACTTGCATAATTCGATATTGCTTGTAAATGATATAAAAGTTCTGTAAAATTAAGGATCGATTGATGCAAGATAGCGACCTTACTTAAAGCTAGAGCTGTTTCTATTTCACTTAATCTAACAAATATCGTACGAAAACTACTAATTAACACATTAAAAGTACCTAAAATGTAAGTTGGAAATAGAACACTCTTTTCATTTCTTAAGAATTCTCTTAATATTGTTTCAACTCGTTTAAGACGATTATCCATATTAACTGAATTTTCAATAATAGCTTCGGATGTATTTATAAAGCTGTCGAACATTTTAGAGACCAAGGTGAGCTTTTTAGAAGTGACAATTTGATCATTATGTAATTCAGAAATGAGTTTATCATATTTCAAAGCATCTTCATGGTCAAGATTACCAGTAATAACTTTAATAAGGGAACCTAGCGGGTTAATCAACCCTCTCTTAATTCGCCGAGGAACCAATTGATGGTATTTTTCTAAAGTAATATCGCGTATAAATTCGGTATGCCTTTTGATACTCTGAAATTCTTTAAAATGTGGTTTACTCCAATCAATTAAGTTGTTTACTTCATCATAGTCTTTTGATATTGCGCTCAAATCTTTATATATTCTATCTAATTTTATAACCTTTACTATTGTCCAATAGTCTGTCTGAACGAATGCCTGACCTTCCTTTATGGGAAGGATCCCTGGGTTTCCTTCAAGTGATTGCAGATGAAGGGCCTGCACTGGCATCATTATCAGCAGCACGCGCCACCTGCGAAGGGCGTTTTATGTTCTTTACTGGTACTTTAGTTTTTCTATCTTTTATCTGAACGGGTAAAACATTCCTTTCAGGGTCACCTAAAACTTTTGCTTTTATGTAACGTGGTTTATCCTTGCTTAACCTCTTATTCACTTCCTTTGCGTATATAGTTTTTCCTTTCGGAAATTCTACTTCCGCTTCACCACCCTTCCTTTGCCTAACCTTCTCTTTGATTGCTACCATCTTTTCCGCTAAATGTCCGTATAACACTTTTGTTCGCTTAGCATGATCTTTAATCAATTGCTGTAAATATTGTCGTTCAAAATTCGCATTAAAAGGGGTATCGGTGTCAGTATGTCCAAAAACAACTTCGAAAGGGGTTAAATCTGTTACTGAGTGTATCGTGTGGTTGTAAGCCATTACGGAATACGTCATGACTGAAGCAGCGTCGGTACATTTCTTTTCATATTTAGCCAATCTATAAATTTCCACTAAGGTGGAATGGAAACGCTCGATAAGTCCCATTGAATTGGGATTATTAGGAGTGCCAATGTGAAGGTCTATCTTATGTAGATTCAGGAATTCTTTCAACAATTCATTGTTGAATTCCGTACCGGGGTCTGAGCTAATTTTTCGCGGAGTTCCGAAGAATGAAAAGTATTTCATTAAAGCTCGAATTACTTCTGGTGTGGATTTTGCTTGGACCTCTATAGCTTGACCTAGCTTACTGAATGCATCGATTAGAGTAAGGTATGACTTTCCTTCAATACTGAAAATATCTATGAAAACCTCCTGAAATGGGGCTTCTTGGGTCTGTGTCAATTGTAGTAAAGGTTTAATAGGTTTCCTATCATATTTAGTTTTTCTACAAGCTTCACATGAGTTAATTATGGCCGTTACGATTTCTTGCATTTTGTTCCAAAAGTAATTTCTACGAAGCCTGACCATTGTCTCTTTGATACCACGATGGCATGTTTTTCCTTCGTGATATTTAATTACCAAGGCTTTTTGTTCTTCTTCGTCTTCGATAAAAATCACGCGTTCTGTACATTCATAAAAATTTACCATATTCTTTTTAAAAAGGTGAATAATAACGTTTCCAAATAATCGCCTGTGTTCTTGTTCTTCGAAATAAATGAAGTATTTTGTTTTTGGCTTTATGTACCGCTTTAAAAATTCTTTCACTAGTTCCGGATTGTCTGTTGGTAAGAAAACTTCTAACACCTTTTGCTTTTCGCGTGAAAGGTCCTTCACATGCATTTCATTTTTGAGCCAAGAAAATACTAAAATTTGGTTGGGTTTTGTGTCTATAGCTTCGTGTAATATCGGTATACCTGTAGACTCTAATTCTACGGCGGAATGAATTGTTTCTGAATGGCTAGATTCAGATGGGATTGGATATTTGGTATCTGTTAACTTTATAGTACTAGCATTTGAATCAGTAGATCCGATACTAATTACTGTGGCGGTCTCGCTCGTATCCGAAACCGACACAGTTTTGCTAGAATCTGAAACCGTGGTTGTTGATGAACCCTTCTTTATAAACTCTTCGATTTCCTGCACCACCTTTTGAACCTTTTCGTTTTTGTCTACGTTAACTATCATCGATTGATCTTCACTATCTGATCCTAGAGCGTTGACTTTAATCCTAGACAGCGCATCGGCGTTAGTGTTTTGTTTGCCCTTCTTATAAACGATCTCAAAATCGTAATCCTGCAAGCGTAACCTCCAACGCGTAAGCTTACTACTCGGGTCCTTGAGAGAATGGAGCCATGCTAGAGGACGATGGTCAGTATAAATTATGAACTTGCGACCATATAAATAAGGTCGAAAGTGTTTTACGGCCCAGATGATTGCGAGGAGTTCGCGTTCAATTGTGCTATATCGTGACTCTGTGTCACTGAGCGTGCGACTAGCGTATGCCACTGGCTTATCGTTCCCTACAGTGCCCTGGGATAATACTGCTCCTATTGCGACGTTGGAAGCGTCTGTCGTTAAGATGAAGGGTTTGTCATAGTCAGGATACTGGAGTAAAGGGGCGTTAGTCAAAAGCTCCTTACATTTGTCGAAGGCGTCTATGTACTTCTGGTCAACTACTATTCTGTTCCTCTTTTTCAAACAAGTCGTCAAGGGCTGTGTCACCTTAGCAAAGTCCTTAATATAGCGTCTATAATAACCCACTAAACCGAGAAAACTCCTAATTTCAGTCGTAGTCCTTGGTAAAGGGTAGTTTAGTATCGCGTCGATTTTGTCACTGTTAGGTTTCAGTCCGTCCTTAGTTATTGTGTGGCCTAGATAGAGAACCTCCTTCCTTAAAAACTCGGATTTATCTAATTGAACTTTAAGATTTGTTTGTCTGAGTCTGTCAAAAACGGTTCGTAATTTTTGAATGTGTTCGTCAAGGCTTGCCGAAAAGATGATGATGTCATCGAGATACACCAGGCAGTGTATGCCCTGGAGGCCTCTAAGGATGTTATCCATTGCCCTTTGAAAAGTCGCAGGCGCTGTCTTCAAGCCAAAAGGCATTCTAAGGAACTCATAGTGTCCAAATTGGGTACTGAATGCAGTTTTCTGTCTGTCTTCGTCGTTTATTTCAATCTGATGGTAGCCTGAGGCTAGGTCTAATGTGCTGAAGTAGTTACATTTCCCTAATTTATCAAAAATGTCAGTAATATTGGGTAGAGGGTATTTATCGTCATGTGTTATGTCATTCAATCGTCTGTAGTCAATTACCATCCGGAATTTCACCTCGCCTGATGCGTCCATCTTTTTAGGAACAA